>JAHWFO010094411.1:0-16080 GCA_023313115.1 Rhysida immarginata
TAGGTCGTGTTTTATCTAATACTAGTGGTCTGCTTCTAGTCTAGACAATCGTCAATCAAATTTTCCTCCACCAAGAGGAGGCAATTTTTCTTTTATACTTTGGATGACCTTTGTGGGTACATCAGGCTTCTCTTCTAATTCAGTGTATTTCCCTTAGAATATGATTATGAAGGGTGAGATTATGGAAGCTATGCTTCAAGTTCCACACGAATACCGATACACTACACTGTTCGATTGTCGATTGTCGGGACCGAATATAGTTGTGTCCTACCCTGATGATGTGGTTACCACGAAACGCGTAGATTTATTAAAAGTTCAATTACCAATTTGCTATTATAGTCCTTTATTTCCTTTTAAGTCTTTCAGCAAATTAGTCCAAGATGCAACCATTCGATTAATACTGTTATTTCTCAGGCCTCCGTGAATTAGTTTTGGTTTGTTTGGTATTAACGTCCTTTTCGACTGCCATGGTCATTTCAAGACGGCTTTATAGGGGCCGCAAATTTTGCCTCGCAAGGGTTCTTTAACGTGCAGCCGGCAAACGACTACACGGGACCAACGGGTTTACTTCCCTTCCGAAGGAAGTGCGTGATCTCAAGATTTTCCCCCTTGAAAAATTCCTCATCGTCCTCGGCCGGGGTCGAACCCGCGTCCTCGGGCATCAGTGGCGATCACGGAACCACTGAGCCACCGAGGCTAATAGATTAGTTTTGTCAATATTCCAAAAGTCAAATTTGGATTTTTGCCGATAAATTGCTTAATTGATACATTAGAGGGCCAAGTGTATTTCGTTAAGCATTCTTCAACGTTGTCACCAATAAGGCGAATAAATATATAAGATGACGTGATACCAGAATGCATGATCCATCGACCATGTTGCATTGTCCCGGTGGTCGGGTTTAAGCTCCAACGACAAGGACAACCAGGAAATGATCCTGGTTCAAATAATCTCGTATTCATTTAAGCGAAAAGTTACCCAAATTACAGGCAGAGTACATAAACAAGAAGAAATCAAATTTTAAAATCTCATAAAATGGCAGGTTTAATTTAAATTCATAAATTCAGCCTGTTAAAGCCAAAGTGGTGTAACTCCACTTTTTAAAAAATCTGAGTTAATGCTAGAAATGAAATCTGAATATGTCAAACTACCTATAGGAGTAGTGGTGTAACTCCTATTTCCCCAAACAGCTTCACAGATGGCAGTGCAAGTTTATGCAGTCAGCAGTGCTATTTATCTACTATTCTACAAAAATTCCTTATATCTCAAAACTGTTGTTAATGGACATACACCACTCTGTCCAGGAACCGACAACGACACTCCTCGAGGAATGGAGGTCAATACATGTGGACGCATACCGTAAACTTGTGGACAGTATGCCATGTAGGGTGGAGGCAGTGATAGCAGCTCGGGGTGGTCCTACACACTATTGATTGAAACTATTTGCGGCTTTACGGTAGAGCAACAGGTGTCGCAACTCCGTTGATCATGTAGTGTATATTATACTTGGGGACCTTCAGGTTCTGAAATCAGTTTGTTGACTTTAAAAGCTGCAGAGTATTTGTTATACGGTTTCCTGATGCTTTCAAATGAACATCAACAACACAACAATTAAAATTCTTTCAAATGAACTCAACAATGATTTGAATTAATTTGATATATAATATTTAAAAAAAAACAATAAAAAAGACAATGCTACATGCATTGAAAAATATGGTGCACAATCTGTTCCTTAATGCTATCTCTTTTTGAAACGCTTTTTACCTGTGTTAACGTGAACAAATACGGAAAAAATTACATTGTGCACATCTAGACCACAGGAACTTTCCAACCATATAAGTTTCATGCGTATTCGTCCACGTTAACACAGGTAAAAGTGCATAACAAAAAATGTGTTGCCGTATTTATATAGATGTGCTTGATGGAACTTCTTTCTTCCACTACTCAGCAATAAGCATGAATCCACTTCACATGAAAGCAATAGCAGAAGACATTTGAATGAATTCTCAAGTGACTAAACACTAACTTTTAAAAAATGGATTATTAAAATTAACTAATTGTCTTCCAGTAAAAGATTCTGTATAGTAATGAAAAACTATTTCCTTAATGAATGATAACTATTTCCTGAATGATAACTGTCATGGCGGCGAGATGGCAGCAGCACGAAAAAGCGGTAGCTGCAAAATTTATGTACAATTGTAAAAGTGGAAGAAACAAATATTCGATGTGAAGGGCTTTGTAACAAATTGTTTCATATCAAATGTGTGAATTTAAAAGATCAGGATCTACAATATCTGAAAGATAATTGTAAAAGTTGGAAGTGCCATGAATGTTTTCAAAGTGAGAAATTAAGATGTGGAGATAACACGCCAATCAAGAACAGTGCATTACAAATGAAAGAGGTAAGCCGAACAGCATTAAATCTTTTATCTGATGAAGCAACCCAAATTAGTGAAAATTCCAAAAAAATCAAAATGTAACTCTTGACGACTCGCAAAATCTTAAGGCGGAGTTACTTTCTCTGAAAAATGATTTCAATAAGTTTAAAGGGGAAATTAACTCATTTAAACAGAGCATGGACTTTATCTCAACTAAGTTGGAAGATTTAAATAATTTTGAGCGCTTTGAGAAAAAATTGGATGCAGCATGTCAAAATATAAATTTATTATCAAATCAACAAGAAAAATTAACTAGCAAAATACAATATTTAGAACACAGAATAAAAAACTTTGATCTTGAAACTTCCCATCACATCGTAGTGATAAATGGTATTCCCCACCACGAAGGAGAAGATTTGAAACTTTATGTGAGCAATATTTTAAATTATCTGCAAGTTCGCTTTGATCCGGCACAGATTATTTCAGCTACGCGAGCTTCATCAAGAAATAAGTCGCCACAATCGCACATTCCTATATTTTTGAAGGTTTTAGACAAACAGTTGAAAACTAATATTTGGAACAAAAGAAGAAAAAGTTCAAGCATATGTCAACTGCCGATGTCGGCATATGTAGTGAAGAATATACTATTTATCTAAATGAATTTTTAACGCCAGAACAGTGGAAACTTTTTTTTATAGCTACAAAAAAACAAGCGAAAGAAAAATATTATAGATTTGTGTGGACGAAAAACTCTCATATTTTCATTAGGCAATCACCAGAAGCTCCTATTAAAGAAATAAAACAACTTGAAGATTTAAAATTATTTTAAAAATGCAACAAATAGAAATCTATAAACCATCGATAATAATTTTAAACGCGAGAAGCGTCTATGCAAATAGAATTCAAATAGATGACCTTTTAAATCAATATGAAGATGAAGTGGACATTATGATAATTACAGAAACATGGTATAAGAAGCATCAAATTTTAATGTTTCATAATTTTATGCAATTTTCAATAACAAGAAATGAAAGGCGCGCAGGAGGTATATCTATATATATCAAAAAGGAGAGCCCCTTTATTGATATGAATATTGAATATAGCCAAGTTACCTCAAATCTTGAATGCATTGTTCTTAAAAATAAGAACTATACGTGGTGGTTGTTATCTACCACCATCGGCGAATAAACATCATAGCATTGAGGATTTGGAGGTGATTCTATATAAAATTTCGAAAGATAAAAATGCAATTTTTTTAGGTGTGACTTCAAGATAGATATAAACACTAAAAATACTATTACCTGTAATTTTATAGGTCTTTTAAATTCTTATGGTTTGTCACTCTTAAATTCTTTTTCCACATGAATCACCCAATCATCAAGCACTTGTTTGGATATTGGGTTTTCAAACTTTTCTTTTGAAGAAGTTGTACCCATTTACTGTGATATTGCAGATCATCTACCAGTTTTTTTTAAAAATACAAATTTCGATAACACTGTATTACCACAAACAACACAATATGAATATTTAAAAATTAATCAGAAAAAAATTAAGCTATTTAGAGAATACTTAAAGTCTATAAATTGGTATTATTTGTCAACTTTTGACAACTCAGATAAGGCCTATGATAGCTTCTACTCTTTATTTTTTACTCGGTATCAGGAGCTTTTCATTAAAATGGATCAGCAAAATAAAAAGATTACCTCTAATAAAAGCAAAAATAAACCATGGTGTACTCCTAAAATTCAACGGAAGATTCTTAAGCGAAAACAAAAATATATCAAATTTTTGAATGAAAGAACAGATGCAGCTTGGCTCGAATATAAAAAATTTCGAAATAAAGTAAATAGTGAAATTAAAGAAAGGAAAGAAAATTTTTATTTAAATATTTTAAATAATAAGAATATTGATATGAAAATGAGATGGTTAAATTTATATGAAATTATTCAGATAGGTAAAAAAGAAAATACCCAGCCAAGCTCGATTTATTACGGTGATAAGATGTATGAAGGTACAGAGGCAAGGGAGGGTTTAGCCACTTACAGGGAGGATCATCAGAGAACAGTTACTAAGTCCCCTTTGAGTTCTCTTGAAGCTTTAACGTTAATTCTTTTTACTGTAAAGAATTTATTGTTGCTGAAATTTTTAATCAAATACACAAAAGCGATAACAAAACTGCTAATGGTATTGATTTAATTTCAATTAAGATTCTAAAAGAGGTTGCAGATATAGTTAGTCTCCCATTGAGTATAATTTTTAATATGTGTATTCAAAGCGGTAATTTTCCCTGTAAATGAAAACAAGGCAAGGTTGTTTTTTTCCATAAAAAGGAATGTAAATTAGATCCTAATAATTACCGACCGATTACCATATTTTTTTTTGAGAAACTTTTAAATACTAGGATTTGGTCCTTTTTAGAAAAATATTGTGTCATTCATAAACATCAGTATACTTATCAGAAAAACAAAAACTCGGGCGATTTAGGATACAAACTTTATGATTATATTGCAACCTCTTTAGATAAATCCATTTTAACTCTTATGGTCTCTTTAGATGTTCAAAAGGCTTTTGACACTGTTAATATTGAACTTTTACTAAAGAAACTATCAGCTTATGGTTTTAGGAGTAATATTTGGAATTTACTGTCCTCTTTTTTATATAAAAGATGCAGTTATGTTAGTATAAACAATAATATATCAAGACCAGTTATAATGGAAAAAGGAATTCCTCAAGGATCTCCCCTTTCGGCAACACTTTTCATTTTATTCGTAAATGATTTATTTAAAATTACAAAATATAATTCGCTATTGACAATGTATGCTGATGATACCAATTTGGTAGTTAATGCACCTTCGTTAGAACTGTTACAAAACCATGCTTTAGAGAATATACTGAACATCGAAAAGTGGATGATCAATAATGGTTTAGTTTTAAATTCAGAAAAATCTGAATTTTTAATGTGTTACTTAAGAAACAAAAATAAAATAAATAATAATGTAAATATTGAATTGAAAATAAATAATAAAGTAATAAAACAAAAACACGCAATTAAAATTCTAGGCGTGTGGTTTACTGCAA
Source organism: Rhysida immarginata (assembly GCA_023313115.1). Classification (NCBI taxonomy): domain Eukaryota; kingdom Metazoa; phylum Arthropoda; class Chilopoda; order Scolopendromorpha; family Scolopendridae; genus Rhysida; species Rhysida immarginata. The sequence continues at coordinate 5,455 of JAHWFO010094411.1, forward strand.
ATTTGTGTTGGAAAAAGCATATAAGTTTTATATTAGAGAAAATCGCTCCAATCATCGGAATTATTAGAAGAAATAGAAATTTATTGTCTTTTAAAGCTTGTGTAGTACTGTATAATGCTCTTATAAACCTTTATATCTTGTATTAAAATGTTTGTTGGGGTGAGGCCGCAGTAACTTTAATGTCACAATTGCAGAAGATCCTCAATCGTTTTATTAGAATTTTATTTCATTTACCTATTTTTAGTACAATTACAAAAACTCATTTTAACTCTGTAAATATTTTAACTTTGAAACAAACGCATGTAATAGCTTTATGTTTACAAATGTTTACAGAAATTAATTTTAAAAGGTCTGAATTTTTTACTAATGAGAATTTTCATGATTACAATACGAAGTTAAAAGGTAATTTAAGAATTGCAAAATGTTTTAAAAATATAGGGAAATATTCAATATATAATCAAATGATAACTATCTGGAATCAAATCCCCCCTGATATTAAAAATATAACTTCGTATAATGTATTTAAAATAAAAATTAGAAAATGGATGTCATAACCTATTAAGTGTAACTATTATTTTTATTTTTGTTTAGGGCCACCCCTGTTAAAGCTTAGCTTTTCTGGTGGACCCTTTTTCATACTGTATTCTTTTCTGTATATATATACAGGGTGGTCCATAAGTCTGTCCCCCCCTTTTATTTTTTGAACCGAAGCAGATATGTGAATTTTGATGAATCCAATGAATAGGAAGTTGTGGGTGGCCTATCCCATGGTGCACTTTTCATCATCCCAAATATGCAAATTAGGACATATTCAAAATTTATCTCAAAAACCGTAAGGGATAGAGAAAAAAACCCAATTGCAAACTTGCTCAGCATAAAAAAACAAACAAAACAAAAAAAATCATCCAAATCGGACAAACCAATCACCCACATTCACGTGGTGAACTGTTTGTAGCTTACAAACAGTCACACTGCACAAGGAAAACTGAATGTTGATATTTCCGCTATGTAAAGCATGCAAATCAAAAAATTAACATAAATTACCATACTCGCATTCACTTTCATGCGGAAAAGCAAATAAAAGGCATGTTTCAGCACACAGAAGACAGAACAATTCCAGGATTACAAGCTACACTGTTCCGGAAATGGTCAACATGATCTTCTGATTGTGGGTGATTGGTTGGTCCGATTTGGATGATTTTTTTTGTTTTGTTTGTTTTTTTATGCTGAGCAAGTTTGCAATTGGGTTTTTTTCTCTATCCCTTACGGTTTTTGAGATAAATTTTGAATATGTCCTAATTTGCATATTTGGGATGATGAAAAGTGCACCATGGAATAGGCCACCCACAACTTCCTATTCATTGGATTCATCAAAATTGACATATCTGCTTCGGTTCAAAAAATAAAAAGGGGGGACAGACTTATGGACCACCCTGTATATATTTTTTTTTTCAGTATGAAATAAAGATTTATTATTATTATTTCCTTAATATTTTATTTCATTTTATTAATTAATTCGGTAATCTTCATAAATTTGCCGGTGCTGGACTGTCGAGTAATATTTCCCCCCGTTGCGTTGATGAGGGGGGGGGAGTATATATCGCAGTGCTTTAAATTTTAAATAAAATAGTATTCATGGATGCTTACCACATCATCTTATAAATTATTTCCAGAGGAATAACTCTATAGCAAAATTAAGGTTTTGTGCTTAATAACACTGTTCTAACCCCAATTCTTTAGCGCCCGCCGTTAAAGATCTTGCTTCTTCCCTTACCGTCATGTTTTTTTCACAGCCGTTTTGAACGAAGTGCTGCTGCCGCCGCGGAAGGCTATCGCTCCCAAAGTATGCTTGCGCCCACAAAAAAGCGCGTCGAACGAATACGTGCACTTCCCTTGTGAGTACAAAATAGCCGAAAGACAGTAAAATACTGATTGTTACTTAGTAGTACAAATTGAAATAAGAAAGTTATGGCTATATAATCAAATCAGCTTCGTACTTTTTTGAGGCTTATATATTATAGTTAACAGTAAAAAATAACTTTTCTGTGTTATTCTAAATGGTTATGAGTAGAGTATTCACTTAAAAATAATTATAACCGTATTATACAGAGTGAGTCAAAAGTCTGTTATCCCCTTCCTATCTTGGATACCAATGTAGTTACTCAAATTCCAATAGAGGGAATGGAGCACCTTTCATCATTTCAAATATGCAAATTAGGACACATCCAAATTCTATCTGGAGATACACAAAAAATCCAATTGCACTGTGATGTGGCGTTGCTCTTACCTTCCTTTAGCTAGTGTGTTACCTTCTCTAATAACCCTTACCTAATTAAAGAACACTCACCACACACTTTAAATCCTAACATTTACTCCCTTGATATTACCTAAGCTGCCCTCCTAATTCCCTTGATTTTCTTACCCAGACTTAAATCTATAACTTATTCTTAAACTGTAATTGCCTTCCGATACTCTCTTACCTGTGCCGTAATATATTTTTTTATATTAGATCGTATAGTGGTAGTTACCTTTTTTTCTTTCCCCTTATATCATTATAAGACCAGTTCAATTTACACCAAGACAAGAAAACAGAACAAAATTTATCAAATTACTACGTTGATTATTAAGATAAAAACAACAAAAAAAACAACTTACGCCCCGGTTCCCTCTATTACAACCGTCCCATTTACTCCCCTCTCTGCTCCTAGTTGCAGGTCGGACTTATAGCAAAAATTTAATTACTCCCCCTTACACACTAGTCATTAATATGCACTCAATTGTACCCAAGGTGTAATACTTATATATCAACATTTAGAGCTAAAGACAAATTTAACAGAAACAAATCCACCAAATACGATGTCTGTTCAAAAAATACGTAGACTGACGTCATAAAACAAAATATACTTTATTCAGAAGTTACACATCTGGGTCCCCTTCAAAGTACTCTCCTCCCCGACGCACACACTTATCCCAACGGTGTTTCCACTTTTGGAAACAGTCCTGGAACGCTTCTTTTGTGATGTCCTTCAGCGCCTTCGTCGCATTTGCCTTTATGTCGGGAATCGTCTCAAATCTCCTTCCTTTCAAAGGTCTTTTGAGTTTGGGAAACAAGAAGAAGTCACAAGGAGCGAGGTCAGGTGAGTAGGGTGGGTGAGGAAGAACAGTGATCGAGTGTTTGGCCAAAAACTCTCGAGTTCTGAGGGCTGAATGGGCTGGAGCGTTGTCGTGATGAAACAACCAGTCACCTCTCGTCCACATTTCTGGCCTTTTCCACTCATCCAGTGGCAGTTTTTCCGAGTTTAACACAAAATTTCACAGCAACTCTTTGCTCGTTCAAGTCACTCATTCTAAAAATCCGCCAAACGAAAAAAAACACACTTCACAAACAACCGCGTAGCTAATCAACCAATACTGATATTTGCAATCAAAAAACTGCCTTGTAATCAGCGGATCTGTCAGAAGATGGCGACACCAAGCGATTTTGATTGGGACCAACAGGGCCCGCGCAATTCAAACAGTCTACGTATTTTTTGAACAGACCTCGTATATATTTAAAACATTTATTAGATAAAAATAAGATTAAAAAAAAAGTAAACTGTTACAAGCAACAAGAATTATTATAATACTCCCACAATTTTAACAAAAAAAAGCAAAAAGAAAATTTTACCAACTCCTTTACACACTACAGGATTATAGTATTCTTAACCCACTAGAATTTTCACCCCCCTTTTTTTTCTCTATTAAAATTTACTTATTAGGTTCATAACTTGGCTGTCTCCCTCACACTTTAATTACTAACAAACAAATTGCTACTCTTAACCAACATAGACTCAATGAGCAAAGAATGTTCTATTTAACTCTTAAAGAAAACCCAAGTCTCTCTTCTTTCACAATTATCATTTCCCGTATTCAGTACTAATTTCCGCGCAGGCCTGTAATTTAGTTTGTGCACTTATCTGTTTAAATTGAAGTCTCTGTTGTCTGCATGATGATTTCAGCTGAATCACGTAGGTTACGGTCGCTCTATTCCTCCTGGGACTGCCACGGGTCTGGACGATTCGGTCGGGGTGCGATGCTTCCTCCTCTCTCGGTCACGATGCTGCTTCGCTCGCGCTACGTATTCAGGTCTGCTTGGCTTGCTGCCTCCACGCGTCCTCGCCCTCAAGCCCAGCTAACGAGGGGCGCACGCCGAGAGAGACAACACAGGTCAAACACAACTAGGTACCCCGGCTCAGGGAACCCGTCCCGTTTCTTGCCGTATACCCCTGTGTTCTAGTCACCTGTTGCCAAACCCCTGACCACGTTCGCTTACCTCCGGCTTGCACGCTTGTCGTCATGCGGGATCGGGTAGGCCTACCCGGCCGTCTGAGTCGCTCGTGCCGTTGTCTTGCCCGTCGCCTCCCTTCTGTCGATCTCGGATCTCTCCGGCTGCACCAACCTTGTCTCTTCTCTCCACTTCTACACTGTTATATATTTCGTGTTCTTTCTCTTCGCAAACCAACCTTAGGTTTCATTACTACTCGAGGTGAATTTCGCCAGCTACTCAGCGTCGACTACACTCTTTGAAATCTCTCGATCATCTCATGTCTCGTCTCTTTTTTCGTATCCCATTTCCTCTCCACCTTGACCTTTATTTCATTGTTTCTTGCTTCTGTTTCTCAGAACTTCCCCATTTACACTTCGTTTGTCTAGGCAACGCCAGTCCTTCACTCCCTTGCTCATTGTTTGCACTTTTTGCCTAATAATCCTTTAACAAAGCGGGCTCTAGGCCTACTTTTCTTAACTAGGGTAAAATATGAAAATTTTGAATAAAATATCTTCTTCCACTGTTATTCTTATACTATTTTTGTTTTATTGTTGAGAGAGATCAGCCATTCACCCATTGGGTCCAATTGAGTTATATGCTTTTGTGCGAATTCATATAACGAAAATTTTAGTCGAACTCCCCAATTCCCTCCTTCTTATTCCCTGATATTTCCGAAGTGTCTCCACTATACGATCTTTACCTTTCACTTTTATTTTTAGAGCCAATAATTCATCATCCAGCTAACACAGATATGTTTCCTGTAGTGTCGGGCCGTGTACGATAATTTAATATCGTGCACGTCCCGTCACAGCACATTAATTCAACAGCAAATTCCAAACAAAATAAAAAATTCACCAAGATCCGATGAGCGGATCATCCACAATCCTCATTGCAAGCTCTGCAACATTAAAACCTTGATTCCTGTCAATATTGAGGCAAGGGATAAGTTGCCATAGGAGGAAACAAAAGCAACAGATTCCAAAAATCCTCGGTTCAAGTCTTGGAGTAACCACCGACTGCTTTTTTTCTTCCCAATACCATTTGCCAAGTTATTTCATGCACCATCCTCATCCGGTTCTGGGGATGCCAACATTTTTATGGAGGAGGTGGAAGCCAAACTACTTTCCACGTCTTCCTTGAAGCCATTCGTCTGGCTGCGGTATATTGAAGATGTTTTCCTGATCTGGCCACATAATGAAGACTCCCTCCTTTCTTTTATCACCCACTCTAAGTCCATCATGTTTTCTCACAATTATTCTACCACGACGGTTCCTTTTTTGGACGTCTCTATCTCTATCACTAACAATAAACTGTCTACATATCTCTTTAAGAAGCCCACCGACCAGCATCAGTATTTACATTATGACAGCTGCCATCCGCGCCATTGCAAGGATAACATCCCTCTAGGTCAGTTAACTCGTATCCATAGAATATGTACGAATCAATCTGACAAGAACTTCCACGCTAACACCCTTAACCACGCTCTTAAAGTAAGAAGCTAGCCCAAATCTGTCATACGCGCTTCTATCTATAAACTTTGTAATTCCCGTTCTAACAACAATCCCAAACCTTCTCCAGCGATGGCAACACCTACGCTAGCTCTTCCTTATCATCCAACCCTCAATAGTATTAAAAATGTCCTTAGGAAACATCAACATATTATTGCCAACTCTCCTCTTCTCCATTCCATTCTACCAGAACTACCAACAGTTTCTTTTAGACGCACATCTAATTTTAAAGATATTCTGGTCCATGCTGCTATTACTAAACCACGCATTTCTACTAAGGGATGTTCTCCTTGCAATGAAAAATGTTGTGGCATTTGTCATTTTCTTCATCCTGCTACCTTCGTTTCCAGTAGTGCTTCCTCCTTTACTCTTAAGATTAACCGGAACCTAACCTGCACTTCTTACAATCTTATTTACCTGTTACATTGCAAGGTTTGCCAGAAACAGTATGTCGGAGAAACGGGTAATACAATACGTACCAGATTCGCCAGCCATAAGTTCGACATTCTTAGTAATGCTGACATCCCTATCGTTAACCACTTTAATTCCCCTGGCCACTCTTTGCAGGGAGTCAGTCCTTATATTCTTCGCAACAAATTCTCTTCTATAACAAAAAAGAAAGAAAGCAAATCGAGTCTTTTCTTATTTGGAAATTTATTTCCCTCACCCCCAATAGCATTAACCTTAACAAAGGCACTATTCCTTCATTACCTTTCCCATATTCCTCTACAACTTCAAGTATTCCCTAATTTGTCGTAGGCTTTCTGGGCCCTTTTCTTTCTTTTTATCTTTTGTCAGTTATTTCCTCTTTTTAATGTTCTTTAACAGTTTTCTTCTTCTATGTTCATTTCATATCCGTCCCTGTTTTGTAGTCTTTGTATACTCTTTTTTTTCAGTGACCTTTGACCCGTAGCTCTCTTATACATAGCCCTATCATTCCTAGCCTTTTTTGTTAGTTTCAGGATTCCCACTGAAATTCTTAATCCCATTTTCCTGATTTTCCCTGACATCGACAGTCTTATTTCCCTGACAAAGTCGTAAATTTTTTTGGAAACATTTTTCTAAATTGGGATCATCCATAGTAATTCGGTTTATTAGTTAATTATTCGATTAATTACATAATGTCTCCAGTAAAATTTATTTCCCTGACATTTCCCAGAAAAAGTCTCATTTCCCTGGCAAATGCATGAAAATGGCCCTGCTTCCCTGACTTTCTCTGATTACTTTTCATTTCCCTAACATTCCCTGTCTTTCCAGAATGTAGGAACTTTGTAATTTCTGCCATTTTAATTCTGTGTGTGTTATCCTAATGCATTTTTTTCGCCGCCCTCCTATCACATCCTATTTGTCCTCTTTTCAGGCCTATCCCAACACGTCTCTTAATTTCCTGGCCTTCCATTTGTTCTCTTCTAGTATTTCAGCCAATAATATCTTACTATTTCCTATGCTAACTACGTATATATAAAGTCGTCCGTAAGTATTCCTTTCATAACTTCAGAATAATTCTCTAATATTCTTTGCTTTTAGAGAATTATCCTTTTTGCTTTGATAAAGGATAGTCTCTATCCGAAACGTCAGCTTTTTATTTTAATTTTATTTATTAATTATGATTTTTTATTTTTTATTAATTATTATTTATACCTTTTTTGTTTTTTTAATTAAAAACTTTCATCCTGTTCTGGTAAGTTCCACAATTTACCATAAAGTCACCAGTTTCCTGTGCAATTGGTATAAAAAAGCATGTTGAAGGTGAGAAAAATTCAGATCAAAGCAAGATGGCACAGTACACTAATCAGGAAATGATCAACATGGTCCTCTGCTTTGGTGAGGCGAGGCAAAATTATCACGCAACAACCAGGCATCGTTGAAATGTCGTGCAGAATTATGCTAAGGTGCAAGTGAACATCACATTGAACACTATCTGGATTGATGGAAAGACTTACTTTGTATCAGAAGACTGCTTGTAAGCAACAAACAGTAGAAAAGCCATTGTCCTGTTCCAGAGCTTGCAATGAGGATTGTGGGTGATCCGCTCATCGGATTTTGGTGAACTTTTTTTGTTTTGTTTGGAATTTGCTGTTGAACAAATGTGTAATTAGAATTTTTTTGTGTGTCTCTTACGGTTTTCGAGATAAAATTTGGATGTGTCCTAATTTGCATATTTGAGATGAAAGGTACTCCATCAGATAGAGCACATCAAGTTCCTATTCATTCCCTGTATTGGAATTTGCGTAACTATTTTAGTATCCAAGATAGTAAGGGGGTAATATATATATATTGTATATATTTGACTTTTGACTCACCCTGTACATATATATTTTGGGGGACGATTAACTTTCTGTAACGTTCAATAATAATTTTTTATTCAGCACATTCCCTTCTTTGGGGAGGACATACACCAGCTTCAAAGTGATCGCCGTTTTCGTGGACCACACATTGCATCCTCTCCAGCCAAACGTAATATGTCACAAGGAATGTTCAGTACAGTCCGTGATATCCTGTCCTATAAGGTAGTAAAGGTTGGACCCCACGAAGATATAACAACTTCACAAATAACGCGCGCAAAAGTAATAAGACACATGTTGACCTGAGCTGGTCCTCGAAATATCTTTCGCAGCTTTACCCATGTCTTTATAGCCGGAATTACTGGCAAGTACGTAGTCAGAAATTTGCATCATGGGTTTTTAACCTGTGTTTCATGCAAATTCTGGGATAAGTAAACTCAATAGCGCCACCATTTTTGATACCGCGACGTTTGGAACTACATTTTTTTCCTGAGGAATCCTTCTTCCCATGTCGTCATTTTGTTATTCCGTGCTATTTCGGTTGTGAGATCGAGCTACAGAAGACTGAGCATTGTTAGTTTAATTACAAACACCATGTATATGAAAATTATTGAGAGGCAAGTTATCTAGAATTTCAAATTATCAATAAGGTTCGGATTCTAGGCGAAACTACTTTTTAGTGATGTATGGTCTTTAATAACGATTTTATTATGTCAATCTTTCGGTAGTGTGAAAATATTTTCACCTTCTTTTCACCTTTTTTGAGAACTTTTTCCATTTTTCCACACAATTTTAAGCAACGTTTTCCACCTAAAATACGAACCCTAATTATCAAACTGAAATTACATTGCCAATAATTCACAGCGAAAAATAGTATCTACAATGAAGGATCAATGAAATTCAACATCCATAGAAATAAGCTGCGAGTTACCTAAAAATTACGTTCTAAGATTACTTATAAAAACGCCCACAGATTACGGAGGGTGTTTATTTGTCGTACAACGGAACCTACCGCCGTTCACGCAGCTAAGCGATTTTGAAAGAGGTGTAATGATAGACTAAAACTGCAATAACTCTATGTAAAAATACAATTGATATAAAATTAAAATCAATGAAAATTTTACTTACAATAAATTATTAATTCTAATCTTAAGTAGGTTTAATAGTTCAAAGAATAAAGTGATTTTTAGAGGTTAATTTATTAAAAAAAATGTTTATAAATATATATTTTTGATAAATAACTTTATGCAGTTCAAACAGTTTTCTTTTATTGTAATTTTTCTTTTGTTTCTTGGGTTTTGAATCTGTTGAGCTTAAATAAATTATATAAGCTATATTTAGTCATCAAATATTACTCAACATTAAATTATCAAACACCCAGAAAAGCGTCATCAATTTATTGAAGCCAAATCGTCCACCCGTGAATGGTCAAACATAGCAGTGTCCTAATATCAGAAATTAGTGTTAGTATGTCTACACGATATCATTATAGCAAAGGGTAAAAATATTATGATGATGATATGCCGCAAAGAGTAAGGAATAATTCACTCATGTTGCACTTACTGTAATATTCGGTGCTTTTTAAATTTTTTGCAGTCACAAATATTTTCATTTTGCCACTTGACTAGTGAAAAAAGGCGAATAGTGGTAGCAACACTGAAGATAACACATATTGTGTATAATGAATGAGTTCGAATTCAGATCGCGTGGATCGTTTTTCATCTTAATATGTATAATACAGGATGACCCATCAATAAGTTCAGGTGTTTGAAGCCAATAACTCCATTGTAGAACACAATTTATTTAATCTGTGAAGTGGTATACATCATCAAAAGATATAAAAATGTTTCTCTATATGCGGTTTTTCTATTACAATATCAGTCTGTGCTCCATCGAGATAGATTACCGGTTGGAGGGGCAAAGCCGCGTTTCACAAGCCTTGGTCAGAACTCAATAGGAATCGCGTTAAATTCTTCGGTTATCAGTTCCTTCAGTTACTCGATGCCGTCAATGGGGCGGACGTAGACTTTCTCTTTGAGATAGCCTCACAAGAAAAAATCGGGGAATGTCTGGTCTGGGTACCGGGCCGGCTACTCGACGAGACCACGTCGCCCAATCCACTTTTCAGGGAAACTTTCATTCAGATATCCTATTTAGAGATTCGAGCTATTCTTCCCACTTTACGGATTTAATATACTTTGCTCCGTTCAAAAGTTGTAGGCTGTCAAAAAGCTGATCTTATTTATGAGTCACACAGTATGTTGGAGCATTATCTCCAGTATTTATTTATTGCTTTGCTATGAAGAATGTGTTCAACACTAGGTGATTCTTTCACATGATCTTTCATTAGGTTAACTGAATCCACGGCCGTAATTTAAATTAAGATATACAAAAAAAAAGCAAATTTATTCAGCGTTATTCTCTGATTTATTTAGTCCAGATTCATGGGGCATGTTTCAACGCATGAACCCCATTTTGAATTTCCTTGCGTATCTTCACCTTTTGTTATATAACACCAGGTTGCATT
>JAHWFO010094427.1:0-22581 GCA_023313115.1 Rhysida immarginata
AAAACACGCTTGACTGATGTTCCTCCAGGATTGATAATAAGTAATTTTCAGCATGTCCAGGTCATTTGCGCTGTTCACTGTTGTTTTTTTTCTTTCAGCGATAGTGTGCACCACACGTTCACTTTCTCGCTGTGCTGCTTATGTTCGCGTGTAACACATGGATTTTCCGATCCTCATATCCTGCAATTGAGTCTATTAACTTTTATAGACACGCAGAACATTGCCCCTTCATCACTAAAAATAATCTTGAAAAGGGACGGATTGTCATTTTCGGTTCTGTCAAGCATTGCTACTGCAAACATAAGACATCGCCACATGAACCGCATGTGTCCTTTACCAGTTCATGAATAATGTGAATTTTACAGCCTCAAATGGGTATTTTACAGCGTCACCATTTTGATTACGATGCAGTACCGCGTTTCATGCTGGGATTAAGTCACGTTCATGAAATCGGCTGAAAACTTTGAGAGTTTCTGTCTTCATTGTTGCAAACCGCATAGCGACACTGGCTGTCCCACAAAGGACTCCCTGAGAGTAAATATCTCGGAAACGAAGATCGATAGCAGACTGAAACAAGTGATATGTTTTTCGAAAACCATAAATATCCGATACAGAAGAATCAAAATGTTGCCGACAGGTGACGCTGCTCTCTGTAGTCGCAGTATGAACTCCGAGAAATAGGTTATAAAGTGTCTTCGCAACCAGCCATCGCAATCACGTCACAATCGATTCAAAATGTGCACCTTTCGCTGCACAGATGGCGCAAACAAAGAAAGAATGTTTCATGTCATGCTACATACAGCGCCACCTGTTGGCAGGAAATATAACTAACCTATAACTAATTTTGAAGTGTATATCAGAGGAGTGTTCGAATATTAATGGTAGGGTTGTGTATATTTCTTTAGCTTTCAACTCCATTAATAATTATTTCCTTCTTTTCTGAATTCAGCAATAAACGAAGTTTGGTTGAACATCCAACCGTTTGCTATCAATCAGATCACTGAGGAATTGCTGGTAATTTTTCTTAATCATTCTAGGCATGTTGATGAGAAAGAAATAATTTTAATAAATAATAATTTTACTTTAAAATATTTCTCACTTATTTCTTAAATCGTAAGCAAAATTTTATACTTCGAAAAGGACATACAATTTTGATTATATTTTGGATTATTTAATAAGTCCTAGTGTGAATTTCCTCTAAACACCACATGAATGTGAAGATCATCATTATCATATTCACCACTTATCAATCTATTGCTGGATAAGTCTTTTCTAGATGATGTGTGGTCGTTTAGCATTTCATTGGTATAAGTCACAGATAGCTGTTGTATACGACCAGCATAATTTAAGCACTCGAAGTAATGCCCTTTGGCAACTATACACTTTTGGCAGCATTCATCCATTTTGTCGAAAACGGGCTTAGACCTTTGATTCGCAACTTGTTCAGAGCTTCCATCGCAGTCAGCTTGATTTCTTTTGCTGATTGGAAATGATGCTTCTTCAGCTTTGTCTTCATTCTGGAAAAGAGGTCATGTCATGTGAGTACGGAGCTTATAGAAGTACAGTTACTCCATGTTCTGCCAGATACCGTAATTTTGGTATACGAGGGTTGGGGCATAAGTCATGGCAACTATTTTTTTTCTCAGAGCTAAGGGATGGTATCATAAAATGTCATATGTTTCAAGGAAGCTGTGACTGGTAGTACACTGATGGACAAAAGTTTGGGCTAAGTGTGTTTTCTAAGAAAACAATTATTTAGAGATTTTATTGTTATGACACCTTTTTAGTTACTATTGAATATATCAAAATTGACAATTGAATAATTGATCTTTTAATTTGTTTTTAAGTTACATCCAAATAATGCAAATTACACTGGTCAAAAGTTTGGGGTAACACGTAAATAATCATCAAGATATCAAAAGTAAAAGACATTAATATGAAATCTGACCGCTATTTGACTTTATAACTTGAAGAAGACGATTTGTCATTGATGAAAATAACTTCTTGATGGTGTTTGGTGCTATTTTAACAGCGGAGGCCTCAATTGCATTGATTAGCTGCTTACGAGTTGAATACTGTTTGTCAGCATAAATATCCTGGCTCATAAGATGCCAAACATTTTCTATAATGTTGAGGTCGGGATTCCTTGCCGGCCAGTCTAGTGTACGAACTTTGTTAGTGGAAAATCATTCAGTAAATATTCGTGCTGTGTGGATAGATGCATTGTCTTGCTGCCACACCCATTGTTTTTGTCTGTAGTGTCTCTTGCAGAAAAGAATGGATGTGCTTTGAAGGTCTTCTAAGTATTGGTTGCCGTATATTTGCCCTCAATTACTTTTATCTTCAGGTGACCCGTGTTTGAAATGGCACCTAATGGCATCACATCTCCTCCTCCCATTTGGTGCTTATTTCCGACCAGAGCAATTGGTTTTTGGCCTTGTTTTTTAACATAACTGCACATGTTATCAGGTCCATCCATGGAAAAATCGTTTTTCATCAGAAAATACCACCAACCCAAAATCAGTCTTCTCATGATGTGTTTCTGAGCAAATTGAAGTCTTGCTATTTTATTTTTTGGTGTTAATGGCAGTGATTTTTCAATAGCTTCATAGTGAAAGTTCTCACGCTGCAATTCACGCCTTATGGTTCTGGTTGAAGCCTTCAAATCAAGAATTACTTCGATGCGCATACTGTTTACAATGTGGCCAGCTGCAATTTCTCTTCTCTCATGGCGTTTTATGCTAGATTTTGTCCGTCTTGTAAGTGCAGATGGGTTTCCCATCTTCTTTCCTGTCTTCCTGTTTTCATTTTTAATTGCCCTGATTACTGTATTGTAGCCAACATGAGCAATTTCAGCTTCTCGCTTGAAGTTGTTGTGTTGAGCATACAATGCATGAATTTCCTTCGTTTCTCATCAGAAATCATCTTAAGACACTTCTTCACATTCCAAAAAATCAATGGACAAATATTCATGCACTTTACTGTAAAAAATATCAGTTATTTACCTGTTACCCCAAACTTTTGACCAGTTCAGTTTGCATACTTTGCATGTATCTTAAAAACAAATTAAAAGATCAATTTTTCAATTGTCAATTTTGATATATTCAATAGTAACTTAAAAGGTGCCATAACAATAAAAATTTCTAAATAACTGTTTTCTTAGTAAACACACCTACCCCAAACTTTTGTCCACCAGTGTATGTTTCCACAACATTAGATGGTCCGTGAGTTCCTGATGTTGCGCAGAGAGCAATGTTAAATCAGTTCTCAGTCAACCGCCGTGCAAGGTGGATGTAACCCGAATTGAACAACGCTCGTATATCAAAACAGCCGTTCTCTATTTTGATTTCTGTTACTTATTCTGGAAAATGAAATCTGTAATCATGTTCCAGGATAAATTTTCCAGAAGCATGAAACGTATGAAACATTACAGGCTTCATGATTCCAGAACATGAGAAGCAAAGTGTTGGCGTGTTGTTAAATGTCCGTACATTTCGTCCATTCCTTGACATTTCATCTGCATATTTCACATTTTCCACCCATGCTTGAATTTTCATAAAAAAAATAGTTGCCATGACTTATGCCCCAACCCTCGTATAATACGCATATTAAACAAGATTAGAATTCATAAAATAGTCACTGCGCATTATAAAAAGATGGGAATAATATCCCTATTTTGATGTGAAAATATAGATAATTATTAATTCAACACACGAATCCGCACTATACACGGGAATTTTTTTCCAAATACCAAAAAAACTAGATGCGCATTATATACCGAAAAATATGGTACTTCTGCACAAGAAACGATCGATGAGCCAGCATGTAGTTATGATGAAGCACCCATGATTTTTAGTTTGAGTTTGTTAACTGTACGTCCTTCCAGTGTGAATTCATACTGGACTACTCCTTTGCAATCATGAAATAACCACAAGCATGACCTTTCCTTTACGGAACTTCATGGTCGTAAAGAAAGCACCATGTTTCATCGCCCACGATGATTCGCCCTAACAGACTGGGATCTTCGTCAACAGACTCGATATTATCGTCTGCGATTTCCCAACGCAATTATAATAGTTCGTCCGTCAGTTTTTTTGCATACCGTGTGCTGACAAACGTGATGCATTTTTAGGTCTGATGACAGAATCGCGCGCATCACACAATGCTACACATCTGCTTGCAGGGACACGCGATTTATTTCAACCTGGCATCACTACATTGGTGCACAAAACTGAAAGGCCTCCAGATCGTATACAATTTAATAACTACTTTGAGATATCGAACTCTTTCGTTTATTCTTGCATCCAAGTGATCCGTTTTTCTTTGCCCCTTTTTTAATACCTATTGCTATATGTGCACAAGTGGGGGTTATGTGGAGATTCTTTCAGACCATCAGCATCCCTTTCTGGCATTAGAGTACCCTGATGGAGACGCCATGTTTCAACAGGACAATGTGATATGTCACAGCTCTTTGGTTGGACGCAGGTGGTTTGATGAACACTCCAGTGAATTCACGACCATGGTTTGGCCTCCCAGATCACCCGATCTAAATCCAATCGATCACCTATGGGATCTGTATATACCGGTGTACGCTCGATGAACCCAGCACCAACTACACAAGAAGAATTGTGGATAGAGCTGTAAGATGCGTGGGTCAATATCTCTGCAGAATGATTCCAATACCCCAGTTTATATCAATTAGGTCCCCTTTTATGCATATCCACTACCATGTGGTCATTTCTTTACCCAATCTTCTATTAAAGTTCTTCTATGCAGTTTTAGTCCACAATATGAACTGCAACATGTTTAATGAGCCTCAATCAGATTCTATATCCTTTCTTGGATTAAGAACTGTGGTATCTGTGGTATACCTTAAAGATGCCACACAACTTTGTCAGTAAATTAATCTTAAATTTTTAAATATCTTATTTCTTTTTAATTTAGGAATTTCAGCTCGATTTCCTCCTTAAAATCAGTTGGCTTGACGAACGTTTACAAACAACTCATCTAAAGTCTCAGAACATAAGTACTATAAGAATAACCAAAGACTTTGCTATAAGGCTTTGGTTTCCTCTCGCCATCTTTACTAATTGCAAGAAATGCGATAACACTGCAGTAGCGACCGATATGGAAATGAGCAATATCATCGTTCGATTGATTACTAAAATGAAACTCGTACAAGTTTCCTATAGGTGAGTGCTTTCAGGTGATTTTTTAGTAATGCGTTCTTGTCTATAGTTTGGTTTTAAATTTCATAAATTTTAGGAAAACAATGAGCTTCACGTGTACTTATGACTTAAGAAATTATCCAATGGACACTCACAACTGTTTTGTGTTCATCATGGTCACAGCAGGTAAGTATTATTGTGTTATTGTCTCGTATACAAATTTCAACCTAGTAGAAATCTTATTCTCCACGTACTTGTATATAGCACTAGTCTTCAAAATTTCAACTGTTTGCTTGCTTCAGAAACGGTCACATCTGAAGTGTTACCTGGAAGACTGCCTAGGGTGTTTTTCAAGCACCAATACTTTTCGCCTTGCGGTCGTCTCAGACCAGATCGGTGAGGGAAGTACTGGGTGTCTACATATGATTACCCTGATTTCAGCTGTTTATAGTAATTAAAGAGTGTTTGTTGCAGTAAACTTAGAGACACAATGTTTTTGTGCAGCTGTGTTCTGTGCATTTTATAAATTTGCCATGTAGTCTAGCTATCTGGTTCTAGGCCGACCCTTGGTCTCTTATCCACTAACTTGGAAAATAACAGGCTAGTTTGTGGCATCTCTATCATGTGGCCATACCAGAGCAAGAGATCTCTCAATGTGGATAAGTAGCGGCTCAACACTTAGTTTGGTTTGGTTTGTTTGGTATTAACGTCCCTTTCAACTGCTATGGTCATTTCAGGACAGCGTTATAGGGGCCGCAAATTTTGCCTCGCAAGGGTTCTTTAACGTGCAGCCGGCAAACGACTACACGGGACCAACGGCTTTATTCCATTCCGAAGGAAGTGCGTGATCTCAGGATTTCCCCCTGAAAAATCCTCGTCGTCCTCGGCCGGGATGGAACCCACGCAACCGCTGAGCCACCGAGGCCGATCTCAACATTTAGACTCCCTTATTGTGCTGCTGTGCACTCTATCTAGTAGGGTAAATCTCACACATCTCATTTCGGCTGCTTGTACCCGCGATGGCACTCTTTCGGTCATTACCCAAGACTCACGACCATAGGTGAGAATGGGGACAAAGATATGAAAACGGAGAGCTTGGCTTTGTTTTCCAGCTCACGTTTCGGTACCACGGAACCGAGCATTCAATTCTTTATCCTGATGCCCATCACTCGTGAATGCAATCTCGAGATACTTGAACTTCTCCACCTGTCTCAATGGGGCGCCCCAACATGGACAGTGCACTGAGCAGGCTATCTTGAAAGGATCAGAACCTCAGTCTTAGCCACACAGATCTTCACATTTTGCTGCAAACCGGCCTAGCGCATGCTGAAGGTTGTGAAAGAAGACCCAAGGAGGTCAAGGTCGTCAGCAAAGAGCAACCTCTCCACCAAGCAGTCGCCCACATAATTACGCTCATCGCCTCGGCTGCCTCTGTCTATTCGGTACTGCACCCTTGGTGAACGGTCTTGACTCAATGCCATTTATCCGGACACACATTTCAGAGCTTTCATAGCAACATTTGCCTGAGCATCTCCCGAGGAAGTAGAGAAGTGCTTTTGGAACAATTGGATAGGACAGTTTTGGTCCTTTTCGAGGCCCACGAAATCAAATAATTTGATTCTCATGGATTTCTTTTTTTTTTTTGGTTATGTGAAGAATGCTGTGTATCATACTCCTCCCAGAGACTTGGATGAGATGAAAACCCGAATTCAATATTCTCGAACATGTACAAACATTTCTCAAACAACATTAAATACGATTAGAAATGTGTATAGAAAACCAGGTGTTACGATTTCAATTACGAGGGTTGTTCGTAAAGTAAGGTCCGTTTTGCAATAAAAACAAAACTACTATATATATTTTCAAAATATTTTCTTTACCAGATTCTATGTACCTTTAACTATTTTATACATTAACACAACATCTGATTAGTTCGGAAAACTTGACCACCTGCTTTACAGTCCAGACCTCACGTCCAGTGGCTACCACCTGTTCCAGGATCTACAGGGGATCATCGGCAGCCTGCATTTGAGCGACGATGAACAAGTGAAAACGAGACTTTCTTCACCGGCAGCAGCTTCTATGAAGTGATCATGCTGAAGTACATTGAGCGCTATGACAAGTGCTTAAATAAAATTGGAAATTATGTGAAAAAATAGTTAAAGGTATATAGAGTCTGGTAAAGAAAAAATTTTCAAAACGAATCTTACTTTACGAATAACCCTCGTATGTATTGCTTCAGATGGTAACCAATTTTAACATTTTCTGTAATTTTCTTGTGAAATAAAGAATTAAGTTATGTAAAAATGGTGATTTAGGGGTAAACTTTGTGTATTCTGCAAGTTTTCCATTGCCACTTTTTTGTATCTTTCACGGTTAAAAAGCTACGTTTTGATATGACGTGAGCATTAGATTGGGCATCCTCACTTTCCAATAGTATTGTATTAACAGATTGTTGACAATCCGTTGTCTTGTTTAGAATTTTTGATTCGTGAACATCACGGTCTATAGATATTCATGGTCACCGAGCTCCATTGTTAAAATGAAGCTAAAGTTTCTTGCTCCCGGTAGGGCGGGAACTCTATTGAAAAGTGGCGCTGCATGTACAATCTGCCCAACTCAACACCTCCTAAAGAGAAAGCCTCTGCACGGAAACCGTCATATATTGTTACATCATCATAGTATTGCAAATTCAGGGCTTATTATTGGTAGAAATACGAATAATAATGCACTACTATGATGATGTAACAATGTATGACGTTTCCGTGCACAGGCTTTCTCTTTAGGAGGTGTTGCCCAACTGCGCCTGCAGCGCCACCCTATCGACAGACAGAAACTTTACTTTCGTATTCAGTTTCAATGAAAATCTCTATCGCAGGTTGCGGTCGGGAATAGTGCGATCTATGCGGCACCTGGCCAACGCCTCCTATAAAGAAAGCCTCAGCACTGAAACGTCATACATTGTTACATCATCATACTTCGTCCTTTGTTAATCGTATTTCTACCAATAATAAGCACTAAATTTGGTCGACTTATGATGATGTAACAATGTATGACGTTTCAGTGCGGAGGCTTTCTTTATAGGAGGCGTTGACCTGGCGCGATCTGTTTTCCTTAGCTTCTCGAAACAATGGAAAATGGCCGAAGCTCGATGACCATGAATATCTATAGACCATGATGGTCATCAAGCTCCATTGTTAAAATGAAACTAAAATTTCTAACTCCTGGTAGGGCGGGAACTCTATTGAAAAGTGGCGCTGTATGTACAATCGGCCCAATTCAACCAACACCACCTAAAGATAAGGCTTTAGTACTCGATGAGAACTACGTCATCAAACTGAGACAGACAATGCAACTTTCATTGTTTGCAACAAATGAAATACACGGAATAGGTTTTCGTTTGTTGTAAACAATCTTTCCCGGGAAAGTAGCGAGCTGTACCAACACCACCTAAAGAGAAAGCCTGAGCGCGAAAACGTCATACATTGTTGCATCATGATACGAAGTCATAATTTAGAGCTTATTATTGGTAGAGATGCGATTAAAGATGACTTTTTGTAGTGATGTAACAATGTATGAAGTTTTTGCGCTCAGGCTTTGAGTAGAGGTGGTGTTGGCTGTACCCGCTCAAATTGTTTACACTATTCACAAACGAGGCTGTGCGCGGGTAAAATGAGCGCGCTAACTTTCCCGAGCTGGCTTTCCCGGGTGATACGGCTCGCTTCGCGAAAATGAGGCTGCGCATGAAAACGAGGCTCATCTCCGTTGATACTATTGAAACATAAAAAAAAATGGCGGAAGTTAAGCCGGGCAACGAAGCAATGAAGTATGTGAAAAGAATAAGTATGTTTTTGAGTTTGTGTTATTGTTACAGACATCTTGTTGGCCTCCCCTTTGTTACAACGGAACAGGAAATGATAAAAATAAATCTGCCATACTCACTTCCTTGGAAAACTTTCTTGGGAAAGATGCTTTTAATGTAAACAGGAGGCTCTAGCAAAGCGAGCGCAGGCCGAGTAGCCTTTCCCGGTAATAAAGCGCGCTAGTATAAAACCAGCTAAAGAAAGTTGCATTGTCTGTCTCCGTTTGATGACGCACTGCTCACCGAGTGCTAAGGCCTTATCTTTAGCTGGTGCTGCCCAACTGCGCCTGCAGCGCCGCCTTATCGGCAGATAGAAACTTTATTTTCATTTTCAGTTTCAATGAAAAACTCTATCAGATCACGGTCGGCCTTAGTGCGATCTATGCGGCACCTGGCGCGATCTGTTTTCCTTAGCTTCGGCCATTTTCCATTGTTTTGAGAAGCTAAGGAAAACAGACTGCGCCAGGTGCCGCATAGATCACACCAAAGCCGACCGTGACCTGCGATAGAGGTTTTTCATTGAAACTGAAAATGAAAGTAAAGTTTCTGTCTGTCGATAGGGCGGCGCTGCAGGCGTTTTTGGGCCGATTGTACATGCAGCGCCACTTTTCAATAGAGTTCCCGCCCTATTGGGAGCTAGAAACTTTAGCTTCATTTTAATAATGGAGTTCGATGACCATGTATATCTACAGACCGTCCCATGTATATCTATAGACCGTGGTGAACATGTTTCGTGCCATCTTCGTTGCACCTGCGCCTAGTGACAGGCGAGAGAACTAGGATGCAGCAGTCTGCTCGAATAAAACACTTTTTTAAATTTGTCTTTTATTTGATATCTCAGAGGATACAGTTTGCGAATTTTCAAAATATTTCAAGAAATTACGAATAACCCCTGTATATGTCTTTAATTTTGTGAATATTTTCAGCTAAAGCGGAAAAGAAGCTCCTGACATTAAATCATTTCAAAGCAGAAGAACATCCAGATGCTTATATTAAGCAACGGATTCCTCCACAGTTCCGAATGTTAAGTTTCGATGTAGCCAATGCATGTGAAAACTTCGGAGACAAAGGTAATTCGTTAATACGAACTTGGTATCAAAAAGTTCCGAGACTACTTCTGTAAAATGAAAACATAGCGGCTGCGCAAGAAGTACCCATGCACAGTTTAAATGGTGCCATTTGGTAGACTTCGGAGATATCGTGAGCATATGGACATACAGAGGAATTCCTGATTTTAAGAGTAAATATCTCGGAAACGGAGATCGATAGAAGAGTAAAACAAGTGGTAGGTTCAATTCGAAAGCCGTAAAATTCTGATACAGTAGTTTCAAAAATAAGTTACAAATGTTGCCGACAGATGGCGCTGTACGCTATAAACGCAGTACGGAGTCCGAGAAATAGGCTATAAACTGTCCTTAGCAAGCAGCCAGTGCAATCACATCTCAGTCGATTCAAAATGGCGCAAAAGAAGAATGAAAGTAAATATCTCAGAAACGTACGATACGTATAGCGGCACCTGGCGGCAGCATAGGTAACTAATCTGTAACTAATTTTGAAACTTCCGTATCAGATTTTTACGGCTTTCAAAATAAACATACCAATCGTTTCATTCTTCTATCAATCTCCGTTTCTGAGATATTTACTCTTAAAATCAGGGAGTCCTTTGTAGCACACCCTGTAGCTAACATCAAATTTTGCGTCAAACTCTGCAAAACTCCAGTCTTCACAATGGAAGAACCCAGTATATCCAAAAAAGATGAGACAGTAACAGGTTCAGGAGCGCGCTCGTCATCTTCTTCAAGATTCGTAGGGTTGTGCACTATGAATTCTTCCCTGAGGACCAGATTTTCAATACCCAATTTTATTGCACTGCTCTGAGGCAGGATATTTACCAATAAAGTCCTAAACTGTGGCGCAAAGATACGCGTCTGTCCTTTAATCGTTGGATCTGCCCATTTGGTCCTAAAGATGAAATTCAAACTGAAGAGCTGTCGTTTTGAAAAGAAGACAGACTTCCAGGGACTTTCCAAAAGCGGAAAAACCCTTTTACTGAAAACAATGTAGTTCGGCACAAGGAGACTATTTTGAGGGAGATGATGGCTAAACTCTCTTTATCGTCCTAGTCTCGAAACTTTTTGATACCACAAAGATATCGTCCTAGTCTCTTTGATACCTATGATGTCATTATTATTATGTCAATTTCAGTTCGCAACTCATCGCAGTGTTTGCAGTACGTCTTCGTGTTCAGGCGAGTTCTATCCCACCACATGATGACCATCTACATCCCGAGTATACTCATAGTGGTCGTCTCCTGGATATCGTTTTGGCTCGATTTGGAAGCTGTGGCGCCAAGAGTTGCACTGGGTCTGACGTCACTTCTCACTTTGTCCACCCAATTCTCGAATGCCCAGAAAAGCTTGCCCCCAGTGTCCTATATTAAAGCACTGGACGTGTGGATGTTGGCTTGTGTCATCATGGTGTTCACTTCCCTCATTGAATTCGCTCTCGCAACCACTATTGCTAGAGCAAAGAAGAAAGCTGTGAATCCAGTTACACCTGATGGTAAAGATAATAAAGCGAAGGTAATCTCATAAGAGAATCATAATTACGAAGGGCAGGTGGAAAGTTCCCAGAATTTCTTGCAGACGGGCAATATTGTGCAGGGAAGCTTAGTGGTCCTTTTTATATGCTTAAAGAAACTTCCTATCAATACTCAACCACCTTACTCTCTGGATCTGACTCCGAGTGACTTTGGATATTCCCTACTCTCGGGTCCAAAGGATTGCGTTTTGCATCCTGATTGAATGACATAACCAGACTCCAGAGGAATCTAAAAGAAGACTTCTACCAGTGTTTCCAATATTATCAGGATCACAATCACACAAGCGCTCCTATGTATTGGTCCTAAGCTATACCGCAATTCCGGAAACTTTTTGACTACCCTTGTATAGTATCATATAAATCTAATAGAACGCCCCTGGGTTCGAACAAGAAAAATTTCACCAAAAGTGAAAATGATGTGCAAAATGAACCGTGTGACCATGCCAACGAAATAGAATAGGTGCTCTACCTTTTGGGACAGTTTTATAATTAGGCCGCCATCTTGAAATCCGCCATTTTGGGTCAAGGTTCATTTTCTTAAACAGTAAGAGGGGTCATGTGGCATATCAAATAACACCAGTTTTTTCTCAGGAGCTCATTCCTGCAATCTGATTTCACTTATATGTTGTGGTTTACAAATTATGAACAAAAACATTGACTGTTGGAGAATGCCCCAACCGTACCATTGCTGCTGATTATAAGGCCCGGCATCCCAAAAGAGAATCAATCGCGCACGGTACCGTCGCATATGGGATATCACATTTCAGAGATACTGAGACTTGACCATAAAACTCGTATAGGCCCGCCAAAACCAACAACCGATGAGGCAACCTCGACGATAGTTGCAAAGAGTCCACAACGCAGCATAGCATGGATTCTGCGTACCAACAAGTGGCATCCATTCAGATGCAGCAAAAATTATCCGAGGAGTTCTGTAACTGTCAGAACATGAGATATTGGAACGACACGAACCCTCACTGGACAGATCCATCCAAAGTCGGTAGTGATGTCAAAGTTATGACTCTGTGTAAGAATTGGGGCACCTGTTTAATTGAGTGATGAGTACCTGCGAATGTTAGACAACACTGTGTTCCCGTCACTATTGACTGAAATGGCAGTTTCCTAAGTTTTTTCCCAGCAGGATTGTGCAAAATGATCAGGTCATTGGATTGGCCAGCGGATTCCTGTGGAGCGGCTACCACATTCCCCAGCCCTCCCACCGGTAGATGTTTACCTGTGGGATCACTTGAAAAAACAACTTGTGTGTATGTGAAAATCCAAAGCAAACTTCACTCTCAGCAACACATCCTGTAACAGCAATACCCCCTACATTAACCAGTAGCAATGACAACACATTGAACACATCCTTTAGCTACTGCAACCCAGTTTTTGGTGTGTGTGTTTTTGTTGTAAAGTCGTTTTGTTAATAACTTGTGAAGCACAACAGATAACTGAAATCTAATTGCAGGAATGAATTCGTGAGAAAAAACTGGTGTTATTTGATATGTCACATGACCCCTCTTGCTCTTTTAGAAAATGAACTTTGACCCAAAATGGCGGATTTCAAAATGGCGGACAAACTCAAAAACTGTCCGTAAAGACAGAGAATCTATCCTGTTCCCTGCTAGCATGGTCACTTCGTTCATTTTACTCACACCTCCCGAAATATAGCATTTATCTACAGAGCTCACCGTATTTGATGCGGTTTGTTCTTTATTCGAACACGAGGGTTGTTCCTTGGAAGAATAGTAATGAAATCATCGCTATAAGAATCGCTCAGTTTGTTTCACTCTTTTTCCCTTTCTAATTTCCAGGTTTTCGTTCCTCGTTACAAGCAGATTCTAATGGAATCAGCTAAACCCACTTCCAAACCATCTTCTTTTAATCGACTCGATCTCGTGTCTCGATTTTTATTTCCTATTCTCTTCTTCTTCTTCAACTGCGGATATTGGTCTTACTATTATAACCAAAACTAATACAATTCGCAGACCAATGAACTATACAAGCATTTCAATAAAATATGAAGAAATAATACTGTTCTCCTCTTCCTTTATTCTCGACCCCATGTTATATTACAATAATAGTCTGCTAGTTCTACATTATCTCTAGTTACTGCTCCTTGAAACATATCCTGAAAGCTTGTACAGACCATTCAGAAATACTCTTCATAAATTCGGTATTGTGGAAAACGTTTGAGATAATGGATTGAGGCAGGTTTAGACAATTCCTCGTGACTACATAATACACTATGTGATCAAGTTTTAGGGACATCCCTCAAAACTCATCACACACCTTCAGACGCAGATCTTCTTCTCTTTATTAAGATCTGGGTCGTTCAAAAGAGCTCAGGACTTCCAACATGGAATCCAGTGTAACCACGAACTAGCTACTCAAGAAATTGATAGAGAGATCGTCGAGTGCTTCATTCCCTGGGCATGAGTGGTCGTGCCACTCCTCTTAAGCCCTTTATCGCTGACAACAATTCCAGGCGACGTTTGGAGTGGTGTAAAACTCGCAAAAACTACCTGAGTGTGTGGTGCCCACTGTGAAGTTTGGTTCGGACTGTGGCGACCCTTTTTCTTGATTCGGACTGGGCCAGCTTGTTTCTGTTAAAGGAACAATGAATGGTGTTACTTATCGAAATCGAAACTATGCACTGCCAATATTTTGGGAACAGTTCGGGGATCGCCCTTTTCTGTATCAAGATGATTGGTTGGTTGGTTTATCAGAATTTTTGGCGCCTTTTACACAAGTTATATCTGTACGCAGCCCGGGACAAACACAAACATCCATGCCCACGGCGGGATTCGAACCCACGATCAGGCGGATTCGGGAACTAGAAAGCCTACGCCCTAGCCCTCTCGGCCACCTGGCCGGCTGTATCAACATGACAATGCTCCTTGCCATAAAGCAACATCTGCATACGATTGCTTTCAAGACAACGGGGTTGGAGAAATGAAATGGCCTGCCCAGAACTCAATCCCACTGAACACCTGTAAGATAAATTGGAACGTCGTCTACGAGTTGAAATTGTCATTAGAGCAAAATACATAAGCAACGTCACAGGTCAAAAATACCTATTTTATCAGCAATTAGTCTGATGTTCAAACGTCTGTCTGTGTTCATAATAGTTTTGATCAATGATTAACGACGAAAGGTGCTCAGCTTATGATGCACTGTTCATCTTCAACACTTGCTTTTCCCTCCGTGCTACCTGAAGACTTAGCATCATGAGCATAAGCTGCCTTAATCAATTCAGGCTTTGCAGACTGGATTTAACGAGTTTAACGTACAATTTGATCGCATAACATTGCTGAATAGAACTCTACATTTCACCACGTGACGAGCAACTAAAATACGATTGAGACCCCATAAAGGCATGAACTCAGGCTGTGTCGGTCTTATAGGTAAGGGTGCTTTTGCACGGCAATGTTTTTAGTATTTTGGTCCTTCTAGGGACATCAATGAACGGTACCGGGTATGTTCATCTACGTAGCGCCTATTTTACACAACTTCATGGATTCTTTTAACCCACAATGAAGGGGCCTTCCAGTAAATTCTTTATACCAAGTTTGTGAGACTGCACGAAGCAAACTTTAGTTTGGGTTCTTCGCAGAGGAGTTCCGAACACTGGCGACATGTGTGTCGACAAGATAGTGCTTTTGTTACTTGTACTTCATGAAGCTTCACCTCTCCTCTTAAGTGAGAGATTATCGATGCGCAGGTATCTCTCCAACAAATTCCTTAAATATTCTTGTGTGCAGACTCGCGGGAAGGCCCAGAGTTGTTATGGACTAGCTAAAGATCCTAAGAGAAGACAAGGGATAGTGGTTTGGGTATGCAGAAAGTCAAATTTTAATACCAAATATCAAGCTTGGGGCCCCCACTAATTGCCCCATTAAGCAATTAACAACCAACACTTATATTATTTAAATATGCAAAAGCAAAACAACAGTTGCCCATTAGTTCCCACTTTAGGAACTTCTAAGCCAATAGTGTGCAAAACACTCTCGCTAGCATGTCACCTTCGCCACCCACCACATTCAGTGTCATAAACGATTCTCTAAACAAATATCATGTCCCTTTCATTGTAACAATAAATACCTCAACCCTCCAAACTAAACTATCTACAGCTCAAAACCATGTCCTGACGCCAGAATGCGTCGCGTGCTCCTTTTGCTTACTTCCAACGGGAGGAAGGAGCACTGAAACCCTCGCACTGCGTTAGCATACCAAAGCTCGGTAGACCCTAGTCGGCTGCGCGAGTTATCCTTGACGACACCATTACACTTCCCACGAGGAACCCATCACCTAATCCAATTATTATTATTATTATTATTATTATTATTATTATTATTATTATTCTGATGCCTGAGTGTGAGCAGGAAAACACAGCCAAACAACCTGTGCCTCATAGGCAGGAAGCAACACACAGTTCAGTGCGGCCGTTAGCATGACCTCATAACATCAGGCTGCGCACAATGCAAATATGCATAATTACTCAATAATCCAACCAAATCAATTATCAGTTCGAGTTCCTATTGACAGTTCTATGGGACGAAACTCAGGGCTCCTGGTATACAAATCACTCCCATCAGAACACTGACGTTTTACTTGAGCAAACAAAACACTGTTCTATGCCGATCCGCAGACAAAAGAGCAACGTTTCACACTGCAAATGACGAGAAAATACCGGGTGATCCAAAACGACGGGACTCTCCTCTCGCTCTCATTGTTGCAGCATCCGACGAAACGATGGCTTGCAATAATACTTCCCTAAGACCATACGTCTATCTCAAATAACAATCAACTGCACCAGATAGAATTAATAGTGGCAATTTAAGATACAAATAAATAATCTTAACCTAATACTCAGTATTTAGCCCCAAAATGAACATACACTGACACACATGTCCCACTTAAATGAAGAGTGAGCTGTCCACACGTAGCTTCTGATGCAACTGAACTTGAGCTCAATTTTCGGCAGTAATTTTCGGCAGTAACGCCGCGGCGGCCGATACGCCGCAGCAGCAACAATTTAACAAAAATGTAAAATCTCCGACAATAACTTCGTACTGCATTGTGGCTCTTTTCTCCTTCAAAACAGGCTCGATTAATCTATGTTTCGATTCAACAAGCTACTGAAATCGTTCCTGAAAAAATTTTGTGTACCATGCAGACAAGAGTGCCTCAATAGTGCTGGAACATTTGACGGGGTGAGGATGTTGCCCAGTTAACTTTGTTCTAATTTAAACTTGCTGCTCAGGGAACAATCTCGCAATGTAGCAGTGGACACAAAAGTCTACGGGCAGATCAGGTATTGTTTATATGGGAGACGCCTTCTACTCGCAAAGCAAATCTAGCACTGGACCTTCGACGACTGGGAAATAGGTCGCTTGGGCCGAAGTGTTTCTGGTCCATCATCTTGATGGAAAACACAGAAATTGGCAAGGCAAACAACATGAATCCATAGACCCATCATCTCTATTGACTGTTTACCAGGATTGACTTTATGTGGTCCACTGATAGCTCTTGGCGTATAACTTGCTGTTTGCGACCACTTGACCACACAATCAATTCCTCTCGGTCTCGGAGGATACAATCACAAAGGTCGCTCGCATTTGCATTAGATATACAGGTCTAAGCTGTCAATATGAGTGGCCTTTCATTGTGTGGTCAAGTGGTCGCAAACAACAGGTTATATGCCAAGAAGTGGACAAAAGGAACGCATCCCGCATAGAGAGAGCTTTCAAAGTGCAATATCCTTCGGCAGGGAGTTGATATCGGGTAACCTAATGACTGTTTTGAGTTATCTATTCTTACAAATCAGTGTTTACATTTGTATTGCAACCGAAACCCTATTCCCGAAACAAATAAACGCAGATTACGTTCAACGTTCTTATTAATAGTTAAACTAACTTTGTATTTGTTAATTTGGGTTTTGCTCAATGGCAAAACCCTCTGATAGGAATAATCCTCCTAACAGAAAAATCAAAAACTTAAGACAAATCTTTATCTAGCAAAGACGATCAAGTAGATGGAACAACCACACATGAACATAGTATCTTAACCTATTTGTTTTCATAGGAGGTCCTTGTATTGTTGGCAGCAGGGAACATTCTACCTGGACTTTCAAGAAATTATTTAACATTGAAAAATAATTATAAAGGGGAATATAATGTATGTCATCATTAAAAATTAATGTACACTTTTGCAATGTTGATTATTAAGATTTCTAATTGATCAATCAAATAATTAAAGAATTTTTAGGAATTTATTGAAAATATCAAGCACTACTCACTCGAGCGGCCTCTAGCGACAATAATACAAATCTATATATAGAATATTCTGTTTATGCAAAATTTCATAGATCATTATCCTGCTGTAGACCTCTTTGTTGCTCATGTACAGGGTCGAGTCACATTATTATCATCACCCCCTACGTTTGTCTTCAGGGTTGCCCAGCCGAGGAACTATGTCACGTGTTGGGAATTGGTTAGGTGACTATATAAGGTAGGTTTCTACGGGTAAGAAACGTGATTTATCAGATCTGGAAAAGGGGATGATAATCAGATTTCGGGCCAAGGGTGGCAGTATTTCGGAAACCGCGCAGTTTGTGAACCATTCTCGTGCTGCTGTAGTTAAAGTGTACCATGACTGGGAAAACTGGACCGTTCAGAATAAACGGTATGGGAACTGTGGAGCACCACGTGCCATTGAAGAGAGAGAGGTGAACGTCGGCTGCGAAGATGTGTGAAGGCCAACCGAAGAGCTACAGTGGACCAACTTACTGCTCAAACCAACGAGGGTGCTACCAGACATGTCTCTCAAACCCTGCTACGTATGGGCCTCTGCAGCAGACGGATGGTCACCGCACCCATGCTGACGAAGGGTCATCGCCAAAAACGGCTTCAATTTGTCCTACAGTACAAAAACTGGACCACTTCTGACAGAAAAAAGGTTCCCTTCTCCAATGTGTCACGATTTCTACTCCACACAAGTGAACGGCCGTTGGCGGGTGAGGCGAGAGACCTCTGAGAAGAAGCATCCTGCAACCATTGTTGAACAAATTCAGGGTTGGTGGCGGCAGCGTTATGGTGTGGAAAGTGTTCTCATGGCATTGTCTGGGCCCACTGATACCTGTGGAAGGCACTCTCAACCGATTCGGTTATTTATCCATAATTGCAGATCAAGTACACCCATACATGGCGACTGTCTTCCCAGAGGGGAATAGCACGTTCCAGCAAGGCAATGCGACGTGTCGTACGGGGGTTGGTTTGAGGAACACGACCAAGAGTTCCACAAACTACCCTGGCCCCATAATTCCCCAGACGTCAACCCAATCGAGAACTTTTGGGATCACCTCGATCTTCATGTGCGTGTTATGGAACAACCACCGCGTACCCTTCAGCGGCTATTGAATGCTTTACAGTGTGCATGGCAACAGCTACCAGTCAAAACCTACGAGAATCTTACTGACTCACTCCCACGCCGTCTACTGCGGTCCGTGCCAATAAAGGCGGTTATTCGGGATATTACGTGGTGGTCATAATAATGTGACTCGAATCTGTATTAAGTCATCATTAGATAGGGGGGGGAGGGGTTTGAAAATGCTGACGATTGATGATGAGGGGGAGGGGGTGGTAGATTTCACTGACGTTAGCACCAACGAAACGGGACTTACGATATTTATAAATGATGAAAAAAAGTTTAATCAACAATTAATTATTTGAATGACGCATTCAAGCTTTGAATTTCAAAGCGGACAAAAAATATTAGTGCGATCTATGCGGCACCTGGCGCGATCTGTTTTCCTTAGCTTCTCGAAACAATGGAAAATGGCCGAAGCTCGATGACCATGAATATCTATAGACCGTGGTTTCAGGGCCTGTCTTTCTAGTTGGCTTTGTAAGAAAAGCGAGGCCCTGAAAAACAGTGACTGTTAACATCTAAGATGGAGACAATGATGGTTGGATTGTTGCTAGCACCCCAATCAGCGTTGCCAGATGTGGTAATTTTTTTAAAGCCCTTATCCTTTGTTGGACAGTGTTAAACAATGCACAAAACAATGAAAACAAGGACAAGCGCTTTAAAAAATTTACCATATCTGGCAACGCTGACCCCAATGGCCAAATGACTTTTCCGTTTGCAGGTCTCATCTCGTTGGCCTCGTAAGAAAAGCGACAACCAACGCCTGATCGCTTCGTCCAAGTAACAAAATGGAGTTAACGAAACAGGAACAGAGAGCAGTAATTCGTTTTTTGACATGTGCAGGAGTTTCAGTTTCTGAAATTCATCGATGTATGCAGAACGTCTATGGAAATGACTCGTGTTTAGGCATGGAGCAAGAGGTTTTCGGAGGAATGATCAACGACCTGGACAAGCAAACCGCGCCAAGACTTCTTACAGAAGGAGTGCTTCTTCTCCAAGACAACGCGCGTCCTCACACCTCGAAAGCAACGGTAGACCTCATCAAAAAGTTCAATGGGAAGCAATGCAGCATCCACCTTACAGCCCTGACTTATCCCCATGTGACTTTCACGTGTTTGGAATGCATCTCAAGAAACATCTGAAAGGCCGCAGGTTTCAGTCGGACGATGAAGTGAAGGAAGAGGTTTTGGAATGGTTCCACACGCAACCGAAAGAAACTCCTTGTATTGACTTTGGATAAAATAAATAATTTTCGTTTTCATTTGTACGACCCTTATAGTATCAAGTAGGCAGTGGTCAAACTAGACGAGGCGTATGTTTATTTAATGGACTGCAGCAAGAGCCGAGCCATTTTTTACCGCCCAAGAGGTCTAAGAACTTTGTACCGTGAATGCAGTTTTCAAAAGGTTTTATTATCGGGGAAAGAGGTTTTCCATCTTCCCTGGCCCTCTGTAACTTGTTACTATAGATCCCTAACAGCCCTATGTATGTTGTAACTAATTTGCATACAGATGCGTCACGTTTTCCCGGTTCGTTATTTTCATAGCAACATTTGAAACGTATTTAGTCTCGTAATCTGCGATGTATATTTTCCTTTTCTCCTCCTAGAAATCTCCAAGCAGCAACACCCCAAAGAACTTTGTCCTCCCGACTTCGTTTTATCTCCCTCTATTCAATTTATTTATCTGTCTCTCAAAACAAGACCACTTCTACAGAAATCAATTTCTATTTGCTTTTTTTTTAATATTAAACTTTAATCGACCGACAACGACCAAACCCACTCGTCTCTTTTCTTATCGATATC
Source organism: Rhysida immarginata (assembly GCA_023313115.1). Taxonomy (NCBI): domain Eukaryota; kingdom Metazoa; phylum Arthropoda; class Chilopoda; order Scolopendromorpha; family Scolopendridae; genus Rhysida; species Rhysida immarginata. Next base: position 20,867 of record JAHWFO010094427.1, read on the forward strand.
GTAGTGAATTTCTTGAACAAAAAGAAATTGCTTCATGTAGGTTGGCTAATCCCCTTGGCTCTGTCCTTTTCATTTGGACGAGAAAATAAATTGAATTTTTTCCAACAATCGATTGGCTTCATGCTTTGATCCTTCATGGGAAAAATATCAAAAGGAAAAAAAAAAGCAAGGCTTTTATAATATTAAATAGGATTCACTGGATAATGAAACTTTATGAAGATTTGAACTCTTGCTCTCTGATTTTTTTTTTAAATAAATTCATTTATATGATATTCTTCTGTTACTTTAGAGTGATGAAAGTAAGTAAAATTTAATCACCGGGTTTGATATTGAAATAGCAAATATTATAGTAGGATCTTGATTATCTGAGGAATCCTTGGAAAATAAAAACCGGATAACACGATTGGTTGAGCAAATAATAAAATCTTTGTAAACATTCCAAGAAGAAGCTTTAGCTGTGAAGCAGTTTTAACTTTGTTAGGAATCTCTGGCCTTATTTTGAAACTTTTTATTCCGTCCAACTCTCCACACACACGACAAGAAAAAATTAACATTAATTACAAATCTATAATTCTACACTCCGTGAGCGTATTCTACATAAAAAACTGAGACGAAAATGGCGAATACAATTTTTGTTTTAGATCGTTCATTTTTGAGTTATGGATCTTCAAACATAGCGAATTTACCCTAATTTCGCATACAATTCGTTTTTCAATTCGTTTTTAAACTTGGCTTAAATAGTGTCAATTGTTGCCGATTATTGTTGTTTTTATTGTTATGCCGCTAATCGTTACTTAGAAAAAATGGAATTAAGTAAAGAAGATTATTTCGAAATATTAGTTTCGTACGGCGAGTGCAATGGAAGTGCAAATGCTACAGCTCATGTTTGGGTAGAGCGGTTCCCTATTCGCCCGCGAATATCAATAAATGTTGTGCTACATTTATTTCACTGCATAAGTACAGAAAGAAGAAAATGACCGCGTAAGTACATTTATTTTTTTTTTATACTTGTTGTGGGACACCCTGTATATAAAAGAAGAAAATGATTGAGTGAGTGAGTGATCAACGCACAGCCCAAACCATAAAGCTAAGTTTCCATGCATGCATTTTTGGCGCATTTATAACTGCGTCTCGACGCAGAAAGCAAATGTGCATCTGGACGCACCTAAACGCACATTGCAACAGCTCTTGACGCAGTTAATTCGAACGCAAGTATCAGTTTCCATGCATGCATGAAGTCTACGCAGAAAGTTCAACTGCGCATGCGTCATGAGTTTATGTTTTGCAATTTTTCTCGTTAGAGGGAGAAGCTTCTCTCTGACCATCATGCCACCACCTTGGTGTCTTTCGTATTTCTTAAAATATCATTATTAATTTCTGGTTCCGAGCACAGATTCCATCAAATGAAGAATAGGAATTGATGGAAGGATTCCTCTGCTTTCTTACCGTAGCATGTACAGCATTATCTGTACATGCAAACCTAAATAAAAGAAAACATCGGTACTGGGTTCTAATAAAAATCTTTTTATATCTAAATTTCAATTCATTTGTTTTTTCCAATATATCTTTACACTTTTAATTCATCTTTACACAAATGTAAATAGTACAGTGGAAATATTGGCAATGTCATTTATTTTATTTTCACGTCATTTCGGTAATTCTTTGGTCATTTTATATCGTTATTGTCTTTTATGTTTACATTGTTTTCATTTCAT
>JAHWFO010094427.1:42581-60210 GCA_023313115.1 Rhysida immarginata
AATCAAAGTAACACTGTATGGCAATTAACTTCCCCAATGTAAGCTAGGGAATACTGGTTGTTGATTGCTTGGTTTGAAGTCACATGAGTTTGTCAGCCATTTTTGGCCCAAACACCGCTCTTAACGCATCGAAATCATGGAAGGAGATAATGCATGATTGAAAAATACAGTAGAACCTCGTTTTTACGAACTCGCATTTTACGAAGTAATTCAGAAATCCCGACCCCCTCCTGTTAATTTCCATATAATAAACTTTAAGTTTTACGAAGTGTTTTTACGACGAAATTCGGATTTTACCACGTTAGAAGTTGTAGTGAAAATCTTTTGCGTGAGCGACCTGGTTGATGATTAACCGTGGCCTTCGAGATATTAGTCTTCCGCATCGGGCTTGAAATCGTGTGTCGAGGCATTTTCAACTTTTGACCGCTAGTTGTTTTTCTCTATGGCTTATTTGGCGCTCTTCAGGGATAAAGAACTACAAGATACTCTCGTCCTCATGCTACTTTATCCGACTTAAAATTTAACCTTGAATTTCCCATAGGATTTCCCTGATGATCCCCCTCTAGCGTTAAAAAGTTGAACTTCCGCTGACACGAAGGAAAGCGTTGTTGAAATGATACGCTATGCAGAGGCCTAATATCTCGAAGGCCACGGATTAACTGGACTAGTTTCCGCCTTCGCCAACAGAGGCCGCCATAAGTAATCCAAAAGAAAGTGAAACTGAACTTGCAGTCCTACCCGAAGATGATGATAGCGAATTTGAAGGATTTGAAGAGTGGGAAATCCTGAAAAGTAAGCTGAATTTTTCAGTCTAAATTGTCCGAGTTTGTTAATATTGATGCGGATGTTTTAACTTCTCCGATGTTAAACGATAACGAAATTTGCAATCTTATCAAAGATGGCGGCGAAGAAGAACAAACCGCGTGTTGTTAAAATCAACAGTGATGGAATCAGAGACAACAGATTGCATCGATACTGTTGTTAAATTCTCTGATGAGCTCTGTTGAGTCTGATGCGATGTTTTCTTCGGCTAAGGTCAAAAACTCTCACCGGTGAGAAGAGTTAGTGCTTGGTCGGTCAGAAATCCCAGTGAGAAAACTGTGACGTCATTTTAACGTGGTCAGAAACGCGAGTTAGTGCTGCTATGCCTAACCGGTTAGTCTCACCGTCCTCACCGAGAAAAAAACGGTTAGCCCAGTGAGAAATTACGTCATTCTCTCACCGGTGAGGGTTTTTGACCTTAGCCTTCGTTGAATCAGATCACGTGACCCGTTTGCGAACAAAAAATGGTGGCGACATATGATGCGACATATGATGGAGATATAGAACGTCTCTACGTAATAAATTACTTTTGCCTATTTTTTAGGTAGTAAATCTAAATAATAGACCACTGCTCAGTTAAAATATTTTCGTTATTTCTTCTTTTACCGATTAAAAGTCTTCTCGTAAAAGTTCAAACCTGTTGTAAGGAGAGGGGCCTACCCAGCCGCCAGAGCTGCACAAAATACATTAAGGGGGCACAAAATAAAATTAGGGAGTACAATTTGCCCAGGACACATTTTAGTAAGCTATGGTACTGAATTAACAAGGGAACCCCACATAGCCGAATTGCTTTAACAATGTAGTCCTTGTACGGCTATGTATGCTGAAATTTTTTCGTTTTCGCGGTTTATTTTGAAAGAAACACAATTTCGCACTCTCTTATTTTGCAAGCATCTATAGTAGCTTCAGATGAGTAACATATTTCAATTTGGTGGAAATCTGTGACATACATGTTCGAGGGATTCCCTTCTAAGTCGTTTAATTGAAATAATTCAACTGCAATGTCAGCCATATTAGTTTTGCTGATGACTATTAAGGCATCAGTCGTGTTGTTAAATAGCTTTACCGTTGACTATAACACTCGTTGCATCAGTGAACGAAAGCGATGATTTTAACAACACGCGGAAAGATGACACCTGGATGACAATGATGAGGAATTGGAAAATACGACATTCAAAGCAACATCCTCGTAATTTAAAAGCTCTTTAGAAACTCTAAAAAACCATCTGTATGCAACTAAAAATGTACCAGACGATATTTTTGACAGAATTTTTGAATTTTCAAACTGCTTAAATAATGATATAACTTCAAATATGCATACTACTCGAATGCTTAATCATTGTATAAGCCTATTTGTATTAAAAAATACTACCTATTAAAAGTTCAGTGCCTATTTACTTGTTTTTGTTTGTTTTGTTTTTTGTTTTGGTTTGTTTTTACGAAGTTCGGATTTTACGAATAATTGGTCTTCTGAGATTCTTAAAAACGAGATTCTACAGTATATGGAAAATTTCATTCTTCCATGATTGAACCCATGTGGCAAGTGCAGTTTAGACTAATTTTTTAACGAAGTATTTGTTGATTGATATAATTTAAAAACAACAAACTCGTTTTTATAGAACATAGACATGTGGGTGGATACTTGAGTTAAATCGGCTTAAAAAAACTTTCAGCTTTGTCGGCATTTAAAGACTTAAATTTGAAACGATTAAAAAGCAAAAGCATGGGTTAAAAACTTATTTAAAATCGGAAAATAAAATAAATAAAAAAAATAGCACTATTTAAGCACACTTTAAAATATGCATTAAAAAGTAAGAAACTAATTGTTTTGTTACTTCATTTAAAATTAAAAAGTGTAGCCTAATTCAATATTTTATACGTCTGGAGCATAGTGAAAAACTCAATTCATCATATACTTATATTTGTAATATCAAGATAAATATTTCCATTAACAATAACGTCATAGGAATGAACATACATTTTTTCATACATAATATTAAAAATTATGTATAAAATATAATGTTATCTTTTTTAAGTTTATGAATTCCTATTTAAATGAGAATTATCTTTTACTTTTTTTTTTTTTGGCTTAAAAAAAGCTTTTTTTTTTTATTACTTTTGTTTTAGACTGTGGCTGCTTAAACGATGACCGGCTCCGATTTTTGTACACGGCTATGAAATTGCCGGAAGTGACGACATGTAGGTGGGTGGTCGCGACCATGTGCTCATGATAAAATATCTCAAGAAGTGAGGGGGGGAAAAGGGAGTGATTTCAAAAAAAAAAAATTAGAGGAAAGACGATTTCAAAAGTTATACCTGATAATATTAGTCAAAGGTATTTAATTCTCCAAATATTTAGAAATATTTTTCTGACATGCCAATAAAATTGGTGATACACTTAAGCGATAGACAAAATGAATGGTTTTTAATAGTTTTTATTTTTTTTAACTTTTAAAAAAAATTTATATAAATTATCATCTAAACATATTGCTAAGCGTGAAAAACATTCACCAGGTCAGTCACAACTATACAGCCTTTTGACTCTAAGCAAAAAGGTTGATATGAACAGCAATAAAAATGCCGCCACATAGATCAACAAGTTGATGACTTATGTTCTGTAAAGCCTAGATTGATGAAATTTGGGGGGGAAACAGGGTACATAAGACTGTGTATACCGTTAAAATTTGATTGAATTCCAACGATAAGTTTTCCGAGTTACACAACATCATAACACGTGCTAGTAGTACTCACAAGTAAGCACGTGCTATGACGTTGAATGAGTAACTCGGAAACTTCTTGTCGGAATTCGATCAAATTGTAACGGTATACACAGTCTTATGTACCCTGTTATTTCCCCAAATTTCATTAATCTAGGCTTTACAAAACCTGAGTTATTAACTTTTTGATCTTGGTGGCGGCATTTTTATTTCTGTTCATATCTCAGCTATCGTTCAAATTCGGACCCATTGTCATATGAACTTTTTTGCTTAGAATGGTTGGTTTGGTTGGTTTGTTTCGTATTAACGTACTTTTCAACTGCTATGGTCATTTGAGGACGGCGTTATAGGGGCCGCAAATTTTGCCTCGCAAGGGTTCTTTAACGTGCAGCCGGCAAACGACTACACGGGACCAACGGCTTTACTTCCCTTCCGAAGGAAGTGCGTGATATCAGGATTTTTCCCCTGAAAAAATCCTCGTCGTCCTCGGCCGGGATCGAATCCACGTCCTCGGGTATCAGAGGCGATCACGCAACCACTGAATCACCGAGGCCGATTTTTGTTTAGAAGTTTGTACAATGAATTCTGAGACACCCTGCATATGGTGTCTCATAAATAGAGGTACGAACTTTAAGGGGAAGTAGAGAACATGAAAAGGATTGAGATCCATCACTGGAAACGTCTTGCGAAAGTGGTAGCAGAAGTACAAGAAAGTGAAAGGACACAATACAGAGATTACCGGAATATTTATTGGACAAAAATATTACATAATGACGTAGTAGATGATTCCATTTTAGAATGCTACAAATTTCTATTTAAAACACCTTGTAAACTAGCCCGAGACCCTCCTACAGCTCGGCGACGGCACTTTTGCTAGTACATGGATTCCTCTTTAAAACACCCAACACATTTCGTTCATAGCGGGCGTACGAGTAACTCGTGGCCTGCCCTCACTATGCCTGTTACCTCTTAAAGACCCATATTCGCACAAATTGTGATGCACATGCGAAAACAAACGGTGGCCGGGTACATGTCTCGGTGGGTACTGTTCTTGAAACATTCGTATTGCCATCACCCAATCTATACACTAACAAGTATATGGTAACTGCATGTCTGTTCGTATAACGTTGCATGTGGCGACCACTGCAGTCGAATGAGGAAAAATCATATATTTCTCCTAAAGTTTGTACCTCTATTTATGTGCATTACATTATTTTCCTATTGAACTATTTTGACGTACACTGCTACGAATTTAAGATGTAGCGAGGGCACCGAATACTGTAGGAGCACAAACCACAGTTAGGAGGCACAATTTCCCCAAGGCCCATTTTACTTCGGTAAGTAATTTCATTATATTTCAGGTCAGGGTTAATGAATTTTTATCATACTTTGTCTGGCGACGGAAATATTCTTGAATCAATCTTCACTGGTTGAATAAATTGTGCTTCGTATTCATGAGATTTAATTTTCAGTCCTTCGTACGGTTCACGCTGTTCATTATAGTGTCGGGTACATTAGCACTGAAATGTGGTGGGAGCATCCCACGCTCGTTTCCATGTGCTAACGTCGTACTACGCTTCTCGAAAAAACGCAAATATCGCAATATGAATCACTTCCGGCAACGTCAAAGCCGTTTACAAGAATCGGGACCCGGACACCGTTTACGTAGCCACAACGTTTATTTTTTTTATTTAAGCTAAGTATCATTCATAATTAACAGGATACAATTGTTACTTGAATGTAACGTTTGATATTGAATAAACGAAAATTCGTTGTTTGTTTGAAACAAAATTATAGGAAATTTTAACTATTCTTAGATCAAGTTTTTGGCTATTTACATCTCAAGATAATAAACCTTATAACAATTAATAAATTTTAAAAATCCATTTCATGTGTAGGTTTTTTATAATTTTTTTATCAAATTAACTTTTACATTTACATCAAAAACTTGAATTTATTATTTCCTATTTTTATTATAATGTAATAGGGTAGATGTACCAGTAATTGACAGTTTAAGACATTACTGTGAAACGAAATGGTGTACGTAAATCAAATTGCAATTTGAAATTTTTCTAGTTATATCATTAAATTGTAAATATAATGCAGAATGTGCCAATATCTAAACAATTATTATATCTTTAAAAGCTATTAAATTATTAAATTCTTTCTTAACTAATGCATGAATCACCAGTAGTTGACTGTTGACGCACCAGAAGTTGACAGGCAATTTCACCAGTAATTGACAATATTTTAATTACACATTTTTATTATATATTTTTACAAAAAAAATGACAACATTCAAAAGTAGCTGCTGAAATCGAGCATTTTTAAGAGTGTGTAAAGTATTTAACATTAACTAAAATTGTTCTTTTTAAAACTTAACTTGTTCATATAGCTCATTTACTTTTTTTTTTTCCTTTGAAATAAAAAAAAACCCAGCCTACTCCCATGTAGAGTGCAAGGACCATAGAAAATGAAGGTGTTTTCCTGTAATACAATATCATCAGATCTTTGCCAACAAATTGTTCATAGAAAAACTTGATTTTTGACGGTTGTTCTCCTACTTGCAAAATTCATTCAATTCATCATATGCTACTTCTTATCATAGTTAAAAAAATACCAATAGTAGTTTTCTTCTTGGAAGATAACTTGTCCTGGGCTATCTGTTGATCGTCTCTGTGACAACATTCAAGACCAACAAAAAGAATCGGCGAATAAGGTCTAGAAGATTTATATCAAAGTGGGTGATCTAGAAATTGACAGTCAAGTTCCTATAATTGACACGGCTAGGTCAGTTACTGGAAATTAAGAAGTTACACTTAAAACCATCATGTTTCCTTTATTATTACCCTATATTCTATATCACATTAGTCTATTTTTGTTCGTTTTTTGTAAACACAGAAATTATCAATAATTGATAGGTTATGTCAATTACTAGTGGCACTACATATTTGGGTTCTAGTAGTTGATAGTGGATTAAAACAGTAAACACATTGGTCATCTGAAATTCTGTTACTACTAGAAGTATTGTCCACTGATCACACAAAAAGTTCACGTAAAATTAATAACAAATATTGCATACCATTCATGAAATAAATTCAAGTAATCAAACCCTCGCGTAATGGTTCATTATAAGTTTTTTTTGACCCGGTATGGCATTAAACAATCAACATGTGTTTGCGGCTATAATTGGGAGCTAAGTTTCTAGTTTTTTGCTGTTCTGGGAAGCCTAATACATTGTTTAATATGAGGTGGCAATACCAGTCCCTTTTCTTGCTTTACTTTATTAAAATATTTTAAATCATGAATTGTCAACTACTGGTACATCTACCCTATTATAATTATTGAATATGTAATAAATATAACACGCATGGCTAAATTGAAGTTATTAATTGAATAATTTCATGAAGTTATTTCAAGTTTATAATTTCCTGGTTCCAAGTTAAGTTATGTTTTCAACCCCAAACTGAAAATTGTAAATTTAATCGTTTCAAAACATTGATTATTTTTATTTTCAAAATAATTTTAGGCTCTATGTCAAAATTGTTATTATCCTAAACTTAAAAACTATTATTAAGAAATTTTTAAATCATTCTTGAACTACAGGTGATTCAAATCGTGTGAAAAAACAATTTAAGGGGGTATTATAGAGGTCAAGGTAAACACAAAAAGTCCTATGAACATAGTTCCGAATTTGAACGATAACTGAGATATGAACAGAAATAAAAATGCCGCCATCAAGATCAACAAGTTAATAACCCAGGTTCTGTAAAGCCTAGATTAATGAAATTTGGAGGAATAACAGGGTACATAAGACTGTGTATACCGTTAAAATTTGATCGAATTCCAACGACAAGTTTCCGAGTTACGTAGTCAAAATTGTAACAAGTGCTGGTTAGTACTCACAAGTGAACACGTGTTATGATGTTGTTGATTGAGTAACTCGAAAACTTCTTGTTGGAATTCGATCAAATTTTTACGGTACACACAGCTTTATGTACCCTGTTATTCCTCCAAATTTCATTAATCTAGGCTTCACAGAACCTGAGTTATTAACTTGTTGATCTTGGTGGAGGCATTTTTATTTCTGTTCATATCTCAGTTACGTTCAAATTCGGACCCATGTTCATAGGCCTTTTTGTGTTTACCTTGACCTCTATAATACCCCCTTAAATTAAATAATAATAATTATTAACTGGAGATGCGTCTCCAAGCATAGATAATGATTTTTCAATTGAAAAATGGAAGGAAAAATTCTGCGACCCGGATTCGAACCAGGAACCTCGACTATCATGGCCGATGCCTCTACCAATTGGGCTATCGCAGACACCACGGACAGCCAAGCTGTCTCAAGGTGTCTTAAAGACAACCAAGTTGTCACGGTTGAAAGTCCAATGGGAGACGGGGACCTGGCCCGCAGATCGAGAATTTCTCCTCGACTATCATGGACTATCATGACCTAATCCCGATCAAGGACTATCATGGCGATAGCCCAATTGGTAGAGGCATCGGCCATGATAGTCGAGGTTCCTGGTTCGAATCCGGGTCGCAGAATTTTTCCTTCCATTTTTCAATTGAAAAATCCCTTAAATTGTTTTACACACGATTTGAATCACCCTATATATGGTGAAAATTTTAATTGAAACAAAATTTAAAGGAAAAAGAGTAGTTCCAAAATTTATTGTTAGTCAGTTATATTTCCAGAGGATAATAATGAGAAAAATAAAAAAAAATTGTATTTCAGCCGTATTTTAGAGATAGCATAACTATAATGATAGGGGGAATAGGCCCAAAAATGGCGGATTCTCTAGCAGACCGCAAAGTTTGCCGTACTTTGGTTATCTAGAGCTTTGGATTTATCTGTATTACACCACCACCTATCGGTGGATTTTTGTACTAAAAAATTTTATGTAATAAATGTCAAGCGCATCATTTGAATTATCTGTAGTTCAAATTTTATCTCATTTGGAACACATTCTACAGCCCTCTCAAGTGGGAAACTTATTTCTTGCTAACCCTCTATAAGGTGCTGGAAAGAAGTATAGAGCCGGGATGAAAATGCAAATAAACGTAGTAAATCCATGCTGATTTTGTTGCTTTTTTAAAGACGTGAATTAGATGATACAAAACGTTGTTTCCAGGAGCATTTAACAACGAATAAGGAATCAAATGCAAATTAACAACAATTATGCCAACCTACCTTCTTGCAAGGCGGGAAAAAGTTTTGAGTCGTCCGCTTTCTTGCATATTTTATTAGTTGATAGGATTGTTTAAGGTGATGAAAATATACAGCAATGCCATATGAGAGCATTTACCACACTATTTGTGTAATATAACACCAATATAATAGATGCCAAAAGGGCAACATCTTTCAGAGTATGAAAGAGGGCAATTTGTTGCAACTCTTAAGGGATGCGGAAAGACTGGATCTGAAATTGCGAAAGAAATTGGACGTTGCAAGTCAGCTATTAACAAATTTCTCCAAAATCCAGATAAAAATGGAATGGCACTCGGATCTGGCAGGTCAAGTGCACTTTCCGCTCGCCAGACATCAAGAAGAAGAAGCCTTGCTCGTTATCAGCGTCTCTCTTCTTCGGAGATTGTTGCCGAACTAGACCTCCCGTACGAAATGCGTTGGATTCTTCTCCAAATCTGCATTACTCAAAAATGAAAGGTAGGCCAACTCTGACAGCAGCTCATCGCGAAACGTGTGTGGCGTGTGCTAAAAAAAAAAATACGTTACGTACGGTGACAAGTGAAAGAATGTTGTGTTCTCAGACGAGAAGAAGTTCAACATGGACAGACCAGATGGTTCAAGTATTATTGGCATGATATTCGAGATGAAAAGGAATTCTTCTTAAAGAGACAGTAATGACTTGGGGAGGGTTTGCTACTGGCGGAACTACACCTATTGCATTCGTATCACACCGGATGAATTCCATTGCATATCAAGATATTCTGGCAATGGATAATCTGCTTCCATACCTAGGGTCCGCTTATAACGGATAGTGAATAGATTTTCCAGCAGGACAATGCTGCGATTCACAGCTCGGCCTCAACCAAGGACTGGTTTGACGCTAATTCTGTGATTGCTCTAGACTAGCCAGTGGAGAACATTTGGGGAATCTTAGTGCGTCCTATATACAATAATTTTGCGTCAGTACAGTAATAAAGAAGAATTGGTGAATAGTATCACTGCAGCATGGCAAAACCTTGATCCAGGAGTGTTAGTGAAACTCAGTGAATCAATGACAAATAGATTAATAAAGGTCGTTGAGAAAAAGGGTGCCTTTGTCGGGTATTAAACGTGAGACTCGAAACTTTTTTCCAACTTGCAAGTAGCTAGGTTGGGATAATGGCTAGTTCCAACTTAAGGTTTCGAAATGTTATAGAGCAATGAAAAATTTTAACGAAATTGCAATACCTTAAGTCTATGAATCAAATCAGAGTTATTCTTAACTGATAAATCTATTTTAAATTTCCTGAGAAAACTGGAAAGGAAATGATAATGGTAATAATCGAGCGCATCTGGTTTACCAAGATGGTTTGTAGTTTAAGCAGATGACAAAAAATTTTTATTTCATAGACTTCATAAGGATTTATTATTTCACATATAAAAGCAATAATAACAATAATTTATATTTAAAATAATGTTTTTTATATAGTAATTAATTAATATTAATAATACTAATAATAATAAGTAATTAACACTTGTAGATAAAAATAGGTGAGCTTCGTTACAGCGAAGATCACGGTATAACGAGAACTCACGAAGCCATTCTTTGTACAAGCTCAATCCCATTCATCGTTTCGAGTTTCGCGATTTCGTCGCCAGGTGTCTCCTTCCTTCGCACTTCTCATGGCGGGGATGCTGAACTGGTATCGAGAGAGGCGCCTATCTCTTTATAAGTGCAGACCGTTTCATGGGAGAAGGACTTCATTGTAGTCGTTGTTGTTAGCAGTAGACGAGGCTCCGAAAAGTGGTTGGACGCGTGCATGCAGTTACCACGGTTTCACAGATCGAGGAGACAAAAGCAAAGCGGTGCTGGAAAACCTCCGTCGCCTATTGTGATGTGCATGGGAGGAGGAAAGGTGAAGGGAGAAGCAGCAGCAGCAGCAGCGATTGATTTCGTGGACGGCGCCGTCGTCGAAGGTTGCTAGCCTTTCTCGGGTGCAAAGGCCCTGCTTGTAGTGGAGGGGTGCGAGTGAATGAGCGCACCACAACAAAATGGCTGCTGCATGTGAAACAACGCCGATCCGGTTTGTAGTCAGACGTGGACTCGTAGTAGTGCTCTTGGTTTTACTATGTACGATCGCGGCTTCGACGGTTTCTGCCGCCGAGTTGGGATGTTCCAATGTCAAGTATGCGTACAGTGCCAAGGGATTCAATGGCGGCACCGCGCCCGTCCAGCCTGTGCCAGGTAATAACGAATGAAACCTCGCTTTTTATTTATGCTTTAGCGTTATTGTTCTTGTTTTCTTACATATTGGGTACACCATGACATTAAACACCGATCTTGTATTTATTATTCTTTTTTGATTTCTCATGATTGCTAATGTTATGCATCCTCGGCGCAACTCAAGGTTGTGCATCTCCTTGTGTGATTCATTTACATTCTTAAGCTGTCACAACTCTAAACTGATCTTAACAGCAGAGTCTGAACAGAGATCCTTCAAAAGATTGTAATTACTATCCCAAAACATTTCAGTATTAGGACCCTTCATTGTGATATTGTCACACCTTCATACATCAGGAGTACATAAAAGTAAACACATACCTTACATATGCACCGACTGTATTCATTCTTCATAGATTTGCTGTGATAATGACAATTAGCATCATGTGTGTAAATTTCATGAACTGTTATATCGTAGTATACAAATACTTTATATTAAGAGTACAGTATTCTTTTGTTAAAAAAAAAAAAAAAAAAGAAGAGTTTACGTTACGAACATATTTTTGCTTTTCAGGTTGTATAAAAGTCCTACATGCATTAGCTGTGCATACAGAAGCTGTATATTATTGCGCTATCTTGTTGGGTAATAACACATACTGACATGCTTTTACATAACCTGAAACACTTGTTAACAACATCATTCAGCTTATTACATACATATGTCTACGGTATGGTAAAAATAGTAATAAAAAAATAGAAAATTTTTTAGGGACTCGGAAGTAGGGGACCTTCGGATTACCATCCCAACGTCTCCCTGTTTTCTATAATTAGGTAATTACAGTCGAACCTCGATATCTCGAATTTCATGGGAGCAGAAAAAAAATTCGAGATATGGAGGGTTTCTTTTAAATCAAGACTTTGGTGTGAAAGTATAGAGAACAATATGAAATAAAATGGTATGTATATAGAGTTACGCCACGTATAAGTGGCACCAATAAAGTCAGAAAAGCACAAACTGCGCATGCTCAAACATCTCATATGTAACAGAGATTTCCGAAGAAGATAGAAAATTTCGAACTAAAGATGAAGAATCGTCTACTTTCACGCAAGTGATGTCAAATTCTTCATCGTAGTACGAAAATTTCTCATAATGAAAAAATCTTAACTCTCGCGTATTTAAATGCTCTGCATTTTGCTAGCATGCGAAGTCAAAATTTGACATAGCGAGGTTTTCCCAAGAAAAAGTTTTGAGATAACGAGGGAAAATTACATTTTTCGAGATATCGAGGTTTTCGAGATAACGAGATTCAAATTATCGCGGTTCAACTGTATTAACCTCTTCACAACCAGCTTAAATTTTGAAGGCTACTCCCAGGACCTGATTTTATGTACTATCTGCCAAACCAATGATGAACGCACGTACAATTTTGTAAGAATATTTCTGTTTCAGAATCGGTATTTATTTCAAAATCAGGATCTTCGGCATCACTACTTGCATCGACAGTCATAATCGTCCATTTTTTTTTACAAAAAAGGAGCAAAAGCAATGTACAACGGTGTTGAAATAAGCAATCAAGAAATAAATGCAATGGGTTCCATCTATCGATAGGAAAATGGACCCATAAAAGAATAAACTATTAATAGCTGAAAATGACGAACGCATGTTCGTCATGGTATTGAACGGAGGGTCTAGCTTGACGAACGCATGTTCGTCACTGTTCGTGAAGAGGTTAATAATCGGAACCGATTTGGTGTTTAAAAAATCCTCCTAGACCATTTTTAGTCACATCGATTCATCGCTTTTGTGAAAGCGACCAGAAATAAATGATGGATGTGGGATCTTGTATTTAATGAATGAAGATATACTTAATTTGCTTATATAGAACCATATATCAGTGGCCACTCAGTACTTGAATTGTTGATTTTTTAGCCAATAGTGGTTTTGTTTAAGCCAGAATCTCGTGATTTTTAGCCAAATTTAAAATTATGAAGCATGGCTTATTGGTGAAGCGAAAAACACTGATTTTATTAGAGACAAATTGAAAGAAATTATTTGTGGTCAGACAATGATAAGATTGATGATTTTATTATCAATAATTTATTACCGTACATTCTCGAGTATAAGTTGCACTCCCAAATTTAAAGTAAATTTTGCTGTAAAAATTTTTTCCCTCTTAAAATTCAAACCAGATTACCATAACTGACAATGCTAATTATATCAATGAAAGATCAAAACAAACACTATAAATGCCATGTTGAAACTAGTTAATTTACATATAAAATTAAACATAGCTATCAAAACGCTTCAAAACTTACATTCTCATTTTCACCAAGAAGTTCATTCCATAATGTCTCTTCTGTAATTGCTAAATCATTGTCCCAACCTGAAGTATCACTGTTCTTGCTCATCCTTCTGGTCTTCTTCCCATAACCAAAGATAGTCTTCTTCTGATCCATCTAGCTTATTTGCAACCATTTCGCATTGTGCATAAACTATTGCAAAATATTATTTTATAAAACTAATTGATTTTCGGACTTGAATATCAGCCAGTCGTATTTCTGGAACCAGTATGTTCTGATGTGATCGCTCTTGCCACGTGTTTTATAACATTTCTCTGAAATCTCACTCTCGGATAATTGATTTATCGGAGCCATTCTTTTTTCCTGACAAGTTATCACATTTAAAAAACTTGATGTTATTTTGGTGCAACATGCTGTTTGAAACAATCATATCACTCGCTTGTACATACTGTTGTTAGTGCGTGAATCTGATGTCCGAATGCCTTGATAATATGATAATCTCATTTTCGAGGTTGATTGGTCAGTTACATGTGATTTTTTTTAATCTAAATAGAATTAACCAAGTATATTCGGCAAATGTGATAGTTTATTCATCGAGCGGACTGCGCGGACACTAGTATATAGTTATTTATTACAACAAAATTAGTGATCACAAAACATTTTCATATTAAATAACAAATTTTCAGTGTTTGCTCGATCAGTTTTATTTATATCGTGAGCATATAAAAAGTTTCTCATGGATCGAACTCATGAAGTGCTTGTGTCAATGTCGGCACTAGTTTTGGTTCAGTATCACTGTTATCATCACAGACATTATCTTGGCCCTCTTCCAAGCACCTTCTGTTTCCCACCTGAACACTGGCTTCTTCCACCTTAACACCACATGTCATAAGACTCTGGTACACAGACATGTAGGCATGAAAAAAATAGTCAATCTGAGAAAATGTTCTTTGGGACCAGGATAGATGCGAGAAAATGATGGATGAATGTTATTATTGTGATTTCAATAGCAGTTGCATAGGAATCAAGGAAAAACTGTGACGGCTGTGGAAAAGTAATATATCTGGGAATGATATATATTCAGCTACAATATTGCTAGAATGGTCGGATTTGACTTTTCGTAAGATAAGCTCTCCAAGTTTACAGATCAAACTTCATTTCAGGATAGTTTTCACATATAACTTTGATTTCTCAACAAATGAGTCGCTTTAAGTCCATTGTATGAGTCAGCACTGATATTACAATTGTGTTGCTGAACACATAATAGTAGCTGACAGCTTTGTTACGTTGTACGATCATTAGATTGTATTGTTAAGTTTGAGATGTAGCCAAATTCATGCAATAGCGGGGACTAAAAGCGCTTCTTCCATAAGTACAGCAATCCAGTTGTTGACTACAACAGTGGCAATTGCACGTGTGCACAGACCAGGGGGTTAAAAGTTCGTCCTGAAAAGTCGCATGAATTGTTTTCAACAAATGACAAAAACAGATTGTTAAAATCCAAATGAAAGCAATGAAGGTTATATTGTTGAATCCTCCAAATTGGTCATGTGTCTGTTCATCTGTGGGGCCTGGATTTATCATTGGCCTTGCTTTGTTATTAAATATAAAAAGAGGAGATTGCTGAATGTGAAGATTTTTCTAACAAAGTTCAACAATGGATCGATCTCTTGTGGTTTTTTACATTCAACAATGGGAAATCGAGATGAAAGAAGACAAATCTAAGTTTATAAATTTCATCAAAAACTTTAATAAATTTTCATAAATTGGGCGATTTCTTCACCGACTGATAACTTACTATTATTTATTCTTCACCCATACCAGTCATTACATCAAAAAAAAATAAAGAAATAAAAATCCAAATAAAAAATAAGGAACATGGCAAACCAAAATATTTCAAGTTTTGATTACACATACTGTTTCAATTTAGCCTTAACAATATCTGTTATTACATTGCAGAGATAATAGATTGTTCCTCGGAAAATAAACAGACACAGACATATTGTCATACTCCATAGGAATATAAAACGTGCACTGCTTATGACTGTGTGGATATCTTTGCCAGAACTTAAAAATTTAAAAATATACATCTAATAGAATTACGATTGTTGAGAAGTAAAAATACCATATTTATGAAACCAAGGGGACAAACGCTCAAATAAGCCAACTAGAAAGGTAATATCTTAAAAATAAAAAGATAATGTCTTAATTTAATAGTAATATCTTTCACAATCTGATCAAATTTTAATTCATTAGACCATGGAATATCCAAAAGGAGAGACATGGATCAGAATTCATTGGTTTCCTTTTCATTTCTACAACTTTTGTTTTAGCCGTATTAAAGGTCAAATCTTTAGAAAGAGCCTCTTTCATTTTTTAAAATCTGATTGAAACCAAACGTCAATTATATGATGTATATCATGTATACAAACCGTAATATTTTTCTATTAATTTGAAATAACTAGAAAATAGCTCACTTGAAGGCATACATCATGAGCATCATTGTCAAGATCTAACAAAAAATTTGTATTAGTTTTGATCTGTTTACATGTACTGAATCGAATGCTTTGCTTAAATCCAAAGTGTACAATTTACATTGCATATTCCTAGCCTTAGCCCTAACAAACAGTAGTAAACAAATCCATTAAAATTAAAAACACAGACTCTAAGGGTCTTGATCCATATTTTATTAAGTTCTATATTATCTTGAAGAAATCTATAATGGGGACTAGTATTATATTATAATAACAAATTGTATTATTATTATTATTCATATATTTGTAGTAATTTCATATTTATAATGCAGCTCTCCAGTGCTCTCTCACTATATCAAATTTCGTTAATCCAAACTGATTAAACTTCTTAGAAAACTGATAATTTTAAACGTTAATAGATAACAAAGAAGATGATGATACCTTTGAAAGTAAGAGCTCAATGAAATGCAAAGGAGGAGCGGTTGCTTATAGTAAATGGTTAGAGTGGGCATTGATTGAGGATGAAGCTCAAGACTAACCTTTTCAAACATAAGATTTTAATGAATTTTAGACTCCAATCACCTGATTTCTGATTTTAATGAATTTTAGGCTCAGATCATCTGAATTCTGATTTTAATGAATGAACTTTAGGCTTGGATGTCTGATTTCTGATAAACAAATTGAATAAGGAATGGACATCAGATGCATTTCCTATTGATTTTTTTTTAAATTTCTTTAGCTCTAGCACAAGATTTTGTGAGTTGTGATGAATTCAAAGCATATAAAGGTTAAAAATTAATGATTTTTTTAAAAAATTAATTTATAGTAATTATTTAAAATCCTCGGGATAACTTTATAATCATTATCCCAAAAATAGTTTTTTAGCAATTCTGAAAAAATTACAAAATATGTTCAACTTATCAATCAATGAGTTTAATAAAACGATTATAATTCCTATTGAAATTTCCAGAAACACAAAACTTCTAATCAAGTGGAGGCACTTGCAATATCGAATATTTCTTTCTTTGGCAATGCCCGAATATGATTTCCAGTTTGAAGTACGATTGTTAGCATCTGTGAATTTTATTGGTAACAGAAAGCAGCGTCTGCAAGCACTAAAACAACCATTTTATTATAGAAAATGCACGCTTGTTTATTATCTTAATTTATTAGCATCTAATTTGGTGGTGGTCTTGTTTTAGATTTTATTGTTAATTCAGATTAGGGAAAGTACTGTATTACATAATCCATTGTTAGTTTCACTCTATCTTATTGATGTGTTGTGATAGAGTAATTAGAAGTAGATTGAGTTTTTATGTTGTTAGGATAGATAATCAAGTATAATCTGTTCTTGATATTCATTGGCACCAGCTAGATTTCTTTCATTGTATCCAGGGGGTGAGGTTTTAAATTTTATGGAACGCCTCTGGACGTGAAACAATTTTATCCTGGATATCGATCAATAGCGGAGTCATTGCATTAATGATCCGAAGAGAGTTTACTTTGTGGGAGTTTTAAGTAATGGATTTAGATTTCCAAGTGAAGAAAGAATTTTTTTTATTATTTAAACAAGGAATTTATGTTGTTTCGAAGGACAATCCTTTGTGTTGTTATAATTTTGCGTAATCACCCTATCTTTTGTTTTCCGTTGCCATCCAAGGAAAAAATTCAAGGAATTCAGCTAATGCCAAACCACCTTGTAGCGACAAAAGCTTAATCTCGCTGATAAATCTGTGAGAATCGTCAAGGAAAACTCACTCATTCACTCTCTTTTTCCTCAGAATCATCTGTCACCTGTCAGCTGTTGTCGACAACCTTCCCAGCGTAATTTGAATGGTATACACATACACACAGACAGCACACAAGAGAGAAGAGAGAGAGAGAGAGAGAGAGAGAGAGAGAGAGAGAGAGAGAGAGA
>JAHWFO010094427.1:60220-109030 GCA_023313115.1 Rhysida immarginata
AGAGAGAGAGAGAGAGAGAGAGAGAGAGAGAGAGAGAGAGAGAGAGAAAGAAAAGGAAAGCAGGGCTACTGGCCTTGTCCATTGACAGTGCAGGAAGAAAAGAGTTGATTTTAATCCTCCTTCCTGGCAGAGAGAGTTACTGTAAAGATAGGAGGGGGCTTATCGTCACGTGCATGAGGGTTCCCTGCTCCACTGGGGTTTGCACCTCTGACAATGCCCCAACCGAATGAACACCCTGGCTGAAGATAAGCCTGATTATCCAATTCATTTTATATATCGAGATAAGATATAAAAAACGATTTACATCTTTTGCTTTTGCATTATACATGTGTATAAAAGATAATGTACTGATACTGGATATAATTGCATTAAATATTTATTTTTTATTGGATATTAATTATGCATTATAGCTTCATTAAAAGTAATAAAGAGAGCTGTGAGGTTTATTAATTAATCTTGATTATAATATGATGAATAATAATAAAGAGAATCACTGTACTTGAATATACTTCTATAAAAACTACTAAATTCTACCTCAAAGTGCAACATGACAGATATAAAGATTGCTTCTAACAAAAACAAAGTTGCCCTTGAATAAGTGTCATGTTATTCTCATCAAATGCCATCCCGCTTAAAAAATTTATGTAATTAACAAAGTGGGGTGAGGAGTGTTCTATAGCAAGCAGTTATGTAATATTCTGAGAAAACATTAAGACGTGTTTTGTAATTATATTATCAGAATTGAACATAAATCAACAGTATAAGTAAATATTTAGCTTCTAGGCATCTATAAAATATATTATGCACTTAATAAGATGGCCAAATTCATTAAAAAAAATTGGACTGGCTCGGTCTCCGAGAGCGCTGAGGGCACGGATGTTTCTTTCTCTTTACTATAACAAGCTTGATAATCAAGCAAAGCCTCAGTAGCCTGATCCATTGCTAGGCTCAATTTCAAATAGATCCAATGGTTATTTAATGTCCTGAACAACGAAAAGGTAAAACAGGAATAGAAAAAAATTAAATGATGTCTTGTAAGCTGATTTAGCGAGTGTCACATATTCGAAAATCACTTTCTTGAAAATCAACATAATTCTGATTGCAAAGCAGACGATTTGACTATATATAAATTTAATGTTCCAAAGAATGCAGGAATGCATTTTGTAGATGTAGAAGGCACGAAATTTTAATATTGTTGAAACAAGGGAAAATCAGAATGATATACATGTAGTAACGTTCATGCTAGTTTACATGGTGTGAATCGTAATGATTGAATGAAAATTTGGTGGGCGTTCATAAGAACATGGTCCAAATTTGAATGAAAACTGAGATATGAACAGAAATAAAAACGTCGCCACCAAATTCAACAGTAACTCGGGTTCTATAACCTCCGAATAATTGGGTACATACAACTGCGTATGCCGTTAAAATTTGATTGAATTCATATGAGTAGTTTCTGAATTGTGCATTCAACATCATAACGGATGCTCACGTGTGAATACTAACCAGCACATATTACGATGTCGAATGCATTAAAAAGTACTCGTTGGAATTCCGTCAAATTTTAACAGTGTACACATTTTTATGTACCCCATTATTCCACCAAATTTCATTATCCTAGATGTTATAGAAGCTGAGTTATTTACTTGTTGATCTTGGTGGCGACATTTTTATTTCTGTTCATATCTCGGTTATCGTTCAAATTCAGACAATGCTCATATGAAATTTTTTGCTTAGAATCACTCGTACTACTGTTTACCAAAATTTCATTCATTCATTACAGAACACCTTGTATAGACTTCTAAGTTTGACGATTCTAAAAGTTCCTTCATTTAAATGTTTTATGCAAGTAAAATTACTTTTAAAGCATTTGCAAATCTTATTGATATGAATCATATTGGCATCACTTATTGCAGGTAGTGTTTTTTCCTATTAGAAATCTGCTTATAGTTCAAATAGGATTAAATGATATAATGTACTTTTCTCGTTAGCAAGCAATTCGCAATTTTCTTAATGTAAAAAGTTTGTACAAGGCAGGTGCATTTAGCCGTTTACTGTTATTTGTAATTTGGTGAAAATATTTAAAAAAAAAAAATCTTTTTAGTTATGACGACAATTTAAGCGTGCCATGATTAATTTATTGTTCTCGCCATCCTTCGCCATCTGGCAATCGGTGATGTCTGAAAGAATTTCATTTTTCACGTTGAAAGCTCTAATTAAAAATCAGAAGTATCATTACTCTACTGACAAACCAACAAATGAAATTACAGAAATACAGATGTTTATACGTGTTTTTTTAATACATAGGAGACAACACGTGAACATGAACTGACATGACCAGCCTTCACGTCTGCTCAAAAAATCAGCTTCACACATTCCTCTGTTATCGCTGACATGTTTAACATGCATCGTGGAAGTATGTAAACAAAACCTTAATGATGATGAAATGCAATGAAATATGTAAATTATTATGAATATTACGCTAATTAATGTTACTCATAGAAATCTGCAGTATAATTGTGGTACTATTTGTCTAGACTGTATAAATCTAAAAAATATAACTTCCTCGAAGAGAACTGAAATCTAAAGAGTTCCGCATTTAATTTCTTGTTTTAAAGTTTATTTTAGAATGGGTGAACAGCAACAACGTTGAAATTGCATGAAAAATTTCTAATTGAAGGGTAATGCTTTAATGCTTCAAAAATTGATAATTCACAGTTTATTATATGGAAATCTTAACAATGTCAAACCCTGAATTACTAGAATCATAACATGCATTTACTCCAATGGATATTTACTTCAAGCGATAATTTGGTTGAATCTCTCAAATGGAACGGTGTGAAAACACAGCTTTTGTAGGAGAATCCCTTTTATAGCATTTGACTCCATCCCCTCTTGGGAACGACTCTGAAGAGAGCAAAGCAGCTGCCTATCTCTTCTTCCTTTGCCCTTCTACAGAATGTAAAGCATTTCAGACAGAGGAAGTGAGGGGTCAGACTGGAAGACCACTCCTTGATGCCTCCCTTCTGTAAAAATTGAAGGAGAAGAGGGGGGGTCGGAGAAAATACCTATGTCGGTTGGTAGCTAGGTGGGCTGGAGGTAATGGAATGTAAGGAGAAAGACAGATAAATTTAACTCAAAAAAGCGTCTACTTTGCCAGCGAATTTATCAGCACTAAGGGCTGTTTATTTGGAAATATTGGAAATAATATTAACGGATACAAAATTTCGAAGTAATGAAATAATAAAAGTAATCTGAAACACAGAATATAAAAATTGTTAATGAAATTGAACACATATACGTGAAATCATCACTATTGAGACTGTGTGGATTAGAAGTTTTATTTTATCTTTCTTTTCAATTCAACAGATGAGTAAAAACCATTGCTAAATATTTTCAGCTTGCTTAACATGATTAACAAACATTTATCATGTTTACGTTGCCTTAACTGCGTCCAGGAATTTCATAATCCTAAATGAGATGCTATTAAAGTCATTTGTTGTTCTTAGTTTATGTGAATTCGTCATATTTCTAAAAAAATTTTAATTTAATAGACAAATAAGAAACTTTTTCACTGTATAGAATACTTAAAACTTAAAGACAATGCACACCATCTGTACACATATCGTAGATTTTCTGTGAATTACAGATTTTATTTTAGACTGATGAAACTAAGGAACGTTTAGTATGTAATTCAATTCAAAATGTATTTTTGCAGTAAACTGAATACTTGGTTTTATTAATGTTTTATCGACTTCCGAGACCCTGGAGGGATTTATGAATCACTCTGTGCCCCCAAAAATGCTAAACATTTTACAGGATGTCTGTACCCTGGCTCCACTAAGAATGAAATAAAATCGGAATGCGCATGTGTTGGTTTTATTGTTTCACCATATTATTTCAATTCACCATTCTCTTCGGATATACGCATTGTAAAGGAATCATGAAATAATACTACTTGAATATTATTATAATGCTAATCAGAAGCGAGTTGTTATATTTGTAACATGTTCCGATTCATTGTGAAAATATAGTGTGTCGTACTTAAAGAGAACCAATAGCTAATTTCTAAAATACAAATCTGATAGTATATTCAATAGAAGACTTATTATACTTCTATGTGAGGGGTTTTTCGGAATATAAATAACGATGCTATATTTGAATATGGAAGTCAACTTTAAAATGCGCAATGGAAACCCCTATTTTTAATGGTATTTTCAGATTGCACATAACATTTGAAAATGTTTTATTCTTGGAGTTTTTTCAATTGATCCAATCATTTAGGAGATAGAGGCAGTGAAAGTGTGGTGTGTTTGGATATACGAAAAGGCAAAAAAAAACAAACCAGAAATTATTCATTAATTTAAACAAAAACAAAGGTTTTCACACCTATCCTTACCAAACCTAACCTAATGCACTGTCAACTGTTGTTTTTGTATGAATTGATGAACAATTTCTGTTGTTTGCCTTTTCTTCTAGCTCATTGTCTCTACCAACTAGGTCGCTAGGACATGGTACAGCAAGGCTGATTCCAAATGTCCTCAAGTCTTCATAGAGCAGGCATCTTGCTCGCAGATTAGGAATTTCTCCTTTCTAAACCATCAAAAAGCTGAAGAAAACGAAATACAGGGTTCACAAAAGAATATATCATTAGTTATTCAACATCATCACAAATATTAAATGAAACTGCCACGAGAAGCCTTAATGATGACTAGTTGGTAAGGTTTCATAACCATTCGCTTCTTGAACAATTTCCGCACCATCATATGGGGCATTTTGGAGTTCCCAGCTAATTCTATGAGTTGATTTTCTCAATGCATTAGACATTCTCTCCCGACACTCAAGGTCTTCGAGGTGCTACCAGCAGTTACTGACCAATGGTCCTGTCTTGTTCACTTAGCTTTTATATAAAATCCGCTTCGGGGCCGGGCCATCCATAAATTACGTCACACGTTACGGGGGAGGGAAGGGGTCAACAAAGTGTGACATTCTGTGACAAGAGGGTGGGATTAGTCATAAGCTTTGTGACGTCACATGTATAAATCTAAACTATTAAAACTCTAAACTTCAACTCTAACGAAAAACTTCAAAATATTACCAACTCTATCACTATAACAATACGAGGGTGAATCAAATAGTAAGTTACATTCTGAAACCGTAAAAACAGATGTAAGTTAAGATCCCATATACATTTTGAGGAAACGTGCACCATTTACTTCACTTTTTTACATAATCACCCAACGATTGTAAACACTTGTCTGAACGTGAAAACCCATGCTGCTGCGGTAAAGATCCGCTCCAACGTTTCTCAACCATGTCAGCACACTCCCATAAGAAACGCTAAACGTTCTGGTGATTTCTTTAATTCTGATTTGTCGATTGTCCAGAATCATGTCATTAACGCGGGCAATGTGCTCGGAAGTGTTGGACGTGGATGGTCTTCCTGCGCGGTATTCCGTCAAATCTAAGCGCCCATTTTCAAACTGCTGGTACCACTTCACAATTGCAGGACGAGAGATCACATTATCCCGTAGACACTGCAGATTTCCTTATGGATTTCAGTGCAATTTAAGCCTTTCGCCCACAAAAAACAGATTGTTCCGCGAATCTCCAATTTGAAGTGTACAACCAGTTGCTGCGCCATGACAACAATACTCTTGTGTACGCAGTAAACGCTTGAACATGTGGTATCGTGCTACGTTGCAATTATAGATATACAGGCTGCATCCTTAAAAACGACAAATGATGTCGGTGTAACTTTTTGGTTCATCCTCGTATTATAAGGTTTAAATTCGTTTGTATCACTTTTTGGCACGTGTCAGCGCGTCGGTAGCCTTTGGGATGTGCCAGGGAGGTTCTTTGTTTGATAAACGATGACGATGCTATATGTTTGGACGAAGAAGATTCCTAACATTATCCAAATCGAGAACGAAGAAACTGCTATACCAGAAATAAATAATATAAAGGAATGAGTTCAAAGTCCATGGACACAAGATGATTAAATTTTGATGGTTCATTTGATTTGTTATGTTTTGTAAATCTTCTAAAATGCTTGATTTAAATTTGATTTTATGAAAATAGATTTTAAATAGAAATATATAAATAATTTTGGAAGTTCTGTTTTAATTTAATAATTTCTAAATTTAAAATAGCAAAATATATGACATCACATTAAAAGAGTGCTCTGCTTAAAAGAGTTGTAGAACTTTTGGATTTTAGGCGTCGTTTTTTCACCAGAAAAGTCAAAACATTTTTTTTGTTGTAACCGAATTTTCATAAAAAAAATTCTTTATTATATCAGAGCAATTTTGCATTTAAATTACATGGGCAGGGTTGGGCCGGAGAAAATTTTCGTTATAAGTGAAATTTCGCTGTAAGCAAATTCGTTATAAATGGATTATGGTGTAACTAACAAAGTCTTCTACCCAATCTTTGACAATTGGTGATCTTTCTTCTGTCTCTCATTTTAATTTATTTTCTGCTAATTGCAGTCTGAAAGAAAGGTGAATTCATTGGTCATAACGTTGGTACAAAGTAAAATGTTTATAAGGCAATAATAATTTTTCAAATCCGCCTTGAAAAATAAACTCTTATTGAGAGATTAAAGTTAATTTCAATTGCCATTTGATTAAAATATATTGAGTTATATTACTGTTATGGTACAGATAATCAAATGAAAGGAGAATACCTGGTAGTTAGATTTGTACAGTTTCTTAATTACCTTTAAAAAAAAAAAAATGCGATTTTCAGTGGGTTTTTTTTTTTTTGTATTTCTTTTTCTATTAGAATTTTTATGGAATGAAGGCGTGTAAATAAAACAATTCTTCAGCAAAGTTTTTTTTTAAACTAATCAATAGCAGAAATGAGAAATGCTTGAGATTCTAGAGATGGTTATTCCAAATGTTTTAAACACATGACTTCACAACACAAGTGTTAATGAAGGTCTGACCTTCTCCATTCAAAGAGAATGGGTGCTTTCAGCTTTCTCTTTTCCCATAAAGTTTTCACTCCCGCTCACTTTCTCTCATCCAATAATTTTTCTTCTGACCCTTTTATTCATTCAATGGGAATGGTAGATGAATTGAAATTTCTCTTGAGGTTTCCATTTGAAAAATGATTATCAGCTGTATTCGGAGATTATTATTTTTTAATGAAATTAATAAACAATTGAGTTAGGCAAAAAAATTGTATTCTTTCAATTGTTTTCTTTATCTACAAATAAATAACCTGCCTTTTTTTTTAATTCAATAATGAAATGGGTTTAAATGCCTCGTCTAGAATTTTTTCTCGATGAATCGACCATTTGAAAAGCGAATGCATTTTGGCACATGAATCATCCAGCAAAATGCAGCATGATTTTTATTTTTAGTTCTGAATTCCGTGAACTGGTAATAGTGCTTGGTTCATTGATCAATATGAAAATCTCATTTTGCTTAATGCACTGAGACAATCTAGGAAATGTAGCTTTCATTATTCATTGTTAAAATTTCCGGTGGTTAGTGGGTCATCTCTGATTTATTTTTATTACTATTACTGCAATTAAATTCAGTGCACCCTCTTGGGCAAAATGTAAAATCGTTTCTCTTTCATAAAATAAAAATAAAAAATTCTCATTTGCTTTTAAACTTTTATCATCAAAGCTTGTTTTGTTTTTAGAGTGAATTCACGAGCTATTCGTTTCTGTTAATAAAAATTGTAAGTCGTTTTTCCGTTATAATCGTCATTGGTCTTGCTTTAACAAGATGAACAGCCTCTTCCACTTATAAAACTTTAGAGTTCACTTATCTGCTTTGTGCCAGCGTGAAATTGGTTTTGATTTTATTTTTATTTTAACATCCTGTTTATGCTATCAACACCAATTGAAATGATGAAAGCGTGATTTATGAGCAGATGTTGATCAAAAGACTTAGAGAAATTTTCACACTCAAAATTAGGGCTTGAACTATGGGTATCCATAATTTTTGAAAAGGAATGACACTTATTGCAATTCAGTCACAATAGTAAGCTGAGATTGGTAATGTTAAGTTCGTTTTATATGAAGATCCTCGTGTGGCCCTAAATTTTATTCCCATGTATAGTAATGGACATGGCGAAGATTTTAAAATATGCTTCGTGATATCTATCTATCCAGTACCTCGGGGAAAAAATAAAGGAAGACCGTGTTCTTCCCAGAAAATTTTATCAGGTGGGCGAAAAGATAAAATAGCTGAGCGGACAACAATTAAAAAAAAATAAAACATTAAGCAGTGTTGTACAGCTTTTCATGTATTTAACCGGGCAACATGCCTCTTCAAAAGGGCCTGGGTTGAACCCTGGAAAACGATGATTTGTGACCTACGACATGCAATCAAAAAGTTCTGGGACACAACTTATAGAGAAAGTGCTTTATTTAAATACATTTACAGCATGATTGATATTATCACTACCCTATGTCGTAAAATCTATTTAATAAGAAAAATTTTGGACACCCGATATTGGACTACACTATGGTGTTTTGGAGCACCTCAAAAAAAGTTAACTTTCAGCGTATCAAGACAGCGTAAAATAAAGTGATTCGCGTGGCCCTTAAGTTAAGCAAGTACGAATCAATTACTAATACTTGTTTAAAGTACAAGAAACCTACACTTGAGAATATTTGGAAGATTGGCTTAGTGAGTGAATTAGTCCCCTTGCGAAGCCATACAATGAGTCCACCATTACTGCCACTTCAGGAATGTCTCCTGGAAGTCTTTTTGTTAAAACGAGTCAAGCACCTTCTGTAGTTCACACTGGATCTGCTCAGTTGTATCAAAACTGCTACCTTTCAACTGGATCTTCATTTTTGGAAAGAGGGCAAAGTCTCCAGGAGCGAAATTTGGTGAGTAGGGTAGAGTAGGGAAACTTGGAACCGAAATCATGTTGTTTTTAGCAAGAAACTCACGTGTAAGGAGAGCTCGGTGTGAGGGTGCATTGTCGGATTGGTGGAGCATCTAGTTTTTTCACGCCACAGATCTGGTCGCTTTCGCTGGATATCATCCCTCAGATTGCTCGTTGCTTGAATTCTCATGTTCTCAAATTATTGTCCATGATAAAATCACAGAAGATCTCACACAAGGGTCACAATAGCAGTACTTTCTCAGTCCCTAATCCACACGAAACAAAGTCATTTTAAAAGCTGATTTATAAACACGATATGCGCAACCAATCCCGGAACTTTTCGATCACACCTCGTATTTATCATCTGAGGCACAACGGCTACAAACGTGAAGTGAATATGACAGGAAATTTACAGGATCAGAAACAATTGGTCCCCCTATCACGTGTAGTCTGCGCTGATTGGTGGGTTCATCAATAAGAAAATGAAATAAACAGGGATATGCAGACCTAGTAGAGGGCTGTGTTGATGTCATCCGATTGGGCTTCATTCTGAATTCATTGAGAAATTCTGTGAGGTTGTCTCTTTCAAAGGAGATTTGGTTGTTTAGTAATTTCTCGTGGTCATTCCGATAGTCCTTCCTAATTTGTATCTTTCGTGTTTTCAGATCCTCTCTCTATTCTTAACCTTCCATAAAATGCTCATGCGTTTATCAATGTCTAGTGAAGAAAGTTAACATAACTGCATTTAGTCTTGTGTTTGACTGATTAGTTTCATTTGCAATAGCCAGCGATGGTCACAGAATTACGCTTTGTCGCCCGATAAAGTGGACAAGCTAAAACCATTGTTGGCTTCTGCGGGATTAGCATTAGAGAATGCGATCAACGTTTTAGCCAATGTCATTATTAAAAACGAAAGAATTAGTTCAAACAGAATGGAACATTCGTACTAGTAGGGTTCGGGATCATTTAGAAACGTAATTTATTGAAAATATTGCATCATCATTTCGTTGTTTAATTTGAGCATTAGAAGGCACATCCCAGTTGTCGATTGCCCGCTTAAAAGCTGCAGTTGTTCTCATGAAGTTGTTTGCATATTGTCAGGCTGACGACGTTGACGGCATCGTGATTTGTAGTGACGTCTGGTTGCTTTGCTCCCAATGGGGTGGAGGGTTACTATCTTGTTTACTTTTCTAATTTATTCATCTAATGAACATTGAATTGAATTTTTTTTTATTGTTTGTTAAAATAAGTCTCAATAATATTAATTCTTATGGTAAAGTTTTATGTTAGAAGATTCCTTTTTAGAATCCTAGTCGATACTGAAAGTTACCATGAGTCATAGTTTACTGATGCCAAGTGAAGTAAATGAGGAAGTGAAAATTGTTTGCATCCACTTTTGAATTGCTTCTCGATTAAAGTTACTTGTTTCAAATCACCATTATTTTATTTTATTTTTATTCATAGGGTAGTCCGCTCTAAATCCGTTTATCCCTTGCATTGCTCTTTAAAACAAGATCATGAAACCAGTTTTAGAGTTTCTGTACATAAAGAGCTGCTAAATGACACGATCTGCACATTAGAATAAAGTGGTTGTTTTATGCGCTTACTCCAATGTGTTAAGGTTTTGAATTAGTTTGTAATGTATTCGGCTCTTTTCTCATTTTCATCTTTAAATATTAATGGAAAGAGCAAGAAATCAAACAGCGTATTTGTGATTTATTTGTAGCCATAGATACAGAACCTGAATTTTATGGTTTAATATATTTTTTTAATTCTTTCCCGCTGTCAGTTGAACGATCTCGGTGCGTTTTCTCTTGCTGAGTTTTATTTTATATAGAATGGACATCAATATTTTCACTCCGAGAGCCATACCCCTGTGTGAATTCCATTTTTAGCTTGTGGCTTATTTTTAAACTATTCCATTCACAAACTCGACTACGTTTGTGAAGTTTAATGCATCCTAGCTAAGTACTTAAAATACTTAGCTTTTCATTGATGATTATATATTTTTATTTTAATAAAGCAGCTTGCAAATGCTATGAGACGTGGATGTATTGTACTTGATTTTAATGCTATTGCTTTCAGTGCAGTCTCTAAACATCCTGGATGTAATTCAAAATGAAAGTGATCGAATCTTTAAATCAGTAATAGGAAGTGCTGTATTTCTTTTTAAAATTAAAAAAAAAGAATAGCTAATGACTTCCTATTAGTTCTTTTGCAGTGTGAATTAGTGATAATAGCTTCAAATCACTTCCAATTTAATCGTAGATGATGCATTTTTTTTTTTAGAATGTTTCTATTTAAAGGAAAAAAAAAAAGTTATATGGAACTTGCATAGATATAAGGGGGCCATTATTTAAAAAAAAAAAAAAAAAAAAAAAAATAGTGGTAATAGTGATCAATTATTGCATGAAGTTTGCCTAATGCAATTGTGATAAGCTTTCCATTTCAAATTAAACGCTAAAACACGTAAATGGCAGAGCTTAATTTTGTTAAATAAAATCTTATTTTTCTTTGTCAGATGTGTATTTATATGTTTATTCAAGTGTAAGGGTTTTTAGGGCCTCTTTAGAAGGTTAAGAAGCGTTTGCTTTTCTTGTAAATGCAGTTGTAGGCATGTGTGTTCTTCCTTTCTTTTTTCTGTATTTTTATTATGCTTTTATCTGTTGATTTGGAACTTCACAGATTCAAGTGCTGTAAAATACCTCCTTTGTTATGGTTTTTTTTTTTTTATAGTAAAACAAAAGTAAAACAATAAAGGCTTTTACATTTTTAGCTAATGTTTTGGTTTGCTTTGTTTGGATTAGACAAAATTTTACGATTATACTTCCATAAATTATTTATACATAAACAGCGACAGATTATCTTCTAATCGAGCCCTAGACAAAAATGTGCTTCGGTTCTATTTTGTGTGATTAGAAAACAAGGACAGTATATTGGAATAATAACACTGGTCAACAACATATTTGCTACTGGGGAAAAAGTAGGCGATCTCAAGGTATAGAAACTACCAATGGTCAAATTTGACATTATGAGACTGTTTTTTACATAACTGAAGCTTAAGCAATATTATTTTACTGAAACGTTTAAAATGAAAGTAAAACATAGCTTAGATTTCGTAAAACATAAAAATATTTCCATACAGATGAAGATAAAGCATTTATTCAAAAATGTTTTAAAGATTTGCTCTTGTGCGTAGCATTAGCTTCCCTGTTTGGAAACTAGCAAAAGTCACCCATCCTATTTGGATCGAAATGGCCTTGGTACCTTGTCTCCATTAAATTAATTTCTTGGTTAAATCTTTTACCATGTTTGTCGCTAACAGCCCCTTACTTTACATATTTGTTGTGGCAATAACTTTACATCCTAACGTGATACAGAAATCTGGAGTTCAGATTTGTGATCAGCACACTCAAATTAGTCTACAACACTTGCCGTACATTTGTTGACCAGTGTAATTGGAAAATGGTTCTTTGGAGGATTTTTTTTTTCCTCATCCATGTTCCCGATATTGATAATTAAAAAATAGTAAAGAAAACTCCACAACCTGGACTTTGTCTCTTCATTTATTTTCTTAGCGTTTTTTTTTTGGGGGGGGGGGGCCCTTTGGCCTGTTGGGGAATAACATAGGGGTTAGACTTTCCACCTTTATCTGGAGGCCTTTTTCCCCGATGTTGTTACATTAACAAATTATATTATTCTCTATTTAATAATAAAGGTAGTCCTGGGTTTCGAACAAGAAGCCACGCTTTAACATATGCTCATAGGACACGTTTGATAGTGATAGTGGTTTAGTGGTTTCATAGCGATGGCATCGGAACTTTAACCCAATGGTCCCTGGTTCGACTCCAGGTCATGGAATTTTCTTTACTATTTTTTTCTCTATTTAAATAATGGAATAGCTCTTCAACCATGAAAATTTATTGACAATGGGGTCACTTCTCAAATCCTTCCCATTTGTTTATTCTAATTAATTTTTGTAAGTTGGTTATGCTTATCACTCCATGTGACGTCACAAATCAGTTAACACAATCACCACAGCTCTGAAGATGAGTTTTCTCCATCATCAATTTTTGTCTGCCAAGATTATTTCAGAATTGAATTAAAACATTTACTTTATTTATATATTAAAAATAATAGCATCCATTTCAATACTTGCATTGCGATTTATAACATTACAACCAGCTGAGATGCCATCTACGTGTGTTTATATGACATAATAATAACGTGGAATAATAAATATAAAGTTCCCAATTTATGCAAAATGAAAGGCATGTATAAATTTATATATCACTTGAAAATATGATAGGATGTGGAAATCCACTGCGAGTAACACGAATAAGTGCAAATTGTCTGCTGCAAGCTTATTAAAGGCGCAGCTTGACCTTGATGTGTTTTTTTATGTACGAAAACAATTTCACAAAATTTTTACATTTCAATATGTGATTACTGAAAGTGTTTCTTTCATTTTTTATGAAATTTTAGCAAATTTAAAATTCATGAATAGACCCTGTTTAGTTTCACTCATACAAAAAGTTTAAATTAAAATTGACAAAAAAAAAAAGAAGAATATTGAGAATTTTTCTTTCTGCAATAAGATTAAAACATTAAAATGTGTAGCCTCTTAATAATTTGAAAATGACAAACGTGCATAAAAAAATCAGACGTCGTGTTTGTACTTTAAAAAAAATATAATCAAGGGACACAGAGTTAAAAATCTATACTCTCGGCTAAAAGTTTAAGATGCAGGTCCTTCATTACAGTTGAAAACTTCTCTCAACAAGAGACTTCATGACAGCTGAAAAAAGGACTGATGATTGTGGCCAAGCTGAAACCACAGTCAACAAGGGGGGGGGGGGGGAATCCCTTATAAGAGTTCACGAATAGAGTTTGTCATTAAGGCTCTTCATCAGATGAGCATAAATTATGCTTGTTTCTGATGTATTTCTTTTTGTGAATTTTTGTTCTGTATTTTCCAGCTCTAAATGTGTGCATAGAATAACTAATTTTATTAAAAGCAATTACATGTAATAGAATTTTAGACTTTCATAAGAAGAACTTAACTGAAAGTCTTTTTTCTTTGTAAATATAGCCCCACAGAAATTGTATTGTAAATAAAGCACAATTCCATATGCTCAGCACCTGCAAATATTTAGAGATTGAAAGATAAACCACGGGATTTAAAATCGTGAAAGAAAGGAAAACCCTTTAATTCACAAGAAAGGTAGAAAATACAGGATGCATGTTTCATTCTCACCTTCGTTTTCAACAGTGATAGTATGAAATACTATTCAAACCTCGATATCTCGAAAAATTTTTATTTCCCTTCATTTTCACTATTAATTCAATGTAATTTTCCCTCGTCTCAAAACATTGTCTTGGAAAACCTCGCTTTGTCGAAGTTTGGTTTCGTATGCAAACATTTAACTACAGTAGAGAATAAAAACACAAATCCACAACAAGAGTTTAACATTACCTCGTATATACATTTCACTGACAATGTCGGCTTCTTCAGCAAGAGAACATGAACAATTGAACCTCGAAAGTCAGAGGTTCGATTGTCCATGTTCTCTCGGTGAAGAAGCTGACATTATCAGTGAAATGTACACTTAAGGTAATATTAAAACTCTTCTTGTGGATTTGCTCTTTAATATCCTGTCTTTCGGAAGAAATGCCTCAGTAGAAAAGGAAGTTACATTGCTAACATTTATATACCAGGTAAGGAGGGGGGGGGGTCCTAACTGCTGAGTTTGGAATCTATTATTTAATTGAATAATGTATAAAGAATAATTATTTGATCTGAATGAATCATGGGGAGCATTTAATATACTCGTTTATCTGAATTTATGAATTTGATTGGGCGTGTCCAAATAATTTCCTTTTCTTTTTT
Source organism: Rhysida immarginata (assembly GCA_023313115.1). Classification (NCBI taxonomy): domain Eukaryota; kingdom Metazoa; phylum Arthropoda; class Chilopoda; order Scolopendromorpha; family Scolopendridae; genus Rhysida; species Rhysida immarginata. Next base: position 74,967 of record JAHWFO010094427.1, read on the forward strand.
TTTTCTTTCTTTTCTTTTTTTTTTTTTTGGTATTTTTGAGTAAAATTTGCCTTCATTTGTTCATGAATAATTTTTGTACGTGGCCACTTATGGTTGTTAGGATTCAGTGGACAATTGATTTAGTAAATACAAAGGAGAAAAGGGAATTAAGCATTCCAGGACCTGGACTCCATGCTACCAGGGAGCTAATCTTTTTTTTTTTTTAATTAAATTATTATTCGTATTATTTATACTGTGAATAACAAACTGTTTATTTTCATATGAAATCGTAAATAATAGGATGTGTTGTATACACTTGTTTCTAAACGTAATATAGAAAGAGAAATTTATGATCCATGACCTGGATTGGAATCATGAATGAATGGTTAGGGTGAGGAGCTGGGATACTTGTAGAATGGAGGCCATGGATCATGAATTTCTATTTTCATTTCTTTCATTCAATGAATTTTCGGGGAATTATTTTCTGTTGTCAGCAGCATATGTAATTTTCCTTTTTTTCAGATTAATTCCACACTTCACACTGTACCTTTCATTCTTTATTATTATTAAGACGTGTTATTATCATCAAGGTTTTTAAGGATTTAGACCAGATAGAATGGGAATTGGAAATGAAGCTTTAATTGCCTTCCCCTTCCTTGATCTAATGAATTTTAAGCTCTATCAAATGAACAATCCAGATTGATTCTGTGTTAAAGTTGATAATCATGTGGCTTGAAATGTCTAAATTAAACAGGTGTCTACATTTCTCTAAGGCGTAAGTCTTTGGTTAAAATGAGAACTCTAAGCACCTGTTAAGCTCGAAGGCATTCTTAACTGATAATTGTTAGCAACTCTGGTGTGACTAGAATACTTGAAAGGATGTTTTTTCAACAGGATGTGAAATAAAAGAAAGAAAGTTTGAAAGCATGAAGATAATAAATTTGCAAGATAATCGCATTGCTAATAAATAATTGAAACTTCATTACAAGATACAGAAGAAAGTAAAGATAAAATTCTTGTAAATTGGAAATTAATCATTTTTTTTTATTGCAAAACATTGTCCCACAGAAATTCCCACGGAAAATGTAAATTAACAACGGCAGATATCGGCGTGTTTCCTGTAAATATTTCAATTTTATTAAGCACATATCAGCTTATTAGTGTAAATCAATTTAGAGTAAACTTTGCGATTGCTTGTCAATTATACTTCAAAGGTGCCGCAAACTCTTCATCATCATTTATTATGTCAGGTAACAAGGTGACCACCAATCCTCCGCAGAAGTCTGGAATCTCTGATGAGGATTCCATTGTGGCTCAGAGGTGGGAGTGTTTGGCCTTACCTGCTTTGATTTATGATCTTGTGAAAATGATTGGAGAGGTTTGATGAACTTAGAAGAAGTTTTTTTGGCGTCGTGTTAAAACAAAAATTTTGTATAGAATAGGGGGTGAAAGTCTGTTTTAATATGACAAATTTTATTTGAATTTTGTAAACCAATGAGCAACTGCTTTTATTATTATTATTTTTTTTTGAAAACCATTGTTGTCTGATGTCTGTCATTAGAATATAAATCAAGTTAATTAGATATTCAGATTTCCAATGATCAAGAGGTACTGACGTTCTAGTATTGAAAAAATTATTTTTAATTTAAAATTTAACATGAATACAGTCAAACCTCGATATCTCGGATTTCACAGGACAGAAAAAAAATTCGAGATAAAGAGGCTTCGAGATATGGAGGGTTACTTTTAAATCAAGATTTTTTTAGGTTAATAAAGGTACTATACGAAGAAGTGATAATATTGTAACACTTAAATACATAGGTATTTATTATGATTTATTTATTTATTGTTATATATTGTTGGGACGATAACAGTAAACTTTTTTTTTTTTCTATTTTATATAAAAAAAATTTCTTATAAGCAGCCATCAAGTCTTCTTCATGATTTGTTGTGAGAGTCAACGCAGAGATTTACTGGGACTTTGCCAATATTCTGTCCTGGATCTCAAGCAATTTCTCCTCTTGTGTGGCAGGGCAGCCCGAACGTGGTGCATCCACAGTTCCACTTGCACAGAACTTGTCGATTAAGCTCTGTACTGCATTCCGATGAGGCACAGGTACACCAAGGAATGACTATTGAAATGGCTGTCAAATGTCCTCTGTGTATTTGCCAGCGTTCCAGAACACATGCTCCACTAGGAACACATGCTATTCTGTTGTCGGCTCCATTTTGCTACTACCGCCCTCTGTACACATTTTCATGCACTACTGCACAGTAACTTTTGAATAACCCTGTATCTTTATCGTGCGTTGTTTTAGGCTTTCGAGTTGCTGCTTTACCATACAAAACTTTTGTGAAAGTGCAGGGAAATAAAAAAAAAATTTTGAGCTATCGAAGTTCGACTGTCTTTATATTTTTCAGATAACTGGATAAAAGTGATCTAAAAATTATTAAAAAATGATATAAAATTCGTCTTTATGCTTTCAGTGGTGTATTTGCCCAGAAACCCCCCGTTGTTAAAAGAGGGGCACCAAAAATATGAAAAAGTATTTATTAAAAATGTTATAAGCCTGTGTAAACAGGTAGTGCGCACATTTGTTTGTTTATTGTTGAGCGGTTCATTGTGCATGGATGCTATATGACCCAAACTGTGCGTTATTGGAGAGTCCTAACTGCAAAATAAAAAAGTCGTTAATAATATCGGCCCCTTGATGTTCTTGTCCTTCCCTTCTTGAAACAGGGGTGCATTCTCTTCTGAAATGACAGAGAAGAAACTGTAAGGACTGACATTCTGCTATGGTGAAATATGATCTTAAAAATGTTTAGTTTACCAGGCAGGACTTGGAGCTTGCTAAATAAGTTGCCAAGTATTGCGGGTTGACAGTTAAAACAGTTACTTTTCAGGCTTCTTATTGTGATTTTCATAATCCGCAGTGAAACTGAATGGGCTTTTAGCACAGTACGTGGAGTCAAAACTCATTGTGAGGTTAACTATGACAAAAAAATCGTTTAAATGGTTTGAGCGTTGTTGTACATTCACAATGATACTCCACTTGACACACAAGCAATATTGTCAACAACTGGTTCCAAGAGCATTCACGCACATGAACTGACCCCTCCGCAAAGTCCTGAGGCGGGTTCTCTATCTTAGCAGACTTCAGCAGCTGGCTGGCAGAGTATCTCAGTAATGAATGACGTCATAGGATGGAAAATAAAGAAGAGCGCTAGGCTAGAAATAATAGGCTAGCCAAGATGGCAGAATGTGTAATATAGGACTATATAATATTAAATTAAATATTATAAACTGTTATGTGTGTGTCAAATGAGTAAATGTGGTCGCCCAGAGTTATTCTATATGTACGCCCATTGTCATGTCACAACGAGGTTCTCCTTGTAATTCACATAAATTGCATATATTAAGATGTTACCACCTAGCAATAATTCGTACGCTTCTTTATCCACAACGAATAGTAAAGACCCCCGCGCTATGGATATACATCGTCTGCACACGCATACGATTATTCATGGGCACCAACATCTTCGAAATATCTGATCAGCGTCCTTTTCTAACGCTGAGCTTCTGCTCTAGCCGGCTGGCCAAGTGGCTTAGCCAGCGCAACTCAGTTAGGCGTTTTCTAACTTAGCGGCTGACGGATTTCTCATCCGGCTAAGATAAAGAACCTGCCTCAGATCTCAATCCCACTGAGAATCTGTGGGATGTCCTAGAGAGGTTATTGAGAAGTGAAGCCACTCTTCCTTCATCACTGGACGATCTTGGTGGGAAATTGATGTTATTGTGGCCAAAAATAAGTGTCGAGACCTTCAGGAGCTGGTACAATCAATGCTAAGACGAATGTGTGCTGTCATTCGTGGGAAAGGTGGTGCATGCGACTTTTTTTTTTTTTGGTCAGGCAGGGGACATAAAATGAAAATTTAAACATAAAATCGGTTAATGAAATAATGGTCTTTTATGCCAAAATAAAAAGAAACTATCTAAGGGATTTGGTCCTATTGTAACCATTAGTCTTGTTTTAAAATCATTAACTAAAGTTACATCGGGGGCACCGAAATCATGTTAGAAACCCGCATTGTAAAATCCTAGCTACACCACTGCTTTTACTCAGGGGGTTTCTTACCGGATCCTGTTTTCATCTTGGTCTCAAACGTTTTCTTATAACATCAGTTATTTTTGTATTGTTAATTCAATTTTTTCGTCCCTCTATGCCAAGAGAATATTCACTTTATAAGTATTAATTTATAAAAATGTTATAAAAATAAAAAAATGTATTTGCAGTTTGATATGTTATTGTCAAAAAGTAAAATTAAATGAAGACATTGTTAATTCATTCAGTAATTGTTATTACTGACAACAGCTGCGTAAGGTAACGCATTTTTATTAATTGCAGTCATTCTTTCATCCAAATTTCAACGCACATCCCTTTCTCTATTAATTTAAAAAAGCGTAAAGTTTTTGGAGATTACGTCTCTTAATTGAATGCTTCTCTTCTTTTAACAGACATGATTTGTTCTAATGTTACGTAATCATTTGATTATGTAGGATTTGAAGGGTTTTAAGATAACGATTTTGAAAGTTCATCACTTGATTACATATCTTAAATGGTTTTAAGATAAACTGTCAGAAATGGGGCATGTTAGTTTACTTTTATTTTCCTCGTAACTATTGAAAATGAAGAAGACTGCCTTGTGTTCTAGAAATAGGAGATTTTTTTGAAAGATAAACTCTTAAAATCCTTTTTTTTTTTAATTCCCAGTCACCATAAGAGCTTTTTTAATTGCAAGAAGTTCGAAGAATGTCAAAGTTATGTAACTAGCGTAATTTTACATGTGAGTATTATGCAAAATAAAAGTTAAAAAATCACTGTGTATTATAAAAAATTGCATATAATAATCAGTGGCAGAGGGCTGGCTTCAAACGAAGTGTATATGTACTATGACATTACAGCACATTATAAAGTCTATACAATCATACAATACACTACCCTATCAAAAGTCATGGGACACCATCCACTTTAATAGAAACACTCAAAACTAGACATACTTTCGTATCTTATTGGCCCACCTTTTGCTGCTATCACAGCTTCTGCTCTCTGGGGTATACTGTCCACAAGTGTTTGATACGTTTCGACAGGCAATTTGCGCCATTCTGCCATAAGTGTCTTGGACAGTTCAGTCACGGATTTCGGGTTTTCTGCACATGCGTGCAATCAAAGTTCCAACACGTCCTACAGATGTTCGATGGGTGCAGACTCCCTTTTCATCAAACCATGTGCCTACAGCCCTTGCTTTATGGCAAGGTGCGTTATCGTGCTGAAACAGAAAAGGGCCATGGAGATGGGAGTGCTGCGTTGTCCAGAATGTCTTGATAACGCTTTGTGTTTAGATGTCCATCCATAGAAACGAATGCACCCAACCCATACCATGAAAAGCACCCCCACACCATCACTGACCCTTCGCCTAACTTCACCGTGGGCACAGCACAGCTTGGTAGATAACGTTCGCTATACCCAAACCCATCCATCCGATTGCCAGATGGTGTAGCGGGACTCATTACTCCATTCAACCATTCGCCATTGATCCAGAGTCCAATGTCGTCGCTTTTTGCACCATTGCAATCTCCTCGCTGCGTTGCTGGTGCTGATGTGAGGTTTTTGAGCTGCCGCTCTGCCATAAAAACCGATTGCTGCAGTTCCCTGCGAACAGTCAGGGTGCTCAAAGTTGTTCTTGTCTACTCTATGAACGATCTTGTCAGTCCATCAAGCGATGTGTGATGGTTGCAGTGTCCACTTTACAAAGCCCTTTGGTCTCTGGCCGACATGATCTTGGATCTTTCAGTCCTAGGTGGAACACCTGTGATGCCTTTCTCTTTCCATGCCCGGAGGACGTTGTGAAAGGTCAATTTCGGGGTGTTTAGGAGGGTTGACGTCTCTCTAACAGTATTGCCTGCGAGATGGCACCCAACAATTGTACTTCTTTGGAAGTCTGAAAGCTCTTTTCTTTGAGACATTCTTGCAGCACTCCCATCATCTCATAACAGCATACAGTGAAATTGCAAAGGAATATCCCATTTTCATGCAAATCAGGGTTGTCCCATGACTTTTGATATACAGTACTCTAATTCAGTTTTTTTTTTCAATTTCCCGTCGCAACGGATTATCACCTTTTCCATTCTCTGGGCAGCCATCTTCGTGGAAAATCCTACACCAATGATACAGACCTGCGAAAGGCACTCGTGGACTTCTTAGACTCCAAGACTGGCAAATTTTACAGCCAGGGGATTGATCAACTGGAGATACCAGTTGGCAGAAGGTGCTAGATGCCAATGGGGATTATTTTGGGGGACTAGTGATACGCTACTTTTTGTGTACATCATTTTGTTTTCCGGAATTAAAAACTGCAAGAACTTTTGTGGTTACCTAGTAGATTATAAGTGAACTTTACTGTAATAGGAAATCGATTAATTCGTTCTGGCTCCTCATGCAGATAAAAATATGATACTTATCGTTTATTCATAAAAAGTAAATGCTTAAATACTCATTTTCATTGTAAACTGCATTTATAATCACATAAAATAAAGCACAGTACACTACAAAAAAAAAAGATACAATCATCTAAAAACTTAAACCAGCTTGTTCTGATGGGTCAGTTATACCTGTGCTTCACCGCTATGCCGCATGGCTGTTTTCTATTCAATAAAGTCCACCCACGTGTGGCTGAGTGCAAGATCGGAGAAAGGTTTGCTGCCATGCAGGGCAAAATATGTCTCTGCCTTAAATGATGAATGGAGACACATTAACCGAATTAAGAGTTATTTTATAAGAATATCTTAATTTGAACTCTGTAGAAATCGAGCATCAGTTAGATCCAATGACAGACATAAAACAGTTTATTATGTTTCTTTTCTGTAAACAAACAGTTTGAATATGTGCATTGAAAAATGTAGACTGGAAGATTTTATGAAATAAAATAATAAATGCCTTCTGAAGTGGAGGGGAAGAATTTCTGCGAATTATTATGTTCATTTGATTAAAAGTACTCTAAGTAAATCTAGTTAATCACACGCTTTTATTTGTTTTTGCGATAAAGAATTTTGGTATCAATTACCTCATTCGTAGCAACGTAAAATAACTGTAAAGTGAATCATCCGTTCTCTTATGACAGTTTTTATTTCATATGATAAAGATTTTGTCATCGAGTTTGTTTGTTTGCTTGTTTTTTTTTTTAAATGTACAAACATTAAATGTAATGAGATTTTTTATAATCTTTTATTAAAACAATCTTTATAGCTCTCTCTTTCTTATCTGTCTGTCTCTGCATGTGGCAACAATGACCTTATTTAACAGTATTTTGCTAATTATTAAGTAGCGGAAGAATGGAGCTACTTACTGTTTTCACAATGTTCGTCTGTCCATCCGTCCGTCCCCTTCATAATTTCCGCATTTTTTGAGGTAGAAGGTTGAAATTCAGAATGTAGCTTACTATGGGCATGTACACCTTCACTATTAGTTTGGTTTTGATTGGCCCACTGGGGTCGGAGTTTCGGGGGCGGAAATTAGAGGGGACCAAAAAGTCTACTTGTATTTATGCATATAAAAAAGTGAAATTCGGTATGCAGATTCCTCTAAGCAAGATCAACATTACTGTAAAGTTTGGGCTAAATTGTCCTAATAGGGTCGGAGTTGTGGGTATGGCAGTCACCTGGTCTTTAGAACTATGACAACATATGGCATGTCATATATCATTCGATCGGAAATGATGAGAAACGAAAGAAGATAGAGCTCTTTTTCATTTTCTAAATACTACGTTCGAAAAAATCAATTTCTCGATTAAAAAATGGGAAGGGGGGGTAAAAATTGCGGATAAAAGGGTAAAAATAGACGACCTCAGCGCTTTCGCTACTTTCCTATACCTTTCTCGGGAGGATTAATTTCTTGTTTACAGTCAACCTCAGTATTATGAATCCATTTAATATGAATGATTGCTTAATACAATTTTTTGAAAGAAATATGATCATCTAAGTCTTCGCTCGGCGGTATCAGCTTTTCGGTCTTTTTATTTGTGGTCCCCTTCAAGTCGTTGAATAACAACATATACCGGCTTATCATATTACAATCTGTTCGTCAAGAATGAATACACCGTTACTTTCTGTTTATCTTTTAAGTATTGTTGACATGGGCACGTGCACGTGATGATAGTTTTGTCACAACTAAAGCTTCTTTTTGGAATTTTTGCAAGATTTTATTATAAAAAAATATCTTTATAAATACTAATAATTCTGATTGGTTCTTAGTCTAAATCAGTGTTTCTCAAAGTGGGCGATAGGATGGCATTGGATAACAAATGGACAATGGGGAGGGGGGAGATCACGAGACGTGTGAATGATGTATGGCTATGATTCGGTATGTAATATGAGGGCTATTTCTTCTCACTCACCAATGGAGCATAAAATAAAGACAAGCATGAATAGCAAAATTACTTTTTGACATAGCTGCTGTTGAGATTGAGACATTTGTCATACTGGTGGACGAGTTTTCCCATCCCATGATCTGTGATTCCCAAGAGAATTTTTTTATAATCTCCTTGATATTTGCAGAAACCTTAAGATGCAGGGGAGAGGGGGCATTACCAAATTTTGCTTATACTGAGGAGGGCGTTCGAGATTGAGAAACACTGGTCTAAATGAACAATTGAGATACGGATTTGATATCTGGGAATTCTGACTGGTTTTCTGTGTGACAAAAATGAGGATGGCAAATCTGTGTTCTCTAACAAGAGTATGTTGTCTACTTTAGATAAAATAAAGTCCTATATCTTGTAAGATAATGATGTTCCACCAGATCTTTTCAGTTTGTATAGTTCTGTGAATAATGCTATTACAAACAAGTATATTCGTTCATGTAAACAAACTTCAGTAACCAAGTATTTATCTGAAATAAATGAATGACAATTTTTAACGATAACACTGCTTCATCGGGATAATGAATTATCTGATAATACGAATCCTGGATCATACAAACAAATTCTGAGATTCGTAATAACGTAGTTCTGCTTATTTTAAATGAATGAAAATACTAAAAATAATATTTACAGTATTGTTAAGTAATACCCGTTTGCTAAATTAAATACAGAGGTTGAGTCAAAAGTAATGGCCGATCATCATGCAAACTTTTAAGTGGAAACCAGACAGGAACCACTCCTTGCTAATCTTCAAAGTAGAGTCCATCATGCTCGATAGTCTTCATCCAACGATCAGCCAGTTGGTGGGTTTCTGGCCGAAAAAGTCACACACGGCGTCTTCAACCTCATTGACATTAGCGAAGCGCCGTCCATGCAGGAAGTGCGGCAAGGACCGGAAGAGATGGTAGTCGGAAGGTGCCAAGTAAGGCTGTAGGCTGGATGTGGCAGAACCTCGATTTTTTTCCAGCAGTTGAAGACACACTTTCACCCGTTGTTGTGCTTGCACGGGCGTCAGCTCGTGGGGCACAACTCGGCAGCTCCTGTTGACCTTTCCTATGGCGTGCAGATGTCGAACCACACTCGATTGTGATGTCCCGATGTCGCCGCTAATCCACGGGTGGTACTTTCCTGGGTTGGCTTCCACTTGTCGCCATAGGGCTGCATCATCCACTTCTTTGGGCCTTCCACTCCTTGGCGCATCTTCCAGGCCCATGTCTCCAGACGAAAAGCAGGAGAACCACCGTCGTGCTGTCCGTTCATTGGTTATACCCTGACCTTCCACCCTGCAAATTTCGGCGACTGCTGCTCGTGCACTGGTCCCCTTTTTCCAATAGTGACAAAGGAGCCCGCGTATCACCAATTTTTCTGCCATATTTTTACACTGGCTGATGCAGGTGGCATAATGTCTATGGCATTCAAATTCGTACTGATGTTTTTCTTCCCACTCTTTTCTCTTGATGAACTGTGATATACCCTTGTGGTAAATGGTCTTCACCCAGAATTCGTCAAACTCTAACCACCAACCCCCCCTCTCCTGAGTCGACCACTATTTAAGGAACCATGTGATGATGTTATGGACATTAATCTCCAAATTCAAAATTTATTCAAATTTTTCGTTTGCTCATTTTCAAGTTTTTCCATTATGTTGTTTTTATTATGTTCAACTCATCACATGGTTCTCGAAGAAGAGAGCAGTTGCCTCTTGAAAAGCTTAGAATGAACAGTCTGGTCTGAGGCTTGATTCATAACATCGGGGTTACCTTTCATTATTAGATAATAGGAACGAAATTTTTGGTCCCCTGAGATTTGTAAAACAAGGTTTGACTGTAATATGCCTTATTGTATAAATTATGATAGCATAGACCATAACAGGACTGAAGATGGCTGTATAGCTGAAACCGGTCTGAAATAATAATATCCAAAACGTAATAGATGTTGTTTTAAAGAAAAACTATACATTAAGTTATTATAATATTTTATTCAAATTGTTTATTCCTCAAATGACGTGCTTAGTTACTTCGAAAGATTGCAATTTTTTAACTTTAATATTGCCATAAAATGCATACCATGTTTTACAATTCATAATATGAAATGATGCGTTACATTTGTTAAAAATTTATTGTTGCCTTTTGTACGATTTCCTATCCATGTCATCATCAGGTTTTTATTATCATTCTCTTTTAACAGTCACAAACTTTTTTTTTTTTATTATCTCCTATGTTTGACTTTTGAGATAACAGTTGATAAATTACTGATGGATGTCATCTTGACACATGTTGTTTATTTAGCTTCTTTTTTGTAACCAAGCGCTTTTTTCAACACAGTATTTTATTTCCTAGAAGGGCTTTTTAGATGTTGGTCTGCTGTCTGTCTATTCTTTCAACTTTATGCTTTTATCATAGCTTTCATGTTTTTTTTATTTACAAATTTAATGCGTGTGGTCATATAGATGTATTCATTAAAAGCTATCTGCTATCACAATGTAAATCGGATCGCTAAGCTGTAACCAATCTGAATTTTTTTTTTTAAAGTAGAAATTAACATGCAAGGCAAAAAGTAGTGAAGTTGATTTAGCTTTTTTTTTTTTTTTTTGTATGTGTGTGTTATTCTTTCCCTCCCCTTCAACTGTCACCACTGGTGGTGGCCATTGACCACCATCTGCTCTTTAAAAAGGTGAGATTTGTGAATGGGAGGGAAAGAAGGAGTAAGGAGTTTTTGAATCTTTTAGCCCATCCCAAATGTTGGGGCTCCCCCAAAGAATGCCGGAAAATAGGAATTAACACCTAGCTTTTGGTTTGAACAACAAAAGGGAGATTCAAGGATAAGTTGTATAGTAGCCTTTGAAAATATTTAAGGTTTCCTTTGAATATTTTTTTTTTTATGAGGAATCTTATATGTGCTCTATTTTTTAAATCTGAATTTGAAAAACGATTTAGTTTATATTCACATGTTTATTTCAACTTACATTCGTACGTTCAACTCAGAATAATGATTCATCGCAGTTTATTTCAGTTTCTCATATTTTATATGTTTGACCAGACATTATAAGCTTCATAAATGCTTTGAGACTGCTAATGAGCTACTAAAGGAAACATTCATAAGCATACTTAAGTTCATTTTCCTTTTATCAGCTATTTAAATAATGTTTTTCAATAACCATAGATTCCCCGATATGCTGACTCATGCGTGTGTTTGCATTTTTTTAATTGACCTTTTATATATTAATTAAGAGACGAATCAGTAAGATTAGATGAACAGCTACGATCTATGAAAAGAAAGGGGCTTCTTTAAGGCAACACCTAACCTCCCTCCCGAGAATTTATCTGTCTTTTAATAGCAATATTAATTCCCGTCTGTTTTGTATTACTTTCATTATAGTAATTACACGCTAATGAAATAATGAGTAATAAATTGCTTAATTGATTTGATATCTATTATTGCATGTCCGAAGAAAAATTATTTAAATTGCATTGATTTGAACAAGCTGGAAATCAGAGTTAGGGTTGGAGAAGTTGTGGATAAGGACTTGTTACATTGAACTTTTTATCTTCAATAAAATAAGTTTTAATGAGCATTTTATTTCTTATTTGGAGTCACGCGGATTTAAAGAAGGGGAGAAGAGAATTCTTGTGATCATTCTATTTTGCCTTTACCCTAGTTCCTTCTCTGAATCATGATGGGACAGTGCCTTCTTGTCTGTGCTTTCTCATATCCTCTTCACCTAAATCTCCCATTGATTCATAGAGGATGTGAGCCGGGGATGTATTAAGTTATATCCCCTCCTGGAACCTTAAGATATCAATGATAAAAGTTAGAAATTCAGAACAAAAAGAAAGAAAGAAAACGACTGGTTTGAAATTGGATTTTCTAAAATTTTACTTTAAGAAAACTCAATGATTAATTTATTTTGTAGCACCCCCTATCCCGCTAAACATATACTAAAGGGGGGGTGATAACCTCTTATTACCCCTGGGTAGGAGGACGCAAGGGTTCGGGACCGATAATTATTGAAATAAGACAACCACCAATACTGTAAATACCATAACCCTTTTATTCATTAATTACTATCGCAAAATATATACAGCAGACAATTCTTAATTCCTTATCGGATAACCTAGGTAACGGTTATATGTGGGAAGTCTTTTCATGTACTACTACAACATGCTCCAATTTTATCGACATAGTATACTAAAATTTTCAACTTTATCACCCTAGGTGTATAAGTAATTAACCATGACTCTATATCGTTAAATCATTACACCTTATACACAAGGCAAAAGATAACAAACAAAATGGCATCATCCATCCACTGTCCCGAACAAATATTCCTATAACTCTGCGCTAGAAAGTGTCACGTCCCACCTTTTATGCGTACAGTAAGGGGGGAGGGACTGAAACCCCTCTTGGCGCCACTGAATGGATGAGCGGCCTTATGAGTGTTATCATTTGTCAAACCAAATATAATTAATAAACTTAACCAACGACTTAGACAGTTACTTAAGTGAATTACAACCATTACTGCGTCTGATCATACGTTTCACAATTATAATTAACATGCCTTACTAGTTCACCTTTCCAAGCGTCTTATTACTCCTAAACTATTGATAAAACAAGAATATACGTGCGCCTTTCCGTAGCACTTATAATTCTCTTATCAAACAGTTATACACCGTTGCTTCTCAGTTGGTTCCTTATTATGACTATCAACGTGTGAAAAGGTATAACTCAGAACAAGCTCACCGGATAAGTTCTCAGCTAGAACCGCAACACTCAATCACTGTGACTTATACTCTCATCAGCCGCACGTTGATCGGTGGAGGGGATGTCGAACTATATTCCACTGCGTCGGCGAGGACCGCTCCTACTATAGTGTTTCATTCACTGTGGATTGTACATAGACCACGAGTTGACTTTGTTATGCCGAAATGAAAAGAATTAAATTGAACATATATTTATTCCAACCGTAACTTTAAACGTTTTATCACATAATACTTAACATTCATTTTCCTGAGCGGATCGTAGTTCCTCCCTATGTGATTGGGCATCATGTTCGAATCCTATCACGACGCTGAACCACAAACGAAAGTTTTACATGAGCGGTAATTAATTCCAAACCATCATTATAATTTCTTTTTTTAAACTCTAAATCAATATAACAAATGTCAGGGTGTACGAGAGTTCATTATTTTATACTGTGGTATAAAATTCTAATGTTCCGAAAAGTTATATTCAACCATTCCGCCATTGATGCTTAGAACATTTTTTTCCTCTCTCCCGTTGGTCTTAAATTTTTTTTTTTTTTAAATATATTTCTTTTTCCAACAACCAAAAAAAAACTTAGCTTTCTTTCCACGAAAACAGCGACAACAATCTCTCTCCCAACAATCGTCAAACACACACACGAAAAATGACGTACTAAAATAATTAACACTCATTCCCTACAACGACCCATTCTTTCAATAACAAACAATTGCATCAACAGGGAAAATGGACAGCTAAAGCAAACAACATTTACTATACAAACACCACACACGTACTACAAATAAAACAGGACGTTACAATTTATATTACAGTAATATAAGGTGTGTTTCAAATTTATACGGACATTCAACAAAAGCAAAAGTGACATAGTTTAGTTACTAAATAATGAAATAAATTGCTTAGGTGGAAAAAAACAGAAGTCACTTTTAAGGCGGAAATGATAACGAATTACTCTTTTGTATTCACAATTTTGGAAATGAGCTTTTCAGATTTATACAGACAAGTCCATTAACATTCCCAGTGTGAATGTCACCAAACATACTTGAAATTATTTATACATACTCCACACGTTATTTCAACCTATTTGAAACGTGGGCATGAGTGCAAATTTAACAGAATACGAAAAACGAAAGATTGATGCCCTGGTGTCGGAAGGGAAGTCTATGCGGTATATTGCTGCTGCTGTTAATAGAGGAAAGTCCACAATTATAGTGCCCAGCACGAAAGAAAAAGGAAACTAGCACACGCGTAAGTGAAAAAAACCTCGTTCAACCAATCAGGAACGAACAAGAAAACGGGGTATTACTTATTCCTGGCATTATACTTTGTGGCGGAAAGAAGAATTTTTGATGGATTACTTTTTCCTGGCCGGAAATGAGAAACACCCCCTACACATAGAGAGAGAGGTGTTGGCATGACTCATTTGGGGTTGCCGCTGTTCTATTCAGCAATGACCTCGTTTTTTGTTTTTTTTTTTATAGTAAGGGAGTGAATTCCAGAAATAGCTGAAGAAACTGACCGATCCGATTTTTTCCATATAAGGCAATCCATCTTTGGCCGATCGTAGTATAATAATAAATAATGCCCTGTTTCCTTTTCGTTTTTGAGTGATTGAACGAGTTTTTATTCATTTACGCAAGTGCCAGTTTCCTTTTTCTTTTGTGCTGGACACTACAGTGACTATCTGAAATGGAAAACCAAAAAAATTCCAAAGAAGAAGCCTGGGCCAACATCAAAGTTATCTGTTCGAGATCAGACGCATCAGAAATGCTGCATCCAACAAGCAAACGTCTGTGCGAAAACTTCAGCGAGAATTACAGGTTTCTTGCAGTGCCACAACACGTCTGGTGTTCTCTAGCAACATCATCCACAAACAAGTATGCAAAAATGATGACGCATCCTCTGCTCTCCTTAAAGCACAAATCTGACTGGTTAACGTGGGCAAGGTAACATATGACCTGGAATGATGAATGGCTTCAGGTTCTTTTTTCCGACAAAGACGTTCAAATTGGATGGGCCTGATGGTTGGTCACATTATTGGCATGATTTATGAAAGGAAAAAGCTCTTTTCTCAAAGCGCCAAATGGGAAGAGGCTCTGTCATGGTCTGGCTGGTTGGCAGTCATCAATACCAGGTTCAACAGTGAACAGTACCAGATGTTAGCAGAACATTTGCTTGAATTTGTGGACCTGAGTGGATTTTCCAGCAAGACAATGCCCCCATCCACAGCTCATGGGCTACGAAATCTTGGCTACAGGAGAGCTCTGTTGAGATTACGACTTGGCCGGCCCGTTGCCCTGATCTCAACCCGATCGAAAACTTGTGCGGACACATGGCGAGGAAAGTATACTCTGATGGAGCGTTTGAAACTGTTGCTAACCTTCCTTCGAAAATCGATGATGTCTGGTACACTCTGGATCCCGAAATTTTGCAAAAGCAATGCCATCGTGAGTGTACGACATGATTCACTGAGTTGTGTCCTGTGCAGAATGAGCTAAGGTGTTATCGTGGAGCAAAGAACCCCCCTTGGACAGCAGCAAGATGTTGAAAACGGATCCATAACTGATTTTCACTTTTTCCACTATCGTCTCGGTTGTGATAAGCGTGGTTCTTCATGGAGAGATGGTCTGTTGCTTTGTTGTTCATCATTCTGATTTGTTTGTCCTCACTGGAAGGGTCTGCACCACCTAACCACTATGTCATACACTTCCACCAACTCAGTATGGATTGTTGCAGCATTGTTTCCCTTCAAATGCAGAAAACAAATCACCGCACGATACTCCATTTTGTGTCACTAGCGGCATGCTACGGTACTGTGGCATAGGGATTTCAATGTGTACCAAGACTGCAGACATGTACTCACATACAAACAAAAAATTAATTAACCTCTTTTTTTTTTCGAGATGATAATTAAAACTTCATGACTACTACCCCTCGTATGTTCATATGAACTTTTTTGCTTAGAATCATCCACACGACTATTTATCAAATTTTCATTCACTCATTACGGGACACCGTGTATATGTCTATTTTGCACCATTGTTGTTGTAGTGGTAATTTTTCCTTCTTGTATAATGTCATCCCACAAATTTAGGTGCTTTATCAGTCAAAATGTTTCGCATTATATAAGGAGCATTCAAAAAGAAACAAGCCGGAGTCTGGAATGTACAAACCGGTGACAGGATAGTGATATTGTTACGTGTGTAACAAAGAGTGATTCCGACAAGAGCGTGAAAGTTCACAGCCCACCGCTACAGGGTGACGGAGGAAGTCAAGTGACTATACAAAGGATGCAGAAGCAAGCGTCAATCGTCCAACTTTCTTCTTTGATCAAGACAGCCCCCTTTTGATAGACTTCCTGCAGCACGGGACAACAGTGAATGCCCAGTGTTATTCGCAAACCTTGACCACCCTTTGCCAAGCAATCAAATCGAAACGACTAGGCAAGCTCACCGGTGGGGTCATTCTGCTCTACGACAATGCAAGACCTCATACGGCCAACACAATCATGGCACTCTTGTAGAAATCCAAGTGGGAGGTTCTCGGTCACCCTCCATACAGTCCAGACTTCTCTCCCTGCGATTACACCATTTTTGGTCCCCTAAAAAAGGCTCTGAGGGGCAAACGATTCACCTCAGACAACGATGTCAAGCAGTACGTGCGGAACTAGTTCACAACGCAGCGCCGGGAATTTTACGAGACAGCCATTCACCACCTTGTGTCGCAATGGGACAAATGCCTCAATAGCCAGGCCCAATACTTCTGACATTACAGGTACTGGTTTATGTTCCTAGGCCTCCGGCTCGTTTCTTTTTGAACACTCCGTATAATAGAATATTTACGCTACATTAAACATATCGATGATAAATTTGCAGTAGATATTCTTTAATCAATCAGACATTGATTGAGCGTACAATAAATGTTCAGATTGGTCCCCATTCTCCTGCTTGCACAAACGAACACAACGGCGCATATTCTTAGAAACTCGTTGCATCACTATTAATGCAGAACGTTATTGCAACATATTCGAACAATGTATTTTGAGTACTTCATAGTCTTATACAATCCTTGGAAAAAAGTATGGAATATTTTTCATTTTCACATTTGCATCTCACTAAAATTACTAATAATAAACAACGAAGCGAAATTGTGCAATTCCCTTTTAGCTATACGTTTGCTCAATATATTTACAACTACGAGGGTTGTACCAAAAGTAAGGTTCCCATATTTTTTACAAGTAGAAAACATTGTTTATTGTTATTAATTTATACATCGTTGAAAAGCTTACGCTGTTGTCTATTTTTCAACATAGTCTCCATTTTTTTCGACACACTTTTGAAAACGGTGCTCCAGCTTTTGTATTCCTAAGTCGAAGAAGTCTCCCGCCAATCCATTGAGGAAGTGTGTGCCGTGGGAACCTTCAGGAATGCGTTCAACAAGTTCACGGACAGTGACCCTCCGATCTTTCAGCAGCTCACTGTTGATCTTCTGGGCAATCGAATCCGAAACCGGCGGTCTTCCACTCCGTTCTTCATCGTGAACTTCTGTGCGACCCTCAGCAAAAGCCCTGCACCATTTTTGGACGTGGTGAACGGACATGCACTTTTCACCATAAACCTCAGTCAGTTGCCGATGAATCTCCACGGGCGTAACTTCCTTGCGTGGAGAAACCGGATTATTGCTCGAACCTCGCACTTGGCAGGAGCGGCGATCAACACTTCCATCTCTGATGGCTGCCAAGCGAACACTGAGCGCCGTAGCGAATCGCTTGAGAGTGGGCTCGAGAGTGGGCACTGTTGTCGGATTTAGCCTAGCACCTTTCCTCGAGGCTGTAGCTCATTGGGAACCTTACTTTTGGTACAACACTCGTACATTACTAATCCTAACTGATTTCGCTGGATAGTTACAGAAATATGCTATCTCGAACGAGTACGTGTCTGGAAAAAAATATGGAATAGTCCAAAAAAGTGGAAAAAAGTATGGAATAATTACGATTAACCAATGTGCAACAGTATGCAAATGATATGTAAATCATAGTAGGTTAATCAAGTGCTAAAAGATCTACATAAAAGACAATTTTGTAGTATTAACTTTATTTTCTGGTGCTAAGATAGCTAAGACACATGAACTCAGTACTGCAGACAAAATATTAATTCTGAAGTTGAAAACTGAGGGTCACACTCAACGGTAAATTAAATGCTCTCAAGGAACGGTGTCAAACGTTTTGGCTAAACAAGCCAAAGCTGGAAGCACTGTTAACAAGAAAAGATGTGGAAGACCCCGCACAACATCCAACCGAGATGATAGACTGTTGGCGAAAATGTCACAATGAGATCAACAATGCATGGAAACAAACGGGTGTCAATGTCACAGATCGATCTGTACTATCTCGATTGAAGGACAGGGGCTACAGATGGTGCAAGGTGGCCACCAAGCCACACATGACAGAGAAGAATAAGCGAGATCGACTGAAATGGGCGAAACAGTTAACGAGTGGACAGATTTAGACTGGAAAAAAGTTATGTTCACTGACGAGTTGCGAGTGTGCCTTGGCTATGGAGACAGCGATGGAAAATCCGTTTTCAGACGACTGAAAGAATAGTTTCATCCTGTCTCCAATCTTCAACCAAATTCCTCAAGGGTGTTTTGATATGGGGAAGTAACACTCACAGGGGTGTGGGTAATCTTGCCATACTTACAAGTACTGTAAATGCGGAAGCTTACATCAGTATTTTGGAAACATTTGCTTTGAAGACTGCTGAAGAACATTACGGCGACGATGACTTCATCTATCAAGATGATAATGCATCTTGTCATCGGTCCCGCAAAGTTCACGAATGGTTTGCAGAAAGAGGAATAGAACATTTACCGTGGCGAGCAAACAGCCCAGATGTCAATCCAATCGAAAATGTTTGGGCAATTCTGAAGAAAAATGTTGGAAAGGAGAAACCAACAAATATGGCAGAATTGAAGTCGGCCATCGTAAGATGCTGGAAGAAGATTGACGCCCACATATGTATACGATTGGTGCTATCAATGCCGAAAAGATTACAAGCGGTTATTGAGGCAAAGGGAGTTCCAACAAATATTAGGACCCATTATTCCATACTTTTTATCCTATGTTTGACAATATTTCATTTTTTTTTCCAAACATGCACTCGTTCAAAATAGCATCTCTTTGTAATCAGCCAAATGGGCTATCATAAAAACTATAACTACAAATACAGTTAGTAATAGTGTAATTAAAAGGAAATCCCGAAATTTAGCTTTGTTGTTTTGTTATTATTAATTTTAATGAGATACAACTGTGAGAATGAAAAATATTCCATACTTTTTTCCGAGGGTTGTAGTTGCAAGATATTTAAAAAAAAACTTCCAGATTTTTAATATTACGTTCATGTAGATGTTCTTTTTTTTAATATTTGTCACTATTAATATTCTTACAATAATAGGCTTAACACCAGTTAGATATGATTGCAATTGGCAATAGGCTGAGCACTTTCTTATTAAATAGGTTATAAAAATGACGATGATCACAACGTCGCTAACTGCTACTCTTTTGCTTTAAAAATAGTGGGAAAACTGACAACTATGACAGTAATGTTGAATTTCTTCATTTAAATTTTGAGGTGTTCCTATTTTTTTTGTATTAACGTAACTTGAGACATTGAAAAAGGGTGCACCATAATAATAATAATGAGATTTTATTTTTCTATTCTACGAGTTCGGTTTTCTCGTTTTATTTGTTTTAGTGATGATTCTTGTAGTTATAAATAAATTAAATTGTAAAACTCCCTTCCAATTGTTTAGAGTGCATCACTTTAATCCAGGTTACATAATAATCAAGATTATTATTGCATTCACCCTTTGTTCTGTTTAAACGATAAAGTTGGAATGCCAAATGATAAATTAATTTGTATTAAATTGCAGGATAACATTGTAATTCATCATATGGACACAAGGCAATAAAGTTTATGTTGAAGGTAGTTTTTATAAGGGAGCTTGGATACTAGGAATTTAGCTTTATATGCGTGAAAGTTTGACCAGACTGGTGTTGAGTATTATTCATTGGCGTCCGAAAGGAGTAATTTGATAAGGCAAATTTACTAAGTAAAGGTTTATGCATGGTGGCAGATCGTTTTGTCATGCTATCGCATTGTAACTTTGAATAATACACTTCATTTTGAAATGAGAATCTGCCATAGAATTTCTAATGGGAATGTTATTTGTTTTTAATGACATATTCTGATTTATTTGACAGGTTATTTGACAAAGTGAATGTGCTAAATTGAATGTGGCAACCTGAGCATGACATAAAGTGGTTGCAACCAAACGAAGTGTGAAAATATGATTAGGAACGTTTACACATAATATAAATTCAAACTCCAATTGAATTAAAAAGAAAAAAAAAAAAACAACTCATGCTTGCTATGTTTGTTATTGCCTTTCTTTTTTTTTTTCTCATGCCTTACAAGAAATTATACATTGTAAAAGAACTAGGAACCTTTCATTGTTATAGTGAGGGTAGGACAAAACCCACTCTTGAAGTTTAAAAAGAAGAAAAAAACGTGTACAAAACCCTCAGAGAAAAAGCGCAAAGAAGGACTTAACCCGCAATTGAAGCCTCAATTTTTATATCGTTTTTAATAATTTTTAGATCATTTTTATCAGATTTTGCGACTATTTATTGACTTTTTTTTTTTTTTTTTCCCTATTTCGGGTGGTTATTTTAAGAAACGCTTTCTAAGACTGGTTCTTTTTTGGGGCCCCAATTGGAAAATTTTCACAGGGTCCTTCTAGTTTTACCTATACATAGAGTACCTTATTTATTCTACTGTAATATCAAAAATTTTGCCCTTAAAAAAGCATCTAATTTTTATTTATTTATTTTTATTTAATTAATTGAATTTAACATGCTCGACCTGGCCCAAGTATGGCCGAAGCCGACAAGTTAGGGCCTGGGGAGCAAACTTACATTAATCAAAATAACAGTTTAAGCAATATTTAAACCAGAAAGAATTACAAACAGAAATTGTGTAAAATTATAACTACAAATATAACACTTTAACAATTTACGAAATAGAAACAAAGACTGCAAATCAAGTCCAATTAAAAGAAATATAAGGCTTTAACAATTTACGGAAAATTATTACAGTGGCAGATTGACGAATTGTAAGTGGTAACGCTGCCCAAGCGACGACCACACTTATTGAAATACAATTGTTGCGATAATTATACTTAAATTTGTGGGACATATTATACAAGAGGATGATGTTTTTTCTATTTTTTGGGCTCTGGAAGTGGAATTGCATTATACAGGGTGGTCCATTTAAGTGAGACATGGAAATGTCTCGAAAGCAAAGCATTGTACAAAAAAAATGTTCAAAATCAAACATTGGTTCACCTTGTGAGGGGGGAGGGATAACTTTGAAATCTTAAATAGGAACCCCTATTTTTAATAATATTTTCAGATTGTACACAATATTCGAGAAATGTTTTATTCTTGGTGGGTTTTTTTCAATTGATCCAACCATTTAGGAGATAGAGGCCCTGCAAGTGCGGAACTTTTAAAGTTTTGAATCCAATTTTATTGACGAAGACAAAGAGATAGAGAGTGGGTCTTACAGATATTCCTATTCTACTTTTTAATGGTCTTTAAGAATCCAAAGTCAGAATTTCAAAAATCCAGTATGCAGATAATATGGTCCTGGAGAATAAGGTCCCTGATAAAATGGTCCCAAGTGCAAAGTAGGAGATAATCGTCCCATATGTTCAGCATAAGCTCCTAAATTTATTTTTTGGAAATATTAACTGATAGATACAACAATTTTAATTATATCAGGACTAAAAAATTCTTCAAAACCGCAATCTGTAATATTTTGTTATGTGTTAAAATCATAAGCCATTAATTGCTAATCTCGCAAAAGCAATGTCCTAAAAAACTGACCCATGAACAAGAATCAGTTAACGCATAACAAAATAGTTACAGATTGATATTTTGAAGAATTTTTTAGTCCTGATGTAATCAAAATTGTTGTTTCTTTCACTTAATATTTCCAAAGGAAAAATTATTATTAAAAAAATTGTTTCACCCAAATTCCGCTTTCATTATAAATTAATTTCCTCATTTAAAAAATTTAGACTAAAGTTGAGAAGCAAATATATGTTTTAGACCTATCCGTTGTTTCAGTATAAGATATTTAGAAAGCTGATGCTGAACATATGGGACTATTATCTCCTACTTTGCATTTGGGACCATTTTATCTGGGACCCTATTCTCCGGGACTATATTATCTTACATCAGACTGCTCCCCCCAAGACTTCTTGTGAATTTTTGAAATTCTGACTTTTTATTCTTAAAGAAAGAAGAAGAAAAAAAAAACAAAGAAAAAAAACTAAAGAAAATTTCAATTTTTTATATTTTTCAGATAACTCGATACAAATGATATAAAAATGAGGCTTCATCTGCGAGTTATGTCCTTCTTTGTATTTTTGATCTGGATATTTTGTATCTGGGATTTTCTGCATTTCCGTTAGAGGAGTTACCTAATAAATTTTACCTTATTTTGGGAATATAATTCTCTTTATTTTATTTTAGTTTTCTGTTTTCTTCAATTGCATTACATCTGTCATTTGTTGCAAATTAAGAAAACTTGCATCTGCGTAATATCATTCAACTCTATAATTCAGCTTTTTTTGTTTGTTTTTTTTTTCCCCCCTTTTCTTTTTTTTTTTGGTTTGTTGTTCAGTTCATTTTTTAACCGTAAAGAATGAAAGGAATTGAATATATAAAATTAAAAAAAAATATAATATGCAGAAAAAATTTATAAAATATTTATTTTCTAACTTGAAAAGAAAGATTTGGAAACCAGTTGGTTCACCTTGAAGGGGCAAACAATTGACTGTACAAATGCTTTCTTTCTTAATGAGTATCAAATCAAAATAGCAAATTTTCTGCTTTAGTGATAATATGAAGTTATTTTAGCTGAATAGAAAGGAACATGTTAGTTCTTAATAGATCAGTTGAGAGGAAGGCTATTAAAAGAGCAACGCAAAGAATAGGAGAATTCCATACTAATTTTTGTATTGGAATTTGGGGAGAATGAAGAATGTATGAAGCGGTTGGCACATCTACTTTGCAGAAGTTTACTGTTTTCCCTCCTACAGTGCAAACTCATGGTCCATGAAGCATCTTGACAGCTAAACTGATTGAGCTGTAAAGGAATGAGCCCAACTGGACCTAAGCATCCGTTTCTTTTCACATGAATTCTTGTGCCGCCAGGTATTTTTCTCAACACAGTCTTCCCCTATTTAAGTTGAGTCTGTGAATGTCCCACCTCCGCTCTGTATAGGTTGGTTTTCTCCATGTGTGGTACGACAGATAAGAGCGGTACTTTGATCCTCAAAAATCTGGAATGTGAGGTGAATAGAAGGCTTATCCCCACTTGTTTTTCTTAGGAGAGCTTTAAATAGCTCGGAAAATTCATTGATTGACATTGCCTTGAGACACATTTGAAAAGGGGCTAGAGGAAGTTTTATTTGGTTTTCACTAAATGAAGTGCTTTAATCCATCTGAAATATTGAATCCATTTGAGGCTGTTTTGTTAATAAAAGCTTTTTGAAGCATTTTTGTTTTCTTTAAAAGACGAATAAATATTTTAAAACTGAAATAGTTTATATTCAGAGCTGGTTTTTAAACATCATTAGGATTTGTAATTAAATTATTCAGGTTAAAAGTGTAATCATGATAGTACATCTGAATGATTCTTAGAATACCCACTTACTAGACATCATTTCTTTTTTTGCTCTTAAAATTGTATACTCTCGTCGTTTCATTATTTGTGATTCACAGATAAACAAAACTACTTGAAACGTACACAGATTACATAATAGAGATAGGAATATGTTTAATGAAGTGGATCCTTGTTAAATGCAGGATATTCCAATTCATCAGTAAATAGATATGTAACCTATGAGAATTGAGCGATGGGAGTCTGTACCTTTTATTAATCATTTGCAGAATAGCTATTTTTGAAACATTTTGTGCATAAAGTACTCAATCCTCGATCAGAATTGTTGCTTGTATGTTTGATTGGTCTTATTTATTTATTCAGGGTTACTCCCTGTAGAAGTGCAAAAAAGCAATACAGGTATTCCTCATTTTACATTTGGGCTATATTCCTGAAACTTGCTCTTTAAGCGGGGGCCATTTTCAGATTGACTTCTACGTTAAAGAAATTTGTGTTTATAAATACTAACAGCGTATATATCATAAAGAAACAAAATGAGCATACAATCCGATAGCTATCTTACTTTAGAACGTTGTTACTATTTAACTTAAAATAGAGTACAGTACAGTAATTTAAGAAAATTACAGTTTTAAAGTGATCGATTTGTTTTCTTCTTCAACACTAATTAAGTCTTCGTTAATTATTCTTTCTGGTGAGAATTTAATAATCTGTCACATTCATATAATCTGCTTCTTCCATTCCGGGTTTCAATGTTAAGCAATTGATTTAGTTGCATGTTTTTACTTGATATCAGCGTCCTCTTTAACGCGTTACACTTACAGACACGTTAAAGAGGCACACTTGTATTATATTTTTCTTCATCCTATCAAGCACATAAGACAGCACTTAGTTTTAATATG
This sequence comes from Rhysida immarginata, assembly GCA_023313115.1. Taxonomy (NCBI): domain Eukaryota; kingdom Metazoa; phylum Arthropoda; class Chilopoda; order Scolopendromorpha; family Scolopendridae; genus Rhysida; species Rhysida immarginata. Next base: position 99,832 of record JAHWFO010094427.1, read on the forward strand.
AATTCTTACGTACGGGTAATTCTGATATTCAGTTCTATGCAATTATTGTCATCCGTATTTTGTTTTTCTGTAGAAACTTTTCTATTGCAAGACTATTCAATATTTCATGTATTCTTGAGAAACTGGAAAGGACTGTGGATAACGACATGACCAACTGACAATAACCTCTTGTCCACAAAAGAATTTTATCAAGCATATTTCGAACTCATTGAGTTCATTATTCAATCCCGATACAGAGTTTGGTTGAATTACAGAGATTTGGTACTGTTACGTCGATGATGTGTTCGCTGTCATCTATACCAACGAGATAGAGGTACAAACTTTCCTCGAGCACATTAACAACTTCTACTCATCAATACATTTCATTGTGGAAATGGAGGAGAATTGCTCTATACCCTTTCTTGACCTTAGAATCATACGAAATAACAACAAGCTCGAATATGATATTTATCGAAAACCCACCCATGTGTACATTCACCATGATTCAAATCACTGCTGGAGCCAGAAGCTAACAGCGTTCGTTTTTATGGTGGACAGAGCTCTAAACATCCCTCTTTCCAAGACCAGATTTGCTAAAGAGATAAAACACATATGGACTACAGCGCAAAACAACGGATACGACATCAAACTCGTACACGATTTGGTACGCAGAAGAAGATTCATAAAGCTGGTTAGAGAATCGACCACCCTCAACAACACCAGGACACCCAAGTTTAGAATATCAATTCCATATAACAAGACCCTCATGGCAGGATTACGCCCGATCTTCAAAAGAAGCGGATATAGACCTCACGTACAAAAACCCCAATGTCCAAAGGAATCTTTTGGGGAACCCTAAAGACCAAACACCTCCTCTAGCACAATCTGGAACATACGAAATCGCCTGCAGTGTATGCCAGAAAGTTTACCGAGGGGCAACTTGCAGGAAGGTCCGGATTAGATTCAAAGAGCATAATGCCCACGCCAGGTTCGGCCGCCCGAATAGATCAGTGGTGGCCAACATATGCTTGACACCGGACACGACATACTTCTACAAGACTGTCATTTTTTGAGACAGGTCAGAAACAAGAACGCTTTGGACGCCTATGAGACGTTGGAGATTTCCAGGAAGGACCCCGACCTGTTACTAAACGGAGACGCAGGCCTGATAGGAGATTTGACACTTATCAAATTGCTTAAAGAGTCAAGTTAATTTTCTATATTTCCTAATTTTGTATCATTGTTTATCTTTTACTTTCTTTGATTTTATTATTTATCTAGTTATTCATTGTAATTTTAATAATTGGCATTCGGTATCGATTGTAACGATTGTTCGCGACCAGGAGTACGTATCTCTACTAGGTCCGTGCTTCTGTTGTTAAGAGATTGCTTTCCCCTATTGGTCTTTTTTATTTTGTAATTTACATTTGTACCTTTTTATTGGATAATGGCCACTCCGGCCTTTATATATATTCTCTGTAATTCAACCAAACTCTGTATCGGCATTGAATAATGAACTCGATGAGTTCGAAATATGTATATGCTTAATAAAATTCTTTTGTGGACAAGAGGTTGTTGTCAGTTGGTTGGTCATTTCATGTATTCGCTAAATTAATGCCTCTGTTCTTTAAGATACTTGTCCTCATTAAGTTAACTTTTATGGCCTTCATAAAAAAAAAGATAGTAAGAACAAAGACTGGGTTGCTGCTTATTGCAAGTTAAGCACTATTTTTTTTTTTCTGTCTCCCTTATACTGTAAATCATAATGAAAGTTAAATTTTTAATGGAAAGTGAAAGTGCCCGTTATTTTCATTATTATCTTATTGGTACAATTTACTATGCAGTAATTAAATTTGCATTAATAAATTAAGGGTATCCAAAAATTTACTTCATATTTTGATGAAATAGATGGCATTTCAAATAAATAGCTCCAAAATATCGGTACTGTTATTTCAATCAAATAACCACGTGTTTTCTCTGTTTTTTACATTTAAAACCCGTTAATGTGGGTTAACGAGTATGTTTTCTGAAAAATTTGCTAATATAAAAAATTGGCTATAATTACATTTTTAATTAATTTGAAGTAAATTGAGTACATTTTCATAGAATGATTCTGATGTATGAATTTTTTTTTTTTTTAATGAATTAGCGTAGTTTAATTTGTCTGCTTCAGCAGCACTATAAAATTCGACGAAAGTAATATTCAACCAAATTCTTCATCACTCTATATTCAGTAATTTGCCAATAATTGTGGTAATCTAAGAAGCTGGTTATGTGAGAATGGAAATGAATTTTAATTATTGAGTATAAGCGTGAGATTATGGTACATGCATGTTTCCATATCGTGTGGATGTTTAGATTAGTTTTCATTACGATATTGTTTTTCAGATTTTTAACCGTAATATGAATGAAGTGATGGTGGTAACAGGATCCGGCCAAAAAACCCCAATTACAAAACCCCCAGAGTAAAAGCACAAATGAAGCTTAATTTTTATCTCGTGGTTTTTTTTTTTAACATCATTTTAACGAATTATGAATTATCTGAAAAATAAGTTCGTCACTTTATAAGATTTTATTTTTAGCGAATTTACTGAAGTTTTTCTTATTTGAAGGGGGGAGGGTCTTTTTTAATTTTTTTTTTTCCTTATATTAATTTATCGAATTAATTGATGATGACATTGGCCATAAAATATTTTGGTGTTATAATTTAATTTTATAATGTATTAAAAAGTAACCTAAACATTTAATAACCAATCCTATTTTATTATTATTTATTTTCATTATTGGCGTGCATCAGGGACATTAAATTTAAATGATAAATGTAAGATTAAGCCGAGAGCTTGAATAATTTCTTAAAGGGACAACACAATGCGGTTTTTACGATAGTCAAAAAATTTTAATATTCTTGTAGTCCCTAAGGTCGGTTAAGCGAATGTTGGATCATTGGGACTCTACTGTGTCAATTGTAGGCCATCACATTAGCTCTTTTTCATAATTACTGCTCCCACTCAACAACTCACCTTACCAAGTGTTTCTCAAAATTATTCCTGTTGCATGTACATTCATTATTATACAGCTGAAGTGCATGAACCTTATATCATAAAGTATACAAACCCATCTATTTATATTTACAAACAGTTAAGAAACACAATACTATGACCAATCCATTATCTGAATTATTTTTTTGTTTGTGGTATAAGACCACGAACAAAAAATTGTTCCGAATTTAAGAATAATTCCCATAATAATAAGAACAATAATTAGATTTTAAAAAAATTATTCAGTAAATTAATCTTAGAAAACATTTATTAAAAGCCTCCCCCCCTCTCCTCCCAATACAAGGAATAAACTTTAATAAATTTTCGGATAACTCCGAATGGTCTAAAAATTATAAAAAATAATATACAAATTCAGGTTTCATTTGTTCTTCTGGGTTTTTTTCCGTCCCTTGGACTGGGGATTTATCCTACCCTCAGTAACTTGCTTTCATCCATTTCTGTGTTCATTTAATTTTTCTGTATATTTGGAAATAAAATGGCCTACTGGGATAATTTTGGATCACTGTACCGTTTTCTTATTCACTTTCTTTAGGATTTGAACCTAAAGGTTTCTTTGCAATTAAAGTTTTCTTCTTAAAGGAAATAACGTTTTTTATGCCATGGACGACTGATTTATGAATAGATTTCACGAAATAAAGTTTACACGCACTTTCTGCTTTAATTTGATGAAAATTTGAGAGCGCATTCAAATGCTAGACAATTTAAATGAAGAAGTATACCAAATTTATGAGGTGTTGCAATTGCTATAAATGGTAAGGTGTTTTTAATGGATATTTATATTAACTGACTTCGTCTAAAACATTCAACTGAGCACCTCCCCCACCCCCCTAAACATATGAACATTTAAATTACTTTTTAATTGGCTTTTAATGATTGGGGGATGATGTGGTAACCGTTTAAAAGCATAAAGGATGCTAAGTTGTAATATTTTAACAATGATACAAATTATGGCAATTTTAAAAAGGTTTATTTCTAGAATGGAAAATAAGAAAGGGGGGGGGGGGATAATAACAAGTCTTATTGAACCCTTTTGGAATGTCAAGTATTTTCCTCTTGATTCTTCCATTTGGGGATGACCTTGAAGAGCCGAGGAATGCTCAGTTTGTGAATGGGCATCCTCAGTTCAACTTGATAACAACTCCTTAGGGAATCACTTCGCCCACTTTTGTCTTGCCTTTTCCAGACCCCTCATTTTATGCAAATCCTGTTTCCCAGAATTGATAGTTAGTTTTTATTTAAAGGATCTCGTGGAATAGGTCGTAAAAAGAGCGTAATAAAGTTTTGGTTTAAATAATTTTTAATTTCAAAAATATCTCGAGTTGATAAATTAATTTATATAAAAGCAACAATGAGGTGCATAAAATTGATAACAAAAAAAAACGACATTGGATGTAAGGTCTTAAGAGATTAGGCGTTGGGAGGTTTAAGAAATAGAACAGCTTTTCTTTAAGCCTCATTATCAGTTTTGATAATCCCTGTTAAGATTTGCTGATGCATTAGTATAATAGTTATGAGAAATTTTAAGGGAGACAAAAAAAAAAAAAGAAAGCTAAAGAGAAAATCGACTGGACAAGTCCTAACAAGGTGATGAAAAATGAAGAGCCAGATTCTTTGGAATGCCCCTTCGCTGCTGGTTTACTCCTCCAGTGGAGATAGAAGCACCACCTGCCTTACATTCCACAGTCTGACCTCTAACCTATAGTACAAAGTTCTTTGAAATGAACTGGCAGTGGGATGTTTTCCCACCTAATTCTTGACAACAAAAGAGGGCTCTCTCAGATTACCACCTTTAGTAATAAGTTTAAAAGAATCTAAAATAAACTCTAAATTATAGCCTTAGGATAAACAGCGTTATTGAAATAGCTCAGTAGGGCTTATGTTTGGTCATTCAGTTGCTATTTTGTTTACATACAACTTAATTTAGTATTTCAATTTAATTTAAGGATTGTATATGCTGTATGACGAGTCCCATACAAAAAAGAAAGCAAATTCCTAAATGAAATGTTTAACATAGAGCCACAGATTTACATTTCGGCAATTTATTGAGAACTCTAAAAACAAATATCCAATCGGATTATTTTACGAACAAATTTTTAAGTAGCTAATAAGAGAAATAAAGCATAAATTGACAACAAACTCAAACGAAATTACACCACTAAACGTTTGGAAAGAATAATGCAGATTGCGAAAAGTAATGGATATCACGAAAGTATAATTAGAAAATTCAATTAAAAATAAACCAATGCTAAGCAATAGTTTGTTCTCTCTTTCAATTCACAGTTGAATAAGTGTTTTAAGAAGACAGCTGAATAAATTTGGCCTTATTTACCTTATAAAGCCAAAATTCAGTCAGAAAATTCTTAGGGGGCACTTAACCTTTAACTTATATTTGCGGCACCAACAATGTAATGCGGTCTCACAGACCGCTCTCATTTAGGACGGAATTTCTTTAAATATGTTTTAATATTTCTGAAAGTAATACTATTGGATATTAAAGTGGATTCTCTTCCCTCCCTCCATCCTCACATGCAGTAGAATAAGTAGGCCAGTTGTACACTAGAAGATCAAGAACTCTTTATCTTTCTAACTTAAAAAATATTAAAAAACATTACAAGCAATTTAAAAAAAAAAATACAGAAAATATTGAAGAATTAACATGAAAATAAAAGTTATGCAGTTTGATTAAAGAAATGATCGATCTTTGCTTGACAGTGTGCCTCCTCTTTTTTCCGAGCTATAACCACATGTGACTGTTCAGGCAGTCTTCTCAAAAAACTTTGACTGTTGAAACTTTATTTCACTTTTCAACTTTAATTTTAGTCCACATGGCAAAGAAAACAATACAGGGATCTTTGCGGTTGCTGGCAGCCGTTGTTGAAATTGAAATTTAAAGCGAATACAAACTAAGAATGACGTTGTTGATTTCGAGCATTACTAGCACTGGGAGACTTATTAAACGTAGTAAATATTAACAGTTGCACTTGACCATGAACTATTGCAAGCAAGTTTTTAGAAGTAGCCATAAACTTCTGATTGGTGGTCATCATTTTGCTTTCGAAACTTCAGTGATGGTGGCAACGTTAATTCGATAAAAAAGTGAATTCTCTGTAAAGTTTCATATGTAAAACATTTATACATTTACCATATATGCCATCAGATGAAAAATAAATGGTCAAAAGTCGCAAAGAAATGCCTTTCAAAAATTTTTACAAACTGAAAATAGAATTTGGAAACCATACTAAAACCATGTTGGGGCAATTTCACTTTAGAACAGTACAGTAAAACCTGTGCTAACGACCAACTGAGCTTAATGACCACTTTTGCTTGGTCCCGCAGAAAGTTACATGGGAAATCTGTTAGCGTAACGACCACCTATCTAATGCGACCAATGACCAGTATTTTCGACCCCCTTTGTATGTAAACCTATACAAAAAAAAAACAAAAAAAAACTGTCTATAACGACCACTTAAGTCCATTTAAGTCCTAACCTAACTGCCAGTTACATCACTACACTTTTCCCTGTAATCAACCAATCAGGTTCTAACCTAAGTGCCAATTATATCACTACACTGTTCTCTGTAATCAAGCAGTCAGAGTCAAAAGATACAAAAATGCAACCACTATTAAGCCTGTCCTTGGGGAAACAAAATGTTGCTCTAAAATCACTGGAGTCATTTCCATAAAGTCTGACTGGTCGCAACAGTTCGAGTGCAGTTGCGAAAATCCTCTCTAAAATATTGACCCCTGCGCACATCGAGACTGGACAAAACCAGACTCATTTCAAGAAATATAGTGTCTCAAATTGATGTATATACTCTTTGAAACGTTATAGCTTAGCAATGAAATGAGATAGAAATATAAGGTTTGTTGTGTATGATCCAGACAGCAATACGTTCATTGTTGTTCATTTGTTTATAAACCACAATGGGGCGAGACTTTCATTCAATGAACGTAATTGGATACTGAAGTGTTATTGGAAAGTGGAAACTGTTGTTGAGGTTCAATGACGTTGGAGGGTTGAATTTGGTATACCACTGCCAACAAAGTCACAAACACTGACTGAATTAAAAGATCAGATTGGACATTCCATCAATGATATTCCATTAGCTACAGTGTCCACTTAAGAATACAAAGCCTCTGTTCGATGCCGGTGTTGGGTGTGTACTGTGCAGAAAGTGGACATTTTGAACATGTACGGGATTAAGGAATAAAATGCGTACAATAAACCTGATGTTTATATCTCGTTTCTTTGCTGAGTTATAACATTTCAAAGAGTGTATACATCAATTTGGGACACTGTACGGATAAACAAATGTTTTTAATCATAATTGTAATTGCTGAGTTCTAATGACAGAAGTTTCTGTTTCGAATAATCATCATCAAAGCTGTCTAAAAGCACAAACAGACAGAATCGCCTGCTTGGGATTGTTGATATTGTTGATTTTTAATTATTTAACCTGGTTATAATAACCACCTGAGTTTAACGATCAATTTTGCTTGGTCCTGTAGGCGGTCGTTATAGATAGGTTTTACTGTAATCAAATTTATAGAAACTTTGTGAGTAGTCATGTAGTATTTGTAGTTGTGATGTAGCCTTGTTTTCGATTTACTGGATAACTCAAATTTTTTTGTCTGGTGTGCTGAAGATTCGAGTTATTAATGTATACTTGAGTAGTTCTGTATGATCCAAGTAATAATGCTTTAAGACATTTCTCTGCAAGTTAGGTCTTAAAATGAAGATTAATGAAAAGAGACTAAAAACACATTCATTAATAAACCAAATAATAATAACAACGGGAATCATAACAAAAATGGGTTAATGAAATAGATTAATAAATTTAAAAAATAAAACTTGGATTATTTTTATTACTTACTCTGTTTTTCCAAAGTAATTTGTTCAACTGGTTTTCTAGTTGTAGATTGCGTACAGGTGCATTTGCTAAGCAGGTGTAAAATTAGGGGAAAAGTAATTTTTCATGACACATTGTTTTTCTCAGCATATCGTTAAAAGCCCATCTGCCAGCAAATTAACTGCATTGGATTATAGGGGAAGTTGCAGCTTAATCTAGAAAAGGGGAAAATATGAATCAAATTAACTCTCAAATTACGTACTTGCTGATACCTTCTGCAGTGGTGTATCTACGTTTTAACATTTGACAATAGGATATTGTCTTTATATTATTAAAAATATAATTTCTTAAACATTCTAAACTTTGACGTTTGAGAAGCGCTTCCTTTTTCTATTGATGTTGTAATATATAGAAAAATTACTGTGGTGGTATCGTAAGCGTTGTTTGATCTCATCAAGAGACACAGATTATATTTTATTCTCTGCTCTAGAATTTGTGTTGGGTGACATTTATTTCAGCTTTACTGAATGAGATATTTGTTTTCTTACATTAAAAGACTTTATTTATTCATAACATTAAAGAGCAAGGAAGAAAAAAAAAACATATGGATATGAGATGCTTTACTAAAAGCGAAAGTGTTATTTATAACAATGTTGAGAAAGAGTAGATAGAATGAGAATATTTTAAGTTGTTGATGACAGCAAGTGTAAAATTTATTCCTGCCTGGATAAAGTAACATGATCTCCTGGGATATTTCTATTTTTTTTTTCGTCCCCTCTTCCTTGCAAGAAAATATTATTAATTCTTACTATGCTGAAGAAGTATATTTTAACTTAGTAGATCTTTACGTTTATAAAGATTAAATAGGCACGGTTTTTTAAAGATCTTTTTATATACTTAAATAATAATTTAAAAATGCTGGCCATGTGGTCCGGAGAGCTGCAACTTTGAATCCAGAGGTGCTCATGGATGCTTGTGTTTGTTCTAGGACTTAGGTTAAGATATTAGTCACGTTAAAGGGTGCAGTATGTATATCAAATGTCGTGAGATGGGAAATAAATGATTAAAATTGCTACGAGAAGCCTTTTAGAAAAAAAACAAATAGAATTTGGGAGCCAAATCAAACATTTCAGATTTGAGGAGTGTACTGTAATAAATGCAGAACATGAATGCGAGCAATCTTAATTTTTTTATTGAGAGACTAAACTTTTGTTCATTTCTTTTGACTCTTTAAAGGAAATTAAAGGATTATTACTGGTAAAAAAAAAAAAAAAAATTCAGAATGGTCTAGGAGGTTTTATTTATCGCATC
>JAHWFO010094427.1:109040-152927 GCA_023313115.1 Rhysida immarginata
GATACGATGTTGTGCACTATGCCTGGTAAACGACGTCGTTCCGTGGCGTCACTCTCAACTGAAGCTGAGACAGGGTATAGTCGCCCGGCAACATGGCTCTCTTTAAAAAATCGAATCGAATCGTCCCCATGCGAAAAAATGCTGTCTTGTATTCAATAAATCGGTATACTTGAAAAATCGAATCGAATGAACATGGTGTGAACCAGCCTTAGGGGTCATTCATATATCACATGGTCATTTTTTCACACACCCCCTCCTCTGTGGTCATATTTGAACCTCCCGCCTAAAAATTACAACCCCACCCCTTATAAAATACATGGACATTAATTTGCCCCCCCCTCAAAATTCACCACATGGTTTATGAACGTTCCCTTACCCCCACTTCCAGAAAAAAGCACTATGTTCACGTATAAAAGTATTAGAGTGGATGTAGACGAAAAAATTATATTAAATGACGAAAGGATTCAAAAACACAATTCATCTTAAGAGTTAAGTTTTTCTGAGTGGGTGATGAGAAAGGCAATCGTCATCAGATGTCATGGTTTCGTTTATTTATGTATTTATTTTTGCTTTCATCATAATGGCATTAAATAAAAATAATTGCTTTTATAAGGTGTTTAACATATAAAATGGATTTTGTTTTAACATAGAAAGAGTAAGCTTTACCGATAAATGAAAGAGCTTTAAGGTAAAATTTTGCTCCAATTTGCATTCTTTCCAGGGCATCATCTGCGAATCTGTCAACAGGGTGAAACATGCTGCACGGAGGAAATGGAGGAGAATTTTAATGTCCAAAGCCAGCAAGAGTTTGAACGAATTCTCAAGCAGGCAATAGAGGGTCTTAGGCACACCTTTTCTAACAGAGCCACAAAATTTGACGGTAATGAATAATTGGAAACATTTTTTTGCGTTATGGGTTCTTTAAATTTGTAATAATTTTTATGTTAAATGCTAAGATCTGGTTTTGGAGATGAAAGAGAAAAATTCTGATCTTGTGAATGGAGCAACTTTTCTCCCCCTTCGTTTCCTTTTTATGACCTATGCTCCCTTTTGCAATTAATCTTTATGCGGGGCTGGAACGGTTTCTTTTTTTTAAGCTTTTATTTAAGTTTGGATTCTTAATTTTATTTCTCGTTGCTTTTTTTTTTTAAAGAAAATTTTAAGGAATTGTTGAAGAAATCCAAGCAGGATTTCCACACGATGTTCATCAGAACGTACGGAACGATATACGAGAAAAACTCGCACGTCTTTACTGATTTGTTTGAAAGTCTAGAAAAATATCATATAACAGGAAACGTTAATCTAGAAGATGCACTAGAAAATTTTTTCCTTAATTTGTATCAAAAGATGTTTCAAGTCATCAATTCGCAGTATTCTTATGACCCTAAGTAAGCGGAGGGTTTGTTGGGATTCTCTTCTTTTGTTTTTTTTTTTTTTTTTTTTATGATTGAGTGTTAATTTTTTATTTTTGTTTTAGATTTTTAAGTTGCATGCAGGAATTTATGGACGAACTGAAGCCATTTGGAGACGTACCCCAGAAACTAACTATTCAAGTACGGAGAGCTTTTGTGGCCACACGAACGTTTGTCCAGGGACTCAACGTAGGAAGAGATGTTATCAAAAACATGATGGATGTTAGTGTTCTTGTCGTTTTTTATTATTATTATTCATGTATTCTATCTGAATTTATGCTGGAAGCATTTTGTTCGTATAATGAATGCATCATAAAAATTAAATCAAGACACTATAGTTAATTAAGTCGTTAAAATATCATGTGGAGGGCAAGACTTAAAAATTGTATGTAAGCTTTTATAAATGTCTGACATTTAGCTTTACTGGGAAAATGAATTTGATTAGCAGTGCTTTTTTATCTTTGTTTTATTTTCCTCTTTATCACCACCAGGTTCCTGCAACTTCAGAATGCAGCCGTGCTTTAATGAAGATGACGTATTGTCCGCACTGTCAGGGTCTCCCAGATCTCAAACCATGTTCCAAATACTGTATTAATGTAATGAAGGGGTGCTTAGCATATCATGCAGATCTCGACACCGAATGGAATATCTTCATAGGTACGTTGACAGTTAAGAACTCTAGAAAAGCTTGATGCTAGCCAATGTCTTCTAAACATACACGCTGTAATGCTGTCAGTTTTTATTTGTGACATGTGATGTCAGTGGTTTTATTTTTATAATTTTTTTTATTTTCAAAGTTTTTTTTTTGTGTATTTTCAATGAATATTATTTTGTTCTCGCAGTGTTTATAATAATAAGATTCATTTTCTTTTAACGAACTTTTAAAATTTATCGTCAACAATAAGTTTCCTTTTTTGGGTTAGCATTGTTGAGTGACAGGAAATTCCCAGAATCTCTGTGATGCTAACTCAGTAGGAGATTGTTGCGTTTTAAAGTTTTTGTGTGTGGAATAAAAAATGTAAATGAGAAAGTTGAGAAATAACTTCCGTCTCGGAGAAGGAAGGTGACATTCATTCAAGAGAGTAGCGAACAGCATGGCAGTTAGGCCTATTTTAGTTAGCTTAACGTTTAATTATGGGTTTTAATGTTCTCTTCCCTCATAAAAACAAAAGTCAAGTTCGGTGATATTATTCCCATAAAGAAATAATTAGTTTAAAGGCAAATGGAACCAGACTTTGTGGTTGTCAAGAGCAACTTTGATCGTTTAAGGAACGTTAACGATGTTCCACGGTAACCAAGATCGATCTTCCCCTACGTGTGTTGCAGTTAAGCGGGAATAACCAACTATCGTCGGCGTAGGGCGTTGAGAAGAAAAGATTGGTGAGTGATGAATTATTTATTTTGACGGGACCCTGGGAAGGTTGTCGAAGAGAATTTGTGCCTTCGAACAATTGAACTAGCGAATATAGCCCAATTAGAAGAATCCAGAAGGATATCTGAGGAATGAGACACTAAGAATGAGCTCAGTTTTATATGAACTGAAGTGATGTGTTCCTTATGGAATCCCATTTGTTTTGGAATATTAGTTACTCTTTACTAGTTAGTAAAATATGTTATGAGTGTAAGGTGGCACAAGGGTTCAGCTGTTAATAATTAAGTTGGGAAATGTAAATTGGGTATTGTTTTGGCATTTTTAGCACTGGTCCTCCACATGAGTAAAAATTATAGGAAAGTTGATTGTTCGTTTAAGCTTGACGGGAAGGGTTAATGTGGCCAAAAAAGGTGCACTCGACGTTTTCATGTACGTCAACTGTCCGGTAATACGTCATAAGGGAACGCAATCTCATTCCGTTATCAGACTCTAGGGCACCGGTGGTATGCATACACTTGTAATGACAATATCATTTATTTAAGAGCGAACCTTGCAAAGCCACAGGCAGGTTAGAAGTGAGAGTACACTGCCAAGGGGACGAGGAATGTTAGGATTAAGAAACGGATACAGATTAATTTAGCAGGGGCCCCTAGTAAATATAATGTATTTATTTGTTGAATAATTAGTAGTACTAATTTACAAGATAACGAATAAATAATGGCAACATAACTCTAGGTGTAATGGCATTTATTTCAAAATGTGTCGCGACTAAATCCGTAAGAGGTCCCAAGAACCCGTGATCGTGTCAGGGTGAGTGCGAAGGTTACATTTTGGAACCCCAAACCCCCCCCCCCCCCCCCCCCCTTGGCACGTCACATATTTTTGGAAAAAATGCTACAAACCACGAAGATTGAATTCTCATCAAATAATTTATATTAGGCAGTTGCGATTTTTCGTAAGATATGAAAACGAAATAATTTTGTATTTGCTCATGATTATTTTTTGTTTTTGTCAAACAAGTTGCACTATGCACACGAAAGCGACTTTTCATTTTTACAAAACGAAAAAGTTTCCTGTGCAGTATTCTGTCCTCTTCGGATTCTTGCAGTCGATTAGAAAGTTAGTTATCAACATTTTTGAATAGACATTATATCAACATTTTGCTTAAACTGCAGCAGTAGAAATGGGGAACATGCATGAAAATTTTTAAAAATTATGTTCAATAGTATTCGTTATCAATATCAAAGAACGATGAGATGATTCATTTTTTCTAAAAATATATAGTTATTTTTTGAAAAAATTATGAAAGAAAGTTACCTCATAAAAATGCTATGTCATAGCACTCTCTGCAGCGATGTCACAGTCCTCCTGCTAAGCCTTTCTCCTTTCGTGGACAGTACTACGTCTCCTGTAAATATCGACAAGAAAAAAAATCTGTTTACAACCCCTTCAAATTCGGTACCCCAAAACCCTGAGAAATGAAAGAAATTGTTTTTGGCAGTGAGAAAGGATAACACTCGTCCCGTTATCGGAGAGAAATCGACAATGTATTTTTGCGAAGACCATTTCGACGAAGGTTTTTTTATTTAATATTTTTAATGCATATCATGCATGCAATTAAATAAAAGCATATGTGCGTTATATTACTATCTAACAACAAATCTAATACTAATGAAGGGGGAGGGGACTTAATAACATTTTTTTTTCTTATTTATTTAGTGAGCACAACCGGTTTCCCCAATTACTACGCTCACTAAAATTAACAGTTTCACAAGTTTAATTTTTTTTTCCATTATTTCAAAACTTGCAATATACACAATGTGAAGTACACTATATAAAAATATATAAACGAGAGTACACTGATTATTAAGATAATCGAAAGCCAACTGTGGATAATAATATAGAAAAAACGTCTAGTCCACATAAATTTATTGCATAATCTGTATCTACGTTTCGGCCAGCTTGTGACCATCAGTCAGCAGAAATACAATAAGTAGAAAAAAAACAAATACCTATATAAATCTCCGTAGCCAATCAGAGAACAGTAAAGACACATATCTTAAAGCAAGGCCGAAACACAACCACCAATCAGAAGGGACAATGTTACCCCAAACGGGAAAAAAATAAATAAATAGTCAGGCTTTTTAAACAGTTGGAATTATTTAGAATCGTTAAGGGGGTCGGAATCTAAATTAAGTACGGTAATAAGTTTTGATTACATTTGGCAATTTCTAGAGTTTCATAGGCATCCAGTAGGGAGGTTTTGTCCAAGTTTTGAATTAGCCTGAATTCCTCCATGTGGACTTGATGAATTAGTCTCCGATCTCCCGAACCTTACATGGGCAAGGTGTTTAAGTTGACATTCTACCGAGCATCGTGACTGATCTCAGTAAAACGTTTTGCACGTCCCATATGGTATTTCATAAATCCCAGATTGTAGAGTGGATTTCCGTTTATCTTTTGGATTATCAAACAGGAGTTTTAGACAATTGGGATTCCTATACTTGAATTTCATCAGTGTGTCCATAGTCAGTTTGGCTGTTTGTGGTCTTGCAGAAACAAACACCACGGGTAAGGAGCCTGGTCACGTCTTCCTTAGTGCTGGCTTCAAGGACGTCCTCAAAATGTCACAGTAGTTGGGTGCATTTATGGTTCGACGTTCTTCCAGAAAATCGACATGAATGATGATACCCTTAATGTCCCAGAATACAATCGCCATCACTTTCGTTGCAGACTGTGTCATCTTGAATTTCTTGGGTCGTGGTGAGTCAGTGGTCTTTCAGAAGTATGATGATGAATCCATGTCTCGTTAGGTGGTCACAACCTAACCTAACCTTCCCTGTTCTGTCGCTGCAGCAGCATGGAACAGATTTCCACCTGGGTAGTTTTGTGATCCTTGAAGAGCTGCTTATGGAGATATCTGGCACAGATCCTGTTAACTTCAGCTTATCGTTGATGATGGTCTCCACACGGCCAGTAGGGATGTTCAGTAGTGAGCCAATTCTCGGATGTGAATCTGCATGTTGTCACTTATCAGCTCATTTGTTCGTGTGATGATGCCATCATGGACAGCAGTTGCTGGCCTTGCCTTATGAGGTTCATTGCCGGTGGATTCTCACTCTCCTTCAAACTTTTGGCACCAAGCAAAGACAGATGATCGAGACAAATATGACTGGGTGAACTGTTTTTGAAGTCTCTGATGAATTTCATTTGCTTTCATGCCTTCGTTGTGGAGAAACTTGATGATTATTCGTGGTTCCACTTTGGTCGACACATTGCTGTCCGCCATTTTTTTTTTTAAACAAAAAATCGGTTGTCATCCCGACAATGAAAGTTTAAATTTCTACAACAAAAAAGAAAGTCGAGGCCAAATTTGAACGCCACTTGTACATATCTTTGAGTGAACTGACTTTTGGATCACCTCGTTTTCAAATTAGTGTAAGGCATGTTTGCTGTTATTTTCTGGTTTTTTAATGCCCCATTAGAATTAATTTTCTGGATAACCCTTGTATTGGATAAATTTTACTGATTATTTTTTTTCTTCCCCCTTTCTATAAATTGCAGATTCACTGTTGAATTTAGCAGATCGTTTAGAGGGTCCATTTAACATTGAATCTGTTGTGGAGCCTATAAACATTAAAATTTCCGATGCCATCATGAATTTCCAAGAGAACGGAATACAAGTTTCCAACAAGGTATTATTATTGGAAAAAGCAGCTTATCTTTTGAAAATTACGATGATATTTTTTTTCAACAATTTTCTGTTTCTATTTTTTTTCCAGATATTTGACAGTTGTGGGAAACCACCTATAGCCAAACGTGATGTATCGAGAGAATTAAATTACGACACGGTGAAGTTTGGTCGGCAGGATTCATCTGTCCCACGATCGTTATCAAGCCTGGATAAATTAGTCAAAGACATTAGGAATAAAATTAAAGTAGTACGTAATTTTTGGACAAATCTGCCTTATCAGATGTGCAACAACGAAAAGATTGCTTCTGAAGATATCATCTCTGAGGACGATTGCTGGAACGGACTCACCAAAGCCAAGTAAGAATAGTTTGTGGCAAACGTGTATTCATTAGATTATTTACATGCAACTCTTGTGATAGTTGTTACGGATCTAAGGTAAAATGTTACAGAAGGCCAGAGTCGGTGGCAAAACACTTTCGCCACGATTAAGTTTATTCAATCTGGTAGCTAAGCATCGCAATTTCCACTGCAGGAGGCTGGAACGCACAACACCAAGATCAATTCGTAATCACTCCTGTTGACACGCTTTTTAAAGATCCTCCATTGCTCGTAGGCATCTCTTTCTGAGGGCCTGTTTAAATAGGCCATAGCCACAAAAATCCATAGGCAAAGTGTTCGGCGAGTTGTGGGTATGTTACTGATTGGAATGGAGCGGATTCTGGTATCTTCTTGCATGCATTCCAGGAACAGGCGTGTTGATTTGACATCTTGTCTTGATGTAGCCGTACCTTGTTTACCTCTGTACTGTAGAAACCGGGGATATCACAGATAAATTTAGGGGTTAGAACATTGATCTGAGAGTTCATGGTACATTAAGTTGGCCTTTGACTGAATTCTGGGTAAAGTTCACTTGCCATTGTAGCTGTATCCCACCACGATCATGAAAACTTTTAAAAATGTTTCCTTGCATTCACGGTACCATTAGTCCTTAGGTGGAAAAATATGACTCTGCTTTTGTAGCAGTCACTTAAATTAACATACGCCTCCTCTAGAGTGGCCATGTATTTCCACTTTTCATCCTCCAGGTAGCGTTCATGCAGTTTGCGGCAGTTGGTCATACACTTGAACAACAAGCATGTGAATTTGATGTTTGCGTGCTGTTCAAACTGCAACATTCTGCCGGAAGACTAGCACTCATGTCTAATTAGAACAGAACAGCATTGCACACTGAAACCTGTCCAGGCATGTTTTCATTAATGTATGAAATTGAGGTTTGGTGGCGCTGATGATATATTTGTCTGCAAGTTTCAACAATGGACATGCACCCGTTCTCGTGCAATCAGTTCCATTCGAATTCATAGTAAATCATGCTGCGTTTTTTCTATGAAATATTCTAAAGAAAGTGAAAGATTGTACATCTTTACCCAGTTCAAACTTGGGCATGAAGCAAAGGAAATTCATGAAGATTTGCTCACTGTTTATGGCAGTAGTGCTTGTTCGTTTGACACTGTTGCCCGTTGGATTTGAAAGTTTAAGCAGGGTAAGCTGAGCTTACAAGATGAACCTCACTCAATGAACCAGGCAACAATGGATTCTCTGCGCGAATTATTCATGGAAAAAAAACCCTATCTCGGTGATAATGTTAAGCCTATCTGTTGTTGTATCAGTAGGCAGGATTGAGAAAATTTTGCACGACCACCTTCATATGAAAAAAATTGTGCGAAATGGGTACCACACAAACGGACCGACGATCAGAAAACATTGCGTGTTGAAAAAGCGAGAGAATTGCTCCATTTTTTTCCCTCCAAACTGTTCCAAGAGGCTTACAGACTTTGTCACAGGGGATGAGAGCTGACGATCCTCGACCGCAGGTGCTCGGGCCAAATTTTCGTCACACAAGTGTTTGTTCAGTGTTTTCTTTAATTTTTCTGGGCCATTGTTTGTGAACTGTATGCCAGAGAATCTTAAAATTACAGGACAGTATTACTAAAACATTGTGTTGTCTCGGTTAATAAACGAAATCAAACAACAGCACTCAACAATTCAAACCAGCAGAACCTTGCTTTTGCGAGACAAAGTGAGTGCCCGCAAGACAAAGGCTGTTGCTGCCTATCTACAGCATGAAAAAATACAAATTCTTCCATATCCTGCCTACTTACTCGACCTAGCACCATGCGACTTCTGGTTGTTCCCTACGGTTAAAAGAAAACTTTCTCAGTCCAAGATCTCGCACAAGCAATAAATTCAGTTCTACGGACTATACCAGAAGACCACTATTGTCTGGCCTTTAAAAAGTGGCTTGAAAGGCTATAACTCTGCATAGACGTCGGGGGAGAGTATTTGAAGGGTTTTGATCATTATGTTTTTTTTGTATAATTATAAGCCTCACTTGCATAATGTCTGATCATCTTATTTTGTTATATACTCTCATTTAGATATGTACTGCAAGTAACTGGAGATGGAGTTGTTAACCAGAAAAATAATCCCGAAGTTAATCTGGATCCTAAGCCTAATAGCCACTTAAACCAACAAATTTTAAATTTGAAAATTATAACGACAAAATTAAAAAAGGCATACGGTGGCATGGACGTGGAATGGCCAGATGGTAAATTATATTTATTAACTTTTGTAATTAGTTGTAATGGAGATTGCATCTTGAGCACAAGACCTCTGTACTGTATACAGGGTATTTCAAAAGGTATAATCCAAACTTCACACCCAGGTAGCAGGTATGAAGGTGAACAGATTTTGTTAACACATGAGGGGTCATAATTCGAACGTTGACAAGTGATAAAGCATGCAAATGTTGGGGCCACATGAAATCAGTTGTGTACCGAACACCTGTGATAAACATTGAAGATGTGGCAGCTCGCATCGCAGTTGCGTCAGACGACATCAGAGAAATTCCCGGAATCTTTGGCCGCATACTGTAGTCCACGTTGCGCCGATACCATGCATGTGAGACTTCAGTGGATTTGCAGTTCCATAATAAACATGTGCATAGTGCATACTTGCATGTTCTCTGATTACTGCTCCTCCCTCTAATGATATCTTGGCAATGGTTGAGTTCTGATCCCTCATGTATTAACAGAATCTGTTCGCCTTCATGCTACTATCTGCGTGTGAAGTCTGGATTATACCTTTTGAAACACCCTGTATAGTCATTGAGTTAAGAACCTTTTATTTCTGTAGTATGTTCAATGACAGAAAATGCGGGCATGTCCAATTAAATTTCTGATTTTAATTGTTAGACAATAGTCACATTCACACCCTTTCACTTAAGGGAAAGTGACTTTGTCTTTGCTTTTGATAAGCAAAGAAAATAGGTTTTCACTGTGAATGAAACCGGAAGTGAAAAGATCACTTTTGTTACTTTTGCATCTAAAACTGTGTCGGCCATAAATAGACATGATGAACATATTGAAATTGTTTGAAAAATAGTAAGTGATTTATTGATTGTGGAAACTGCTTTTTATTGTTCTCCATGGTTTTATTATTCCTAAATTTATAACTAACAAAATTTACAACGTTAAATACGTTACTTACACCTTTAAATTACAAGTTTTATCGGTGGGCAATCACCAAAACGAACGAAGCGAGGATTCAATATGGCTACCACTAAACCGGAAGTTAGTGGCTGTAAAGCTAGAAATGTAACAAAAGCAGGAGGGAAAGTGGGTCCTGACTCGCTTTCAGAAAAGTAACTTTTGAGACTTTGCTTTCCTTAAAATGACGTCACTGAAAGTGATTTAAGCAAGGTAAGTGAGAAAAGTTAAGAGGTTGTGAACGCGACTATTGTTTAATTTATTAGCAACAATGGTTAGCAAATTGAAAGTAGAAATTTAAATATGAATTCTGCTAGCCTTACTGATTTTATCGAGATCTTACTTCCTTCCCATCCTCATTCTCCTCCGTGTTCTAGTGTGTAGACCTTTTCTTTTCTCTCTGATTCTTGCTCATTTTTTTGCCTATCCTACTTCTTGGAGGAGCTGTTTATAGTTTTTTGACAATTAAAGTCCTCTAACCCTTTGGGCTTACGGCCCGATATTTTAATTTGTGTCTCGGGGTAGTCTATGTACAGTGATGGTCACAGAAATAAGACACTTCAGCAAATAAGACAATTAAACAATAAACATCGAATCAAATTTTAATATTTGGACGGATACCCTTTATTTCTGATTACTTTTTATAATCTCTTATTCATACTTTCAATTAGATTGTGGCATTGTTCCACTGGAACATTCTGCCAAACTGCTTCAATTGTTGCCCGCATTTGAGTTAAATTTGAAGATCTTTTTTCACTAATTTTCATTTTCAATATACACATAGATTCTCTATTGGATTGAGGTCTGGGCTCTGTGGTGGTCAATCCAAAACTTTGATTCTATTTTCTTCCAGCCATTTTGTTACAGATTTGGCTTTGTGTTTTGGATCGTTGTCATGCATCAGTGTCCATGTAATGGGCAAATTGTCATCTGCAAACGGCTCCATTACATTTTCTAAGATATTTTTTTAAGAATGTAATTCTTATTCAGCGCCTCTGTTGTACCAGGACATTGCTCCCCAGACATTTTACCTCCGCCATGCTTTACTGTTTTCACGGTGTATCGTGGATAATTTAAACAATTTTGTGGACAGTGTACATACACTTTTTCGTCCGATCCAAATGAATTAAACTTTGATTCATCAGTCCACAAGATTTTTTTCAAAATTCCACCACTTTTTTGTGTGTTTCTTAGCAAATTCCAAACGCTTCTTTCGATAGATGGGTTAGACAGATGGCTTCTTCTTGGCAATAAAGCCACGTAAAGAAAATTCATTCAATCGTCATATGATGGTTTTTGAAGAGACATTTACATTATAATCAGTTGCCAATGTGTGCTGAAGTTTTTACTCTTCGTGGCAATAATTCGGTCTTCTTTAACAGTAGTTTTATGTGGTGAAGGTTTACTGATTTTAATTTTCCACTGATTTTTCTCTTTGAACATGAATAATGACATTTGAACATTTGTGCAATTTTAAAAATGGTGTAATTTTTACTTTTCAGTGTTAATATCAGTTGCTTTTGCTCAGGCCCACAATGTTTATTTTTGCCCACGATTTAAAACTAAACAATATTGCAATAATATTAGGGATCAAAAAAAATGCATAGTAATAAACTAAATAGACGAAGATATTGATTACCTACATGTAAAACGCAAAATAACGGCACCATCTTAATTTCCTTGTCCAAGGTGACTTATCACTTCACTTCGATTTCACAATAACTTTAGAGTGTCCTTCTAATATCATGTCATTCATCCATATATAAAAGTAGCTTAAAATTTATTGTTATGCAAATCGTGTTAACTTCAAAGATAGGGAGGTGAGTGTCTTATTTCTGTGACCACCACTGTAAACCCTGTCCTTTCTGTTCAATGCTTCTTTAGTCACTAGGTCTTTCCCTATGTGTTTGCTATGATCTAGGATAGTCCCAATACATAAGAATGGTGACCCAATGATTATCATAATTATCATCCCATCTCAATCCTACCAGTTTTTTGAAAAATTTTTTTCTCGTCCTATCCCACCATGTCTTGTAATTCATTTCCAAGCTTCCCATTTGTTCCCTCCAATACCTACGTTGTCTCTATACAGGGTGTATCTGAACGGTCTGTACAAACTTGGAGGGGAGGTAGTATGGGTGATTCTAAGCAAAAAAGTTCATATGAACGTGGTTCAAATTTGAATGATAACCGAGATATGAACAGAAATAAAAATTCTGCCACCAAGATTAACAAGTTAATATCTCAAGTTCTGTAATATGTAAAATGATGAATTTTGGTAAAACAATAGCATACATAAAACTGTGTGTACCGTTAAAATTTAATCGAATTCCAACAAATAGTTTCCGAGTTACGCAGTCAAAATCATAACACGTGCTGGTTAGTACGCGCATGTGAGCATGGGTTATGATATCGGATACAGAAGGGATCATAATACTGTGCTTATTTACAATGTGTGTAGTGGCCTTACAGTATAAGAGATGGACAATAGAATTACCAACTAGTTTCGCCATTTATTCCCGGCTTTGTCAAGGTACACAACAAGAGGCTCGCAGGCCTTATATACAGAAAAATGGTACAGATGGACCAATGAGCGTAAAAATATGATACATAGGAAATGGCCAATAAGAGAAACAAGCGAGATAAGCATAAAAATTAAAATATAAAACTATAGGAAATGACAAAAGTGATGCGACAAAAAACGCGGACCGTAAAGAGAACATATCTGGCTGTCAACAGGGGAGATTGACAAAATAAAATAGAAAAGGGAGAATGACAAAATAAAACCAGTTTACAGTAAATCAGAAAGAGGATTAAGTATGGTAAATATGTCGAAGTCGGTTGGTAATCAAAAAAAAAAAAAAAATTAAATTTCATAACAATGCACGCCAACGTCGTCAAAGCAAAACTAGTTCTGGACCATCCAGCATAGCGTCCAAACTTAGTACCCTCAGACTACCTCCTCTTTGGTCCCATGAAGAGATTTTTAGATGGTAAGAGGTTTGAGACTAATGAGGAACTCAAATCTGCAGTGCGCCATTGGCTATATTTACAGCTGACTGAGTTCTTTGAGTGGGGTGTTCTGAAACTGGTGTAGCATTAGGCAAAATACCTGAATAGTCAAGTGCCCATGTGGTAAAGTAGATAAAGATGTGTAGTTTCAGGTGTACTTAGTTGTTTATCTGTATGCTTTGTAATTTTCTCCTCGTGTATGCTTCAGTTTCTTTAAATGCAAACAACTTGGATAATTTGCTTTTGTTTTTATTCCTGACAGAATTTTATGGCGGAAGTGGAAGTGGCAGCGGTGACGATTCCTCTATTGACGGCTCTGGCGACGGATCAGTTTCACCTGAAAATACAGGAGACCCATTCTTTCCCCCGTCTTCATCGACGCCTCTTTCACCACATATCCCCGAAGCGGCACCCACACCGACAGGTGGACAACCATCGCAAATGAAATTGCAGAAGGCAATGAACATATTCATACTTCCAGTAATGCTTATGTGGCTCGGATCGATGTTCTAGGTTTTTATAAATGCACACGACTGTCTAAAGAACGGTGTTCAAACGTGATCTGCTTGTGTTGTCAAGTTTAGAGAACTATGTGCCTCTTCCTCCACGTGGGTTGAACGCTCGTATCATCCCTCCACTTTTCCAAGGAAAAGTCGAACGCTCTGTACTACGAAATTGGCGTCGCTGCATCTTGGAATGTTCAGGCAGGTTTTTTTATAATGCATTTATTTAGAGAGTGTTATCTGCATCGTAAACGGACATTAGAGGCAAGATAAATTCTCGCAATAAAGACAGTATATCTATGATGTACATTGAAATCAAGTTTTTTTTTTAAAAAAAAAATACTACTACTAATAATAATAATACAGAGGCCTTGCGCTTTTGTAGAGAAATTCAATTGAAAGAAAGAGGAAAAAAATTATATATATATAGATATATATATAAATGTGAATGCAGTTCGGAAGAACTTTAGTAATATTTTGTATAACAGATTGTACCATCCTTTTTATCGTCATTGTCGTCGTCGTCGTCACATTAGCTTTTTATTTTTCGGTTTGCCTCGTTTCATTTTCTTCGTTTTAAAAGTTTTTGGAGAAATTTTTTACTTTTATAGATTTTTTCTTTGTACGTTAGGAAAAACTTTTTTATATATAAAAAGAAAACGGACACTCCAAAAAAAAAATAAATAAATAAATGAATGAATAAAAAAAAGCTTTTTTAAATCTATTTTTAACAAATGCTACTATAAATCGTTTACACAATGGATGTCAACGACGGTTTTTCTTTATCAAGTAGTGCCAATTTTTTGTAAAACATGCGAGTGCAGAAAAATGTGTTACGCTAAAAGATAACAAGGGTCCACTTCTCCAATGCCTTAACTTAAAAATAATAATAATAATTATAAACGAACTGTTCAGTTTCATCGTCATTATCATTGTATAATAAGAAAAGAAAACGGAAATAGCAAGCTTAAATTGTCGACATGAACATTATATAAATATATAGATATATATAAATCAAATTTAAAGAATCGTGTAAAGCTGACAAAAATTGGATTGTGCCAGAAGGGGTTTGTTTGAAAACGGAAGACGAAATTTTTTTTACTGCCATTTAGGATTTCGATGCCATGTTCCACTCACCCACCCACCTTCCGAATCATTGTTTGACCTGTCAATGTCTACTTTTTCTCTTGAAGTCCAAGAGGATCCTCACTATCGTTTTACGGACACTGTTGTTGGTTAGTTCAACATTCCGTTATCAATAACGTTCTATGTCAGCCCTCTTATCCTGCCAATTCTCACAGTCAGCAAACCCTAAAGATTTAACCGGTTTTTTTTTTTAAATATATATAATAAATTCACTTTTATATAATTTTATTAAATTGCGAATTGTTTGTTGATTTTTATTTATTATTTTAAATACATGAATGGAAAGCTTATTACGAGGGAGGATCGAAAAGTAACGCACAATAATAAGCAAAAATGAAATGGCATATTCTTAACAATAGAGCCCTGATAATTTGAGGTAATTAGGGCTCGGACTACGAAATATTTGAGACTCTAATATAAAAAAGTTTTTCGATTTTGTCTGTAGTACAGCGCCAATCTCCTACACTCATTTCACCAACACCGTATGCAAGTTTCTTCGTTTCACCGTTGTCTAGTCTTTTCAAGGCTTCTAGCTTAATTTTAATCGGCGCACACTTTCTTTTAGCTTTTTCACTGATTGTCATAAAAATAAAAGCGAGATAGAACCGAAATATTTTTTTAGATCTCGACAGCTTGAAATACACGGAACCTCAAACTACCGGGGCTCTACTGTACACCTTGTTCATAAAACTCTGTTTTCTGGTTGTCTAGCCACCTGTGCACAAATGACTTTACCTCTTCGTCAGAACCAAAGCTTTGACCGTTTAGAAATTTGTTCATTGGTGTGAAGAGGTGATAGTCAGATGGTGCGAGGTCTGGACTGTAGGTTGGATGTTTAAGCACCTCCCAGCCAAATTCCTCGGTTTACTTCGTCAGCCCTCTTCGAAGATTCTGCACCATCTGGCGATGTTGCTACAGTCCAGATCATAATGAATAGAGTTAATATGTGTGATTACTTGCGTAGTTTTCTGGCGCATCTGCAAGATGTCACTGCACGCGTTATCCATAGCGAGTTGTAGGTTTTTAGCACTAGCTTGCAAGGAAAACGATGAAAAGTTAGGCTGTAGTTTTAACGATTAAATTCCAAACATGATGTCTTATCTTTTTATTGTTACTTAAAGGTAAACTCCTTGGGGGAACATTCGACTTTTTTTTTTCTTTTTGGCATCCAGGGTAAAAAATATATATGATTAAAGAAAATCTTTGATTTAACCTAATCAGTAGAACTTAAATTATCCAAACTAATTGGGACCAGAGGTGGTTCGGATAACAAAAATTATATGTAACGCATTTTGCTTAGAGAGAATTGAAAAAATCATTAATCTTCGTCTGCTTCACTATCTTTATTTTTTTATTATTTTTAGTTGAAGTAGAGTTCGGATAATTGAGGTTCTACTGTATTTTATTAAGAAAACTGCCCGGAAAGACTTAAAATTGGCCCTCTCGTCCTGTCAGGAGAATCAGCGGAACAAGAAGTCATTTCCTGCCGCGAGAACTGCTTCCGATCCTTTGAATTGTTCCGTTTGAGTTTGTAAATAAGAAATCTGATAGAAACTTCACGTGTCATAGATTTCTACAATCAAAATCTATTAAGAAGCAGCAAAGAACTGGTATCCAAATGCAAACAGCCTGGCGTGCTCAGTTCATTTTGAAGCGTTGTGCTTTTTCTACGATCCTACCGTTCCTGATTCATTTAAAATCAATTCCATTATAACTCTAAATGGCAACAGTCAGACATTTGGTAATCGCCGAAGGAATGAAGTAGGCCTATCTGTTGTCATAATGTATGTGCGTGAGTAAATATTTTAAAATACGAGTAAAAATATTGTTTTAACGTAGCGAGCAATATACATATTACAGCAATAACACATTATAACACGCTCGTACACTAATAAATAATGAAATAATAAAATATACGACAGAAGCTTAACACGAAATGTGAAATTGCTATTTGCAGTAAGTAGGATTTGCTAAGAAGTTGTTGATAGAGACAGCAGCGCTGTTATTTCACACATCCGCTACTTTGCCTGTTTTAGCATTGGTTACTGCAAGAATAATCACACTTATTAATTCTATTCGTTATGGTCCATACAACCTCCAACATTTCCCTGTGAATTTCACTTTCATTTTTTTCCCTTGCCCAACAAAAACTAACTGCACCTCGCTGTTCTTCACAAGTTGACGATGCTAGCAAATGTGCCATTTTTACTCGGTAGTTATTGGTCCTTCCGCTAGGGCGATACCTGATCATGCCATCGTTGCTGTAGCGAAAGAATGAAACTATAAATTTGCCAATTTTTAACATTTGGACCAAAATAGTATTCTATAAAAAATTGTTGTGTGTTACTTCTCAATCCTCCCTCAAAGGGGTAAACAGAAAAGAGCCCCATTTTTAAAAAAAAAAAAATATATATATATTTATTTATATAAACAATGTATTTAAAAAGAGAGAGAGAGAGAAATGTAATATTTCTTTAATGAGAGTAATGAAGTTTATCTTTTGTTAGGTTTGAGCATCACATTGCAATAACTATGTCATGTCATTTTGGTTTTTTTGTTCGTAACAAAAGTAGTTTTACTGCCAAGCAAAAATGGAATCGATCCAGTGAAAATCATGTTATATATCAATCGAATTGTTCGTCCAAACTAACAATGATCGTATGCAACTTTATTTGATGAATTTTAATTTGAAATTGAAACCTTTGTCCCTCCTGCCTCTCCCTCCCCTTTCATCTCCTTCCTACATAGATATCTCGTGTAAAAAGATAAGCAACTGTATATTTTAAATCACAAGAGAAAAAATAAAAATCTAAAATGCATCCTTTTGTAATTTGAATTTTATTCGTTTAACACAATCAGCATACAGTCCCTCCACAAGTCGGGATTCCACAAGCCAGGAAATTCCACAAGTCTGCAATTTTTTTCCTGAAAGCCAAGATGGCAGACAATGATTTCCGGTTAAGATTTTTTGCCAACAAAACTAAACCTGTAACGATCAAAATATGCAGAAGTAATTAGTTTTATAGTTCCATCAAGCAGCAGAAGAAACTGACGCAGATTAGTCTGCTGCGGGCAGTCGAATGACGTGTGTGCTAAAACCAGAGATGTTTGTAAAAGGAGACTTGGCAATAACTCAAAAATGTGTAATACTTTTTGGATACGTATAAGGTCATACTAACTTTATCCATGCTTTTGGATTTGAAGATGTCCTATTATTGTCTCAGAGGGCGCTGCGTTAGTTTCGGGTTTGTACACTGAACGACCAATTTATTAGATACACCCTGCTAATAGCTTGTTGCGCCTCCTTTAGCGGCGACAACTGCCGGAATAAGTGCTGGCATGGATTCAACAAGGCGTTGAAACCGTTGCGGAGGAATAGCACCCCAGGCTGACATCACAGTGTCCCGTAATTGGTGCAGGTTGGATGGTAGCGTGGGAAGGTGTCGGATGGTTCTCTCCACTTCATCCCATAAATGCTCGATCGGGTTGAGATCGGGCGACCGAGCTGGCCTCTGAAGTAGGTGGAAGTCCGCGTCATATTCCTCGATCCAGTCCAAGACCATTCAAGCATGGTGACAGGGAGCATTGTCCCGCTGAAACTGTTCGTCACTACCAGGGAACACAGTCATCACGAACGGGTGCACCTGATTGGCAACAATGTTCAGGTAGTGTGTCACATTCACGGATATCAGAGGACCGATTGTGTCCCAAGAGAAGATACCCCAGACAAGCAATCCTCCTCCACCCGCCTGTACGGTTGTCTGCTGACAGGATGGGTCCATGGCCTTCCACTCGTCCAACAACAGGCAACTTTCTTCCACTCCTTCAGTGGCGCTGCCTGTGTGCCCATAGCAGGTGTGCTTTCCTATTTTGCGGTGATGGCGACAGTACCTGTACTGGCCGCCTGTTTTAAACCCAGGTATGCCGCACCGTGTGCTCCAAAATGGGTTGGGATGCTTCCTCATTGAACTACGCTGCAATTTGTTGGGCTGTTCCCGTTCTGTTGCTGTGGATGATTCGTGCCAGTCGCCGTTGGCCTCGTTCATCTACGGCCCCGTTTCGTCCGGAGGTTGTTTTTTGACATAAATGCCATTCACGGAATACCCTTGACACTGTTGCAAGGGAAAACCTGAGGAGGTTCGCGGTTTGCGAAATGCTCAACTGCGCCCGTCGAGCTCCAATGATCATGCCTCGTTCAAAGTCGGTCAAATCCTTGGATTTACTTCCGCTGCTGACTGCAACTTGTGATCCAATGTATCCCCTTTATACACCGCTTCGGCCTGTCCCATTGTTCAGCCTGTAAGTTATGGTTTCGCTTTTTCATAACGTGTGTTGCAGCCGTCAAATCGACAGCGTCGATGCAGTCAGAATTAACAGTATTTATTATCTGGCCCTGAATCACTGTGCTTTGCAGCGCACATCTCCCCGACGATTTCGGTATAATTTAGCATCACAGTATCGAGCGCATGATGACATTCAATACATGAAGGGAATTGCTCGTAAATAGATATGACTAATACAATCATCGAGGTAAACTTGGCACTTTCGTCTGTCGTTGCTTGTTTCTGTCATATCCGTTTACGAATAATTCCTTTTGCGCATTGAATGTCATCCTGCGTTCGATATTGTGACGCTAAATTATGCCGAAATCGTCGTGAAGCAAAAGAATTGTTTTTTTTTAATATTACTGTTTATCAGGAATAAAGAAGGAAAGGAAAGAAAGAGGCACGTTCGGGTTTTAGTCGAGGCCAACGAGACAGGTCAGGGCACTCAAAAGTCAGCTGACCATCAGGGTCTGGGCAACAATCCATCCTTCATTGTTTCCAATTACTGATTGTTAAAATCCAAGCTGGAGACAATGAAGGATGAATTGTTTCCTGGACCCCGATGGTCGGGTGACCTGTTATCGCAGAAGCTCAACCTCTCAGAAATAATGAGACAAATCCAATGTAACGTAATATTTCATTAGTTTACCTTAACAAAACAAGGATTTACTTTTTTGAACATGAGTTTATACTTTTGTTACACAGTGTATTCCTGTTTATCACAATTTCTCCCATTGGCTTGTATACTATATAAATATCGATGTAAACTTATTGCAAATCAGTCATGCTGAAAGAAGGTCGCGTAGCTACTGAAATGTACAGTCGGGTGCAAAAAGGTTTTTACTTAGGTCAAAATTGTTCGGCTTCCTTACAATGCTTCAATCCAATGACATTGCTTTTTTCAGGTATCCAGTCGAACATACCTTGTAGGTATCTCCTCTTCCACACGTCCTGTTCTCACGTGTCTTGGAGTTCGGCTGTAATTTTTCTGCGTTGGTAAATAAATTTTTCTTGCAAAACTTGTGTAAAGAAAAGTTGTTTCCTCCGAGTATCCCTACTACCTCTCCAAGTTTGGCAGTGGAGTTAATTTTCACCCTGTAGATTTTCTATTCATGATCTCTATCAAGAGTCGATTTATGTCCAATGATTTGCACTACAGTGTAACAAATTCTTATAAAACACTACTTCAATGGATAGAGACGTATTAAGAGAACGAGGCTCTGACAAGCGTTTTACAACGCCTTATAAATACTAACAAGCCCGTTTCAACAACAGAGCAATTAAATGCTCATAATCTTGTTTTTCTTAACCTCAAAAGCTCTGGTCGTAGCATCATCCGGAATCACTTCCACGTTGTTGGATGGTGGCCGTACTGCGCTTTCACATTAGTTGCCATTAAATATTGCCCACAATGACAATCCCATTTGTAACATAAGTAAAAGGGTCTGGGAAGCAGAGTGGATCAAGGAGGGACATTTGTACCCGGGCGCCAATCTTGAAATCCTTGCTAGGGAGGCACCGCGAACACAAAATATGGTAACATGGGGCGAAAACATGAATACCATGTCCCCAGGCGCCATATACCCTCGATACTTCTTACAACTTTACAAGGTATAGTTTAGGGCGAATGTACCAAGGCAAATAAGAAAGCTCTTGAAGCCTTGGATGTAACAATAAGAAACCTAAGAGATCCTGGAAGAATAAACCATTAAGGAATGACATAACCAAGTACCGAAAGCGTAAACTAAACCATTCGCAGAACCATCTTTTTCAAATGGCCTATGTTAACATTGAAAGTTTCTAATGGACCATAATGATACCATTAAACCACGTATCTTTGATCCAATTTGCATTATCATTAACTTTACCTTAAGTTCATTTATGACACATCATTCCAAATTGTTTGATATATTACATGTCATATTTTAGCATTGAAGGTTCCAATGAACCATAATGGTTCCACTAAACCAGGTTACTTGGAACAAATTACGACTATCATTAATTCTACATTATATTCATTCATGACACATCATTCCAATTTGTTTGATATATTACATGCCATATCTTAGCGTTGAAACTTTTTGAGGGTGTCATAAGGGTACCATTAGAGCACGTGCCATTGTTTCGATTACAACCATTTTCAAATTGTTCATTCCCGGAACCATATTTTTCAATTGGCGAAAATAGTAATTAATATGGGCTTCTATCTCGTCATTACGATTTGTTTGATTTATTACTTAATATATCTTCCCATTGAAAACTGATAGCTGGGGTCGTGATCTTACCGTTTGTGCACGTGCTATTGAACCGATTTAGAGAAAATTTGCGATTGGTTCGTCAAAAGGTTTCACTTTTTTAAAAGTTACTGAAAGCTACTTGTACCCTATAATTCAACTGACATTCTAAAAAAAATTTAATTCAAGCTTTACTTTTGTGTATTTCTGGGGTCCACAACAGAATTTATTATTGTCTATGGAGTTTTGTTGCGTGTAGCAGTTTGTGACGTCAGCGTTTGATTGTTTCTTCTAACAAGGAAAGACCCGAAGTGCCAATCTCCGACTTCCACCAAATTTGGTATAAAAGCAGTAGGCAATGAGTTGTACAGCATTGTTATAAAATAAGTTCGCCTACTCAGAGCCCTCTAGAGCCCAATCTAATGAACTGATTGTGATACAAATTGAAATGTAGGGTATTCAGAGAATTCCGGAAAGAAAAAAAATCAGTGCAAATTTTCACCACCAGATGGAGATTTTTTCCACTGACAGATTTTTACGCCCCTCAAAAATCCTCAAAGCGCCCGAAATTCAATTAGTTTAAAACTGACAAGGGTGTGGATGAAGGGGAAGAGATTTCGCCTCCGCAGTCTCAGCAGCAGTGAGCAATAAACAACGTTAGAAAAATGACTACGAACATTTTCGGATTTGCTCAATAGACTTACTTACTTACTTACTTTTCAAACCCGCTTATCCGTTAGGGTCGCGGGGGCAGCAGCCCTATGGAGGATCTCCAGCGATCGCGATCTTCCGCCATCAGGCGCATGTCCTCCCTGGTAATATCCAAGCGACTCGAACCCAGATTCTCCAGGTAGTCTAGCCACCTGGTTCTAGGCCGACCCCTTGGTCTCTTACCCACCGGCTTGGAAAATAACAACTGCCTAGGAAGACTAGTTTGCGGCATCCGAATCACGTGGCCATACCAGCGCAACTGAGACCTCTCAATGCGGAGAAGCAGCGGCTCAACACCTAAAGATTCCCTTATTGTATTGCTGTACACTCTATCTAGTAGGGTAACACCTGCAACACCTCTCAGAAATCTCATTTCGGCCGCTTGTACCCGCGATCGCACTCTTTCGGTCATTACCCAAGCCTCATGACCATAGGTGAGAATGGGGACAAAGATGGATTTGAAGACGGAGAGCTTAGCTTTGTTACTCAGCTCGCGTTTCGTTACCACGGATCGCCACAGTTCACGTCTGACACAGCTTGCTGCACCGATCCGAGCATCCAATTCTTTCTCCTGCCGTCCATCACTCGTGAATGCAATCCCGAGATACTTGAATTTCTCCACCTGTCTCAATGAGGCTCCACTAACATGGAGAGCGCACTGAGCAGGCTGTCTTGAAAGGACCAGAACCTCGGTTTTAGCCACACTGATCTTCATCCCAGCTTCTTCACATTTGGCTGCAAGCCGGTCTAGTGCATGCTGAAGGTTCGTGCGAGAAGACCCGAGGAGGACAAGGTCGTCAGCAAAGAGCAACCTCTCCACCAGGCAGTCGCCCACACAAACACGCTCATCGCCTCGGCTGCCCCTGTCTATCCAGTCCATAAAGATAATGAACAAGATGGGCGACAGTACGCACCCTTGGCGGAGTCCAACACCCACGGTGAACGGTCTTGACTTAATGCCATTTATCCGGACACACATCTCAGAGCTTTCGTACAGAGACATGATAGCAACCAGTAATTGCCCATCCACTCCATACTCTTGCAACACTTGCCAGAGCTTCTCCCGAGGAACCCTGTCATATGCTTTTTCGAGGTCCACAAAGCAAGCGTAGACCTCTTTTGCATACTCCCAGGATTTCTCAAAGATTTGCCTTAGAGCAAAGATGTGATCCGTCGTGCTTCGGCCAGGTCGGAAACCACACTGCTCCCCTGACAGTTTGGAGTCGACTATTTCCCGACTTCTCTTCTCCAGACACTTAGCGTACACTTTCCCAGGAATGCTGAGCAAAGAGATGCCTCGATAGTTGTTGCAATCTCTCTGGTCTCCCTTTTTGAAGATAGGGATCACAATTCCTGTCTGCCATTGCTCAGGGGCCTGTCCAGATATCCAAGCAACCTGACACACTCGAGTCAGCCACAGGATACCATCCTGATTTAAGGCCTTTAACATCTCGGACCGGATTTCATCATCACCTGCAGCTTTGCCAGTCTTCAGGGACTTAATTGCCCATCTGACTTCTGTTTCAGTGATACTACCGTGACTATTCTCCGCTCCAAG
The DNA here is from genome assembly GCA_023313115.1 of Rhysida immarginata. NCBI lineage: Eukaryota > Metazoa > Arthropoda > Chilopoda > Scolopendromorpha > Scolopendridae > Rhysida > Rhysida immarginata. The sequence continues at coordinate 132,553 of JAHWFO010094427.1, forward strand.
GTGCATCTCGTATGTCTCAGTTGTTGTCGTCACCGGATTAAGAAGAGATGCAAAGTATTCCTTCCACCTATGCAATACGCTCTCCTCCGTTTTCAGAAGCCTCCCATCTGAACTCTTAATAGTTTGTGATGAAAGAGACTTCTTTCCACGGAGGCGGCGCACGGTCTGCCAGAACACCTTGTTTGCCGAACCATAGTCTGCCTCCAATTTCTCCCCGAACTTCTCCCAGGTCTTGGCTTTAGCTGTTGATACTGTCTTTGCTGCTGCTTTTCGCGCCTCAGTGTACCGCACTCGGCTCGAAGTTGACTTATTTGCAAGCCATAGCAAATAGGCTTCCTTCTTTGCCTTGACAGCTTCTTGGACTTCACCGTTCCACCACGCAGTCCTTTTCTCACCGCCCTGCGCCACACTCAGCCGCTTACGACCACAGCACAATGCAGCCGAAGTAATCACAGCAGTTTTAAACAACTGCCACTCCTCTTCAACAGTACCACGATCACTGGGAAGTTCTTTGAAACTTGAAGATATGTTATCTGCAAAGGTCTTCCTCACAGCTCTATCTTCCAATGCCTCCCATTTGATGCGCCAAGTTTGTCTGAACCTAGTATTTCGCTTGGTTGGCATGGATTCAGAGAACCGCAAAGTGCAGACAACAAGGTGGTGATCAGTTGATAGTTCTGCCCCTCTTCTCACACGAGTATCCAACACTGATCGGAATAAGTCAGCTGAAACAATTACAAAATCAATCAGTGACTTCTGGTCCATTGCATCCCTGTACCAGGTATACTTATGGACATCCCTGTGCTGGAAGAAGGTGTTTGTGATGGAAAGTCCATTGTTGCAACAGAGATCCAACAAGCACCTCCCATTCGCATTTAAATCGGGGTCACCATTCCTCCCAATCACGCCTTTCCACGTTTGGTCATCAGCCCCTACGTGTGCATTGAAGTCGCCCATCAGGATGACAGAATCTGCACTCCCTCTCCTGCTAAGAGCAGCATCAACTTCATCTAGAAAAAGTGGGTACTCTGTGACTGCATTCGGAGCATATGCAACGAATAGAGAGAGAGACCGTTTCCCTATCTGAAGTCTCAGGAGACACAGTCTTCCACCTAAGGGGGTCCAATCTGCAACATAATCTGCCAGCCGGGGACTTGTGAGTATCCCCACTCCCGCCTGGGCAGTCATGTTAGGGTCGACACCAGAGTAGAAAAGCTTCCACCCTCCTTCTAAGTCCACAGTTCCAGAACCCGGACGTTTCGTAGAGGTAATACCTATGATATCCAGTCGATACCGTTTGGCTTCCTCCACTAACTCTGATTCCTTTCCTGTCATGGAGAATACATTCCAAGTGCCAATTGACAGCACCCGATCCCGTTGTCGCTTTACCAGTTTCTCCTCCTGGGTAAAGGCATGCGCTGCCCCCGACCGCTTCCCCAAGCGCATAGCGAGTGCCCTGGTGGGGCTTCTCGGAGGCATTGCTCCGAGATAACAGCCGGGAGACTGTCGCTTATTTTTCGAACGAGAGCCTCTGCCTAACTCCCGAACGCGGGTGACTTTAACCTGCGCCACACCCGATGCAGTATGAATTTTCTTATTCGTAGACATCATGAGATATATATTTGTTTGGATACTCTTCGTCTCACTTCTCAACCATGACCTTTCTGGTAAGGGTGACCCTAAAGTAGCCATGCTACAACCAGCATAGCTCACAGAATCCCTGAAGCACCCAAACCCCTGACCCACGGTAAGGGGTTTGGGTGCTTCAGGGATAGACTTATAATGGAAACAAGAAATGGCTATAACTCAGAAACCGCTTGTTGTCTGACGCTGATATTTGTCACGCACTCATCCCAGGACCTCATCTTCGTGATTACCTTTTAAGTGGAGAAACAATGAAGATAAACGACTGTCAAAATTTGTTTCAACAATTGGGAGTTGTAGACAACAAAGAGAGACGCAAAAACGCATCTCAAGAATAATAATCAGAAATATTTCACAAAAAAGCATTCAATAAAGCTTCGTACAAGGAAGTCCCGTGGTGCCCACAACAGATTTTGATAATTAAAACCCTAGCAACGCCGGCTACTAAGCCTAGTCTGGAAATAAAATGAAATATCCAAATACGTCCAGGCCGATTTCTACTTTACCATTGTTGCTTCAGAGCAGAAACAAAGCCAAAGGCACTGTGTATTGTTGGCTACGTTGAACTCAAACACGTGCAACGTGCCAGCTAAGAACTGAATTCTATGGATTATTAATTCCGTTTACAGACGAGTTGTACATCTGCACTTACGATGGCGAGCTCCATATTTGAATGGCATCTGCGTTCCCCGAAAACGTTATCACAAACATGCATCGACTGCGTCGTTCAGTTCCTGTCAGATTGGAACACCCTCATCTGGCATGGGTCTGCCTCTTCGTTAATTTCTTCTGAAGAAAACCCCTTCGTAAACTTACCCACTAAGTTCATTGAGAAAATCGTCGAGAACTTGTTTATGCTTGCCCAGGATAGGGGCTTTAAGGTCCATGTAGACTTATTAGCAGCTCTATTGGGTAGCAACATTATCACACTGAAAATCAACTTAGCTTTCATCAGTAGAAGTCATCTGGGTAGGCTCTATGAACTGATCCAGCAGAATACAAATTCCCTTAATAGATTGGAATTTCAGTACAAGAAAAAATATTCTCAGGGGGACAGTAGAGAAAATTTAGAACGTTTTTGTGGCGTTATGAACGTTTTATATTGTGCATCTTCTCTAACGCATTTGGAAGTTACCGTTGCTTGCGGGGATTGGTTACTGGACACGATTGGAGCCCATTGCCCCAATTTAAGATCCCTGCAGTTGGAGCCTTCGTTCATCACAAGTGACGGACTTAAGAGCCTGTGCTTCGACCTTAGAGACCCAACAGCTAAAAGGTGTCAGAAGCTAAAGAGACTGGGCAGTATGTTTGACCAAATCGACGGTCTGGTCGCTGTCTTGCTAGGCCTGCCTAATTTGGTTAAACTTGATTGCTTAAGCACATATCTCGGCGAAGTCTACAAAATTGTGGCAAAGAAAAACGAGCAAGCAACCCAGTTGAAGCTCCAAGAAGTATTGTACAACAGCTGCTTCTATCAACAATGTCCTCCTGCTTTATTGGTTCAAATGTGCCCCCATCTGAAGACTTTGTTCTTGCACGGGTTAGACGGCGAACATCTACGCGGCTTTCCCGCAATACCAACACTGAAAGCAGTGACCTGGTCTTCAGGAGTCGACAGATCCGTCTTCCGAAGAGTAGTCATTCCGTTCATTCGACGTAATGGTCTTTCTCTGGAATGTTTGGACTTCAGGAATATTAGTTACGCCAACTACTCCATTTTGGACCAATTTTGTTCAAATTTGAAGGAACTTTCGCTTAATTTCATCTTCAAATTAGAAGGAACACCTTCTACGGGAACCCTCTTCCCCAAGCTGGAATCTTTGAGTCTGTCGTTCGGCCCTTCTTTCCCTTCTGAGTCGTTATTCCAAGAGGCTGTCAAGTTAATTTCAAACTGCTATAATCTGCGTCAACTGTGTTTTCACTGCCCGAGCTTGACCAAGGATCAATTGATGGGAATCATTTCCGACAATCGATTTCATCATCTAAATAGCATAAAGATCTACTCTGAACATTTGTCAATCGAGGGAGAGACTTTGGAAGCGACAACTCTCTCGCAGTTTCTACACGAAATCGTTTAGCTCACTGTACGATTGTTGGCTGTTGTATGGATGCAGACACTGGCAATAAAGAATTGATTATATAAAGCGGTCTCATTATTTGCGTATTTTTTTCGGCTCTATCTATGTCTGGCGATCAGCAAGTACTAGACTCCTAGAGGCGTCCGTCGCTCATTGGCTACCAGATCAAAGATACATACGGTGAGTACCAGTACCAGTGGACAGTTTTGTCCATCACTGTATGTGCGGGTCATTCCATGTCAAACCAACCAAAAGTAATTTTTTTTTTATTTTTATGTGACTTATCTGTTTAAAAGTGGCTATGCTTTTAAAATATTCGACTTGAGTAAGCCAATAAGTTTATTTCTTCTTTGAGCAAGAATTTTGCTGGCTTTTTCCATTTCATTAGTTGTAAGTTTATAAACTCTACCACTTTGTGCTATGGAATCAACTTTAGTTAGGAAATCTGATCTACTCACGCCAAATATGTCTGGCAAGTGCGGGTACTTGATTGAAGGGGAAGGGCCATATGGTTCCAAAAAGGTTATTTTTACGAACTCATTTTCCATCTCGAGAACACGGACTAAGCATCGCTGATTTGAATAGTTCTAAGTGCTCATTTTTTTCTCAAGAGACCCAATTTCTTCTTTTGTTTCAGTTGAAAAACTGTCTTCTTTAACGTTAAGTTTTGTATAAAAGAATGAAGTTGTTGGGTCCGTTTTATGGTTTTAGCATTCACCGGTCGTTGTTCCAAAAAGGTGTTCTCAGTTTCATGGTCTTCTCGTGTTGTAAGGAGGAAGTTAACAGATGGCATATTCTCTTTTCCCCAGTCATAAAGTTGGTGAAGAGTTATTATTTGATCGTTCTAGACCCTTTACAAATGTAAAATTCTTCTTCAATGAGGAAATAAAAACTAATTGGCTTACTACTCATGTCGGACAGTTTTAAAACCATAGCCACTTTAAAGGAGGTAAGTAAGTAATATATGTTTTCATTCGTATATATATATTTGGTTTAATTAAACTAAACTATTACTTTTACTTAAACGCTATTTAGTCAGGGTTGGAAAAAAAACAGTGTTTGGGGGAAGAAAAAAAAAACCCAAAAAAAACGTTGTTTTTTTTTGTTTTTTTTTAAATTGCATTTTTGGTTTTAAGAAATTATTTTAAACACTTTTAATTTAAACTGTTTTAAACATGCTTTAAAACAAAAATTTGTTTTAAAACAACTGTTTCAAACATATTATTGAAAAAATGTTTAATGCTTTTAAACATATTGCATGAATATGATGCATTAGATTCAAATCATTTTATTTGCTGATATGAATAAAAACTATAATTCTTTAAATTATATTTTGATTAATGAAATAATAATTTTAAAATATGTTGATTTTTCAAATATTAATTTTAAAAAATTTATAAAATAATTTAATTTAATTTAATTTAATTTAATTTAATCAGATCAGAATGTACAAGCAAATACAAACTGCCCCTACAGGTGGTAAAACCCAAGCGGGGGAAGGAATCAAAAGAAAAAGATTACATTTCGGAACAAATAAATCAAAATTAGATATTTAAAATCTTAAAAATAGAATTGGTTGGGTCATTAAAAATGTCTACATCTTTATGAGAAAGGTTTTTATTATACAAAGTAACAAGTTTATACGAAGGAGTAATCTCGCCAATATTTGTCCTCGTACTAGGAGTTATTAAAGTAAGACACTTAGGACGACTTTTTCTAGGAACTGACAGCCCGATAGATGACAGAGAGTAAACAGAAACAATCCTCTTAAGGACATTAAGAAAAATATTACCAATGATATTGGAAAGAGTAAACACATTTGTAAATTCCATATTGAGATCATGCTTGTTATAGTTTTTTGAGAGAAAATTTAAAAATGCAAGAAATTTCTTTTGTAGGAGTAAAAAGTTTTGAGTGTGATGAGTAAACCAAATTAACACACCATTTGGAACTTTAGGAACTACAATAGAAATAAAGAACTTTATGATAGTTAATGGATTTTTGAAAAATGCGGTAAGCCTTTTCAAGAGGCCAATTTTACGGGAGACATCTCTTATGATGCTATCAATATGCGGGGTAAAAGATAAGGTAGAATTAAATAAAATGCCTAAATCTTTAACTTCATCTTTTTTCCCAATGATATCATGACCAATCTTGTAATCAAAAATAAAATTTGTTACTTTCCTGGAGAAAGAAACTACGTGTGATTTGCTCGAGTTAAGACTTAATCCGTTCGATTTAGACCAGGAGAGAATTGAGTCCAACGTTTCTTCCAATCTTATTAAAATTAATTTAATTTAATTTTTTTAAACATGTTTTTGAACAAATCATATATCAAACTAATATTATTCATGATTTTACACACGTTTTATTGTATAGTGTATATAGTTATAATTCCATAACGTCCATTTTACAATACAAAGTTTATTAATATATTTATACAGGGTATAACGTAATTCAGGGGCAATAAGTACCTAGCGTGATCCTTTGCATGATTACAAAGTTCCTTATGCAAAATGTTCAAAACTCAAATGTTAAGGGTCTAAACATCACGCAAAGTTTGCTGGAAACTTGTCGAAACGTCATTTAATCTCAACAATTGCCACCGATTTAATTGTAATCGCCCCTTTGAATGTAATGAACTGCTGGTGCGGAAAGTTCATAAATGACGTAACGACGCAATTTAAATTTTGAGTTTTCGACATTTTCGATAAGGAACTTTAAGTTTATAATCATGCAAAGAATCACGCTAGGTACTTATTGTCCCTGAATTACGTTACACCCTGTATACAATCGATTTTCATCCTTTTGGACATCATCAGTATAAGCATTTGAAATGTTTAAATTTCTTACAATAGGATTCTTTTTAAATTTTGAACAATACCTTTTTCAATTTATTGTTTTTTGGTTACATTGTTGTAATTCTTTGGTTATACAGGGTGCGGCAGCAGAACTTCCTTATTTCGTATTGCAATAAAACAAAAAGTATTAAAGATATAGTTTTATTTTTTGTTTTATACAAAAGTTACACATTTAAAATTGTGGTTTACATAGTTTTAAAAATCATATGGGGTAAGTGACACCCACCATTGTCGATGCAGTGGGTGAACCCATTGTCGATACTCAAACATGCTCGAGGAGTTTTTTTTTTTGTCATGGCTGGATGAAATGGACTTGGGGGACCTATGGTTTCACCAGGACGGAGCAACGGCCCATACGTCAAAGGCATCGATGGCTATGTTGCGAGATCACTTCCCAGGGCGCCTCATCTCACGGAGAGGCGATTTGGGGTGGCCGGCGTGTTCTCCCGATATGTTCCCATGTGATTTTTTTGTGGGGGTATTTGAAATCCCGTGTCTATACTAATGGGCCCGCAGACTCTGGACGACCTGAAGAGAAACATTCAAGGAGAGACGGCCAACATACCCAACAATATGCTGGAAAGAGTGATGAGAAACACCAGAAGCACGCAAACGTTCTGAAATTGATATTCCTAGTGGATGTACAGTAATGGAAACAACCGTACACAACTAATGGAACAACCCTAAAGTAGGTTTAAATGGAACAAACCACTCAACGCTGGAACTGCTAAAATATCGTCCGCTAACTACCGTGCATTCCTACTCTATGATATTGGATTACTCGCAAACAAATCGTTTCCAGACAAAGTGCTATAGAACATTTTCGTCTTCTTTTGACCTGAAGAATATGTCACTAAATTTATTGTACATAATTTTGAAACACCCTGTATAAACTAATATTATTAAAAACATCATTTATATAAAATCAGCGACGGTGGACTATGTCACCACAAAGAAAAAATCTAGCAATGGGTTATCTAACAATGGGTTATTTCCCGATTGTACAATCGGGTGGGTTCGCTTCTAGTAATTTTATAATTTTTTGCATATTATATTTCATTTGAGGAAGTTAACAAATTATTTATTTTTATTATTATTATTGTTGCAGATCAACTATCTCTTCTCTCTATCCTTTCTTGCTTCTACACAGCACGGCTTCAGACCAAAGAGATCCACGCAATCCAACTTAGCGACTTTCATGCATTATTTCACTTTACATGTTGATAATAAGAAGCAGGTTGACGCCTTACTTCTGGACTTCTCCAAGGCATTTGATCGAGTTAATATTCAACTACTGCTTGATAAGCTGCAGTACGTAGGCCTTTCAACTACAGCAATCTCCTGGTTTAACTCTATGTTGTTGGGGAGAAAGTTCAGAATTAGATTCCAAAGTCCTTTAAGTCCAGCTTATCCTATAATGAGTGGCGTCCCGCAGGGTTCTCCCTAGGGCCCGCTACTTTTTAATATCTTTATAGCAGACCTTTCGTACGTATTCGAACATTCTCCAACTCAAATTCTTTTGTATGCAGACGATATTAAATTATTTTTTGTTGTCGAAGATTGGATTGCTTGCTCGATTTTGCAGCAATCTTTGTCGGCGGTTTCGTCATGGTCGGTCAATAATGGGCTTGATCTTAATGCTTAAAAATCGTTTGTTATTTCTTTTCATCGTAAGACAGCCCCGTTTCTGTTTGACTATGACATAGCTGGAAAACAATTATCTAGAGTTACTAGCATTAAGGATCTCGCGGTTATTCTCACTGATAGCTTTTCTTTCCTTAATCATATTGAACAGATACATTTGGATATCTCGCGCTGCTTAGGCTTAATTAAGCGTACTATTCAACTTTTTTACTGATATCAGAACACTCTTTTTATTATTCAAAACATTTGTCATCTCTAAGCTTGTTTATTGTGCTTGGATCTGGTATGGCGGCAATCTGCAAGCTATTTCCTTAATCCAGCGCAAAAGTTTTAAGAACTTTTTAGTTAGAAATTTTAACTGTTCGGATCATTTTCACTTATTTAAGAATGCGTTCAATATTCACTTTATAGTCAGTAGGTATCTTTTTAATACATTGCTCAGTATTTTTCATGATAACTTACGTGTCCCTTTTAATTTCCCTTATGTGTTCTACTTAAAGATTTTAATTTCCAGAGTCTGGCCAAAACACGGCAAGGATTCGTTATCAAACCTCCTCTGAAATGAATCCAGTAACGAAGCTTGTTAACAACTATTTAAATAACTTTAATAATTTTGTTCTAGTGACATTAAGGGACATGCATTTCCCTTTATTTATTTAAATTTCTATGTTTCTCATCCCACCCTCTTTTGGTTCAGACCTGTTAACAGTCAATTATTGCTTGTTGGTTATAACTTCGTCAACTCGGATTGGCCTTTATCCTTCGTTGTTGGCACTCTTTTTCATTACTATCATTGATACTTTATTATTCTTATTTTTGTGACGTTATCACGTGTTAGGTAAAATAATCGTTTTATAATAGAATTGATCATAGGAATAATAGAGGGTATTATTCAACTTCTTTACGGGAATATAGTAATGTAAGTGTTTTTGACGTAGTGGCATATCAAGTGGAGATAATGTAAAATTATAAATTTGGATAATTATTGGAAGGCACACGATTGTGAAATAACAGGAGGGGTGGAGCAATGACAGGAAGAGACGTTCTTCTCGAATTTAATAAGTATTGCTGATACTGGTCATTGGAATCCCCCAATAAATAGATATGTTGATTTTTTTGATGAATTGTTTGTAACACGGATTTTGTGTAGTATTTGGGATCGTTGCTATTTTTATGGTTTATTCACTTTTGAAACTGGTGAATTGATAAGAAGGGAAGAGACCGGATGCTTGAAAAGCTTTAAAAGGGGGAGAGAAACTGAAACTTACATGAGTCATGCTTGAGAGTTGTTAGAGGTAGGCTGCACGCTTGTTCCTCTCGTTTGAAGTAACGGAAAATTATGGAATGGATCTGAAATAGCATTTGCGAAAAAACGCTGCTGTACAACTTCCACAGTTAGCCAAGTAGCTAGGCTGATTTCTAGGATTCAGTTCATGGTTTGAAGTAATGGAAAATTATGGAGTTGATTGGAGATAGCATTTGCGAAAAAAGCTGCTGTGCAACTTCCACAGTTAGCCAAGTAGCTAGGCTGATTTCTAATTCAATTCATGGTGTGAGCTGGCTCATCAAAAATAAGTAGAAAGATGATGTGGGTTAAGCAAGTAGGCAGTCGTGGGGGAGGCGGAACGCTCTCTCCGTCGGCCGATTGAGGGAGGTGGATCAGACGAGATGCGCCACGGCGGCTACGTAACCTCCGTAGTCACCAATGCGATCCGGTGGCTCTTTCCTCCCGAGATCAAAGCTTGTGCTGGCTCATAGTCATCATATAATATGGGATATTGGAACATATAAGGACTCCCGATTAAGTGTTGAAACAATATAGAGACTCCCGAAATAGTAATAGTTTTTGTTTTTTTAATGAACCTAAGAGAAACGTACCCTAAGTAACATTGAAATGGAGCATGTATGTGATTGATATTCTTCAGAGTCGTCAGCTATGATTAGAATTAAAATATGGAAATTGGAACCCTGACATTCTTCAGAGAAATTGTAAGCGATTAATGCGATATTCTTCAGAGCAACGAGATTTTTCTTCAAGTGAGCAACGTGATTTTTCTTCGAGCGACAGGCATGGTTGGAACCCGACAATGAGAGAAGAAGACAACAGCATATTATGCGAGATCTTCTGTTGAACTTAGTGGGGACATTTTGAGACTTCCAGTGGACTCACTCACTAATCGATCCGGATTTTCTTCAGATGTGTTTTTGTGCTTCAGAGTGCTAAGTGATATGATTTATGGCCTGTTTAAACACAAAGGTGTTTTAGTGCATTAAAAGTGGATTAAAAGTGCTTGACAAGTCTGCAGTGTTTGAACTACGTAATTGTAAGTAGAACAGAAACTTGATATATTGATATAATTGAGTGTCATGACAAAGGTACGATAAGGAAATATATTTGAGAGAACTTTCTAGAAATAGAATTTTGAGTAGAACTATCTCTTTCCTCAGAGCAAATTGATTTTTATTGATACATATTGAATTTTGCATGTTATATTAGATATAAGTACTTGGGAATTTTAGTATTAACTTTCTTCTTTCGTGTTAAGATCTATCTACTTTTTCTTCATTTAGATTTAAGGCTTTTTTTTAACTTTGTGTCTCGTTGGTTTATTTACCTTTGAATAAAAGGAATATTTATTTAATTCCAAACCTTGCTTTTCTTATTGAAATAAATAAGTCACAACCTGCCACTTTTAAAAGAACTCAACCTATGTCCTTGATTTTGTGTATTGAATTTACTTGAACATTTTATTGAGCTGGCCGTCTTAGAATTCATTGCATTGGATTCTGATCTTAAGAAGGGGGGGTGGTTCACTCAAGCTGATTGAGGTTGCATTGACACCCATTATATTAATTGTGAAATCGGGGACATAAGGTTACATTTTTATATTTTACTCTTGTTCTTCCCCGACTTAACTTATCTCTTTTTGTCTGAGTTTCTTTTGCGTTAATTTATGTGTATCATTTTTCTCTTTTTGTTCACTTTATATGTTTTCATTAACCCCATTTTGGGCTTCGGTCTGTTGGGGGACAACATAGGGTTTCACCCTCTGGTTTATCCGGTGGTCTGTGCCCTGTTGTTGTTACATTATTAATATTATTATACAGGGTGGATACAAAAATGAGCACCCCCCCCTTTCATTTTCGTAAACGAAGCAGATATGTCAATTTTAATGAATCCAATGATTAGGAAGTTGTGGGTGACCTATCCCATGCTGCACTTTTCATCATCCCAAATATGCAAATTAGGACCCATTCAAATCCTATCTTAAAAACCGTAAGAGATTCACGAAAGATTCCAATTGAAGACATGTTCCGCATGGAATTCCAAACAAAAGAAAAACTGATCACCAACAATCACAATCCAAAGCAGAAGATCATGTTGACCATTTCAGGAACAGTGTAGCTTGCCATCCTGGAATTCTGTCTTCTGTATGCTGACATGCCTTTTATTTGACTTTCCTCATGAAAGCGAATGTTATTTTGGTAATTTTTGGTAATTGTTTTGATTTGCATGTTGAAGATTCAAATGTCTCTATGAAGTGCACAGGGAGGTAACTAATAAATTCAACATGTGATTGTTCGTGATCCGTTTATCAGATTTTGTAAATTATTTTTTTTGTTTTGTTCGGAATTCTATGCTGAACAAGTCTACAATTGGAATGTGTATCTGTTACGGTTTTAAAGATAGGATTTGAATGTGTCCTAATTTGCATATTTGGGATGATGAAAAGTGCACCATGAGATAGGTCACTCACAACTTCCTATTCATTGGATTCATCAAAATTGACACATCAACTTCGGTTCGATAATAAAAGGGGGGCTCATTTTTGTATCTATACACTGTTCCTAAAATTATAAAAATATGTTTTTAATAATTAATAATAGTTTCATATATGATTTGTTCAAAAAACATGTTTAAAAAATTAAATTAAATGAAATTGGGGAATTGAACCCAGAACCTTCACCATTGTAATCTACTGACTTACCTACATGACCACGTAGATTGCTAAAACATTAAACTGTCCGAATTTGTAAATCTACATCAATAGCCAACATGACTAATTTTAAATATTTATATCTCATAAACTAATGCCATTAGCATAAGTTACTCTCCCATCTAATAGTGGGACGGGTGCGTAACAACATGTTTAAATTTCAGTTAAATCCAAGCTTAGCAGACCTGGTTCTCCACTTGTCGGTTTAAAGTAATTATGTGTGGTAAAGTTTAAATAACTTTAAGCATCGTTTTTTTTTTTGTCAGTAAGTTTGATTTCCAGCCTTTTTTTTTCTTTGTTTTTATATTCCTGTCATAAACATTTTTTTAAACTTCCACAAGTTTTTTTAATGGTTTTTGTTTCCGAATAAACTTTTTTGGTTTTAAACATGTTTTGAACCAGTTATTTTTAAATTTAAAACAATTGTTTTAAATCATTTAAAACAAACAACCCTGTATTTAGTCACGAAAAGTGCAGTTCAGTATCTTTCATATTTGTCCATAACTTGCGATCCCATAGTGATTCCACTTTAAAATTTTCAGTAGGAAATGTAAATCATTAAAAATGTAAATAATAATAAACCACTTTTATATTAGAATAAAAAAATAAGGTTTACTTTTTTTTTTTGAATTTTTTTTTATAAAATATATCAAGTTATATACCGAATTAAAGCCCCGAAAATGATCTAAAACATGAGCCCAAGAAGAAGTCTGTCGGACTTATAAAACAAAAGTTAAGATGCATTAAAGCTTGTCCCGCAAGTCAAACGAACTTTTTAAAATTTAAAAAATTAAAAACTTAATAATGGGTTCATAAAAAAATAAAAAAAAATGTTTGTACTTAAATTTATATAGAGAATAAATCTTTTAGGGTTTATTTATTTATTTTTATTGGCTTGAACTTTTATATTTGTTATTATTTGTGAATATAGCTTATTAAGAGTATAATTTTGAAGAGATTAGGGAGTAGGGGAACCCGGGGTAAGATGACTATCACATTTATTTCCCAACGTTGCCACTAGATGGCTGCACTTGTTACATGCAAATGTTCCTTAGCTGCTGCAGGCATAATCGCCGATCCTACAACTGCTGGAATAGGCTAACGTGTGATTGGCTATTAACCAGATGATGCTGCCCTGCAGCGCACGGTATCGCATGTGATGGCGGGCGCGCTTCGATACCTTTATTCTACATATTTTACTTATATTCTCATAATTCAGCATTCCAGTAAAAAAAAAAAAAAATGACTTGTGAGTCATCCGAGGATTTATCACTTGATTACTATTACAAGGAAATATCGCACGAAATATGCGCTTTAGAAATGTACAAACAGTCGTACTCAGAGAAACCTATGGAGTATACATGAATACATATATTTACATTAAATAAATATTAAAAATATTTACTCCATGCAGAAAACTTTCTAAAATAGTGGCTCTCAACTACTACCGCGAAAAATTAGCAACATTGTATTTTTAGGGAATTTGGAAGCATTAACAAAATATTAACAATAATAAAGTCTTAAAAAGATCAAAACACTTCTCAACGTTGAGCATGAACTTACGAAATGTTTTGATCTTTTTAAGACTTTATAATTGTTAATATTTTGTTAATGCTTCCAAATTCCCTAAAAATACAATGTTGCTAATTTTTCGCGGTAGTAGTTGAGAGCCACTATTTTAGAAAGTTTTCTGCATGGAGTAAATATTTTTAATATTTATTTAATGTAAATATATGTATTCATGTATACTCCATAGGTTTCTCTGAGTACGACTGTTTGTAAATTTCTAAAGCGCATATTTCGTGCGATATTTCCTTGTAATAGTAATCAAGTGGTAAATCCTCGGATGAATCACAAGTCATTTTTTTTATCTGGAGTACTGAATTATGAGAATAAGTCAATATAAGTAAAATATGTCGAATATAGGTATCGAATCTAGGCCAATCACACGTTAGCCTATTCCAGCAGTTGTAGGATCGGCGATTATGCCTGCTGCAGTGGTACAGTAATGTGTTATACTGAATGTGTTACTTCCATTGGCAAAGTGGGTAACGAATTCTTTAGGTGAATTTGTTGTCCTATTCCTTCTTTAGTAATTCGTGTCAATGAAACTTAAGACCTGTCACGCTGGCAAACTGAAGTACTGAAATATAATTGTTATGGCTAAATAAAGCATGCTCTTTCAGATCTTAAGTCATCATTTTAGTTTAGGTGTAACGTTAGTGAAAAAGCAAGCATGTTAGTTTTAATGTCAGTTGCACTTTGGGGTCCATTTTATTAAGCATGTCAAACCATCTTCTGCAAATCCAGTATTGGTGCTTCTGGATAATCAAATAAATCCATTTGAGCCCAGAAGCTGTGAATCTGTGTAGAGAAAACGGAGTTGTAATGATCGGATTTCCGCCTTGAAAAGATTTTATGGCCAAGCTTGCGTAAATTTCATGGTATCAAACTGAAGGAAGACTATCACAGACATGGATGTAGGATCTCCGGTTTCCACCGCTTACAGTAAGGCAGCAACTGATGGGAATGCCTTAGCTGGGTTCAAACTAGATCTTTACAGACGAGAATTTTGCACCTGCTGATGCAAGCAAACAAGAATGCCCTCCATATTTACAGAACACAACAGATTCGACAGACCAAAGACGAAGATCAAATGTGGCAAACCAGCCTTCCCTCATTAGTAGCCCTACAGATCACAATGCAACAACTGAAATCAATGCGGCAGCCGGACCAAGTGGTCTACAAAGGAAGCCTACAGTGTTCTTGAAACCAAACGCGCAATAGGGAAGATGATTCGATCGTCCAGATGTTCCAAACGAAAGTATCTACAAGTGTACTTACCAGTTCGCCTGTAAAAAACATTAGAAATGAAGGAAAAGGAGAAGCAAGAAAGGGGAAAGAAATACAAATGTCGAAAACGAGCAAGAATAACTGCACCAAGGCGATCAATCAATCAATCAATCCAAAAAACGGATGTTTTTGGTTTCTGTCCAGATGTTTAGTATGTATGTCCAGAATGTAAAGAAAAGTATCAAGATCTCCCAAAAGAAGACTGAATTCAGTGCTTCACATGCAGCAATTAGTGGTATGAATCGTGCACAAGCAATGAAGGCTACAATAACTTCATTTGTGACTGTTGCAATAACCAGTAAATGTGGTTCTTGCCCCACCAACGGCTCTTCATCTTACCCCACCAACGGGGTAAGATGACAAACATATCAAGATTTTTTGTTTTTGTAATTTTGTGACAAATAAATGACTAATCCGAATAACGTTGGTTTTGGGGATTGTGCATGACATTCTGTATACCCACAAAAAAAAACCAGCATTATAGATACAAGCGAACTATTTTTTTATTCATTTTTCAGCTTAACCAAGCCAACTTGCCCCGGGTTCCTCTATATTCTACTAGCAAACCCGTGCCCGGCGTTGCCTGGGCTTTTTAAATCATGAAATAAAAATACAGTATAGGTAAATTTTAAGAAACCTTTATTTAATGTCAAAAAATTAATGGAAGTTTTTGGACTGCACCTAAGTCTCGAGTACTTCCTTGTAAACGACATTTAATGTTGTTGTATCTTTACTACAAATGTACAAACCCCTGACAAAAGTATTAGGCCACTACTAATATTAATGGAGGGTTCGGAAGAGAACATTTTATTTGCACAACGCATTAGAAATAGAAAATAAAACCAAAATTTTGCAAGAATGTACATTTGTTCTAGTACATGTACTGCAACTTGCAGCTTACAAAACAAATATGAATCTGTACAATAAATTGATGAAAAACAACACTCATGGACAAAAGTATTAAACCACCTCATTTTGAGGACAAAATTATTAGACCATACTCACAATTTAGAATTACTTCCCTCTCTTATAATGAGTCAGATCTGATATGTCAATCAGATTGTACTGATATGTAAAGTAGCTTTGTTTTGTTCTAAGAAAAAATTTCCGTTAATCACTTATTCGTAAAAAGTTTCTCACGAAACTTGGGTCGTGGCAAAGAAGCTGTCGAGGGACATAAAAAAAAAAAGAATTGTTGAACTGGGAAAGGAAAACTATTCACAGAGACACATTGCAGGCCTTCTTGGTGCCAGTAAAACTGCTGTACTGTACACTTTGAATAAGTATAAAGCAACAAGGGATATTAAACACATCAAACATTGTGGACGTCCACGTGCAACGAACATGACTGAAGACAGAAAACATAGAAATATCTGCAAAACAATGCGCAGTGCTTCGTCATCAGAGATTGCAAATGAATGGCAAACCTATGGAATGCACGTTTCAAGAAAAACAACAATCCGTCGTCTAAATGAGATGGGATACGTATCACCTCTTATCACAGTGTGGAAAGCCAAAATTAGACTTCATTGGGCTAAGCAGCATCAAACTTGGACTGTTTAGGACTGGGAATCAGTGATTTTTTTTCGGATGAAAGTGGATGTTGTATTGGCTATGGTGATAAAGTTTGGAGACTACCTAATGAAAAGTTTCACCAAGATTGACTCATGAGAAGTGTTAAGTTTCCTGCTAGAATCATCATCTGGGGATGTATGACAGCAAGTGACCCTGGAAATATGTGCTTGGTGAAAGGAACTGTTAATGCAATAGCTTACCAAGAAATTTTGGAGTACCATTTGCTATCAACAATGGAGCAAAAGTTTGGTGATAATGCATGCATATTACCGGATGAACAACGCTTCTTGCCACCGGTCCATGTCAGTGAAAGCTTGGAAACTGAAGAGTGGCATTACAAGCTTGGACTGGCCTCCCAACAGTCCGGATCTCAATCCTATTGAGAATCTGTGGGATTTACTTTAAAAAAATGTTGCAAAAGAACGAGCAATCACAATTGAACAGTTGAAGTGTGCAATTATGAAATGTTGGAAGGAAATTCCTGCAGAAATGTGCTCAAAATTGGTACATCAAATGCCTAATAGAATAAATGCAGGAATTAAAGCAAAAGGTGGTCTAAGTATCAAAGTGTTTGTTTTATCACCTGGTCAAATAGTTTTGTCCTCAAAATGAGGTGGTTTAATACTTCATCAATTTATTATAGAGATTGATATTTGTTTTGTAAGCTGCAAGTTGCAGTACATGTACTAGAACAAATGTACATTCTTGCAATATTTTTGTTTTATTTTCTATTTCCAATGCGGTGTGCAAATAAAATGTTTTCTTCCGAACCCTCCATTAATATTAGTAGTGGTCTAATACTTTTGTCAGGGGATTGTAGAAGCTGAAGGCGGATTCATTGAATAGCCATATAACAAGAAGGTTTCTTGTGTATGCTCATGATATGTTTCGATAAAAAAGATATTATCTCGAGTTATATCTTTGTTTTCTTTCTTGACGTGAATCTGTCCTCAAATACCTTACGCACCCTGTATATAGGGATGGAAAATCCCTAATTGAAGATGGCCTCAGTAAAATCGACGAATCCATCGACGACATCGAACAATATACAAGGCGCACCAATCTCAGGATAATCGGAATATTGGAGAAGCCAATGGAGAATTTAACCGAAATATTCGCCGATTTATGTTCTAATGAATTGGATGTCACCATTGATGCGGCGGATGTTTCGGCGATACATCGTCTTGGCCCTCGTAATGCCTCAACAGCTCACCTTGTAATTGTGCAACTGAAGACAGCTGCTCTTCACGACGTCATTTTAACAGACGAAAACTGCGCAAGTCTCCATACGTTATTTTAGAAGATTTGACTACTGTCAGATATCGTCTTTTGCGAGAAGCCAAGTCAAAACTTGGGGTACAAAACGCATGGAGTTTTGGCGGGAAAATCTTTATTAGAGGTCCCGATGGGAAACCTTATCGTATTACTTCGATCAGAGATCTTAATCGATTTTGTGATGGTGATGATTCATGTTGGAGGTCACTGTTCAGTTTGTAATTTTGTATAAAGTCTTCTCGTCCCGCTGCATCTTTAGCCTATTTTTCGTTGTCCTAGTAACCTGATAACTAGCTAGAAACTTTGCTGTACCATTTATAATCGATTCTGTTAGTTTACGTTCCTCAGTAGTTTCTCCCTAGTTTGATACGTCTATTGACTATTGTTAATAAACTAAGTTAAGATATTTGTACTCCGATGTACATTTAGCATACCTTCCGCCTCCCTTAATAGGTTCAGTTAATTTCCTTTCATCTATTACCATTTGATTTATATGTTACTGTCAATTGAATGAGAGTTATTGCATCCTAACATCTTACATCCTATTCCTATTTGCCAATTGAATCCATCGATTGCCGAGCATTCAGACATTGACCATACTGCCAGTTGATTATTTTCTATTTAAATATTCGCAGCCTTAAAGCTAATTTTACCAATATGTAGCCAATTTGAGCAAAATTGATGTTACTTCTTCTTTACTTATTTCTCCGAAACCTGGATCAGTGAAACCTCCAGTGGTCCTGTAATGTTAGATTATCATGTCTTATCTGTTAGTCGAGTTAACAAGCACGGTGGGGGTATTTGCGTTTATGTCCCTGATAGTCTGTACGCTAGCCCAAAACCAAATTATACTGTAGTTACTTCAGACTACGAGATATTATCTATGATAGTTAACTGTAAATTTGTTATTATTTCGGTTTATCGGCCCCCCCCCCCCCATCTGGTAATTTTGTCGTTCTGTACATTTCTACTTCTTCTTTGTCGGAGCTGCAACTTTCTGGTAAAATTTTAATTTTGATAGGAGACTCTAATATTGATCGGAGTAGGCCTTCTATCGCATTAAACTGCCTGCTGGATCCGATTATCCGATCTGGACTTTATCCTGTAACTTCCTTTTATACTCATTACTCTCCCTCTCATTGTCCATACTCAGCAATAGACGGATGTTTTTCTACTCATAATTCATTGTGTATTAATTACGCCTTAGACCTACCCATTACTGATCATTTCCCCTATTTTTAATTTTTAATAATAGCCTGCCCCCTAGCGAGTGTAAATGTTTCAGCTCGTAAGGTTGTGACGCACCATCGTATTGCGGCGTTGGACATTTTTCTAACAGCCACTGATTGGTCTGCTTTACTGTCTAACTCCCATGACGTTAATTTGTTGTTTAATAAATTTATCCTACATGTAAAATTGGGATTTGATCGGTACTTTACCCGTCTCTAAGTAATCGTAAAGCCAGTCTTCGTTCTAGCGGTTTTCATAATGCTCCTTAGTACATTGTTTTGGCTTTTGTTGTCTTTCTGGGATGGTCTGGTCGCACTCCCACATCATTTTTCCTAATTTCTTCGTAAGTCTTCCAACAGTTGAACGATGAATACCGACAAACTTTGTTATATCGCAATTCAAGATTCCTTGGTGACGTTTTTTAATAATTTATTTTCTACTCGCTCATGTCTTAGCTATGGTGAAAATCAATGTCCTCATGAGTTAATTGGTCATAAAAAACTTTCTATGCAAACGAGGTGACCCCATTATCATTTGTGGGGTAAGTAATATTTTAAAGAGTTGTTTAATGATAGAATTAATATTAATATGGCGTAAAATCATTATTAATTGCAGTGTTGCATGAGTTTTGTCACAAGATTGACGTGTTGCAGAACTTTTGTCTCACACCTGCTTTTTCATTTCTTTTAAGTTTGTAAGAAATAAAATGTTTATTTTTCCTGCTTATTTTTTTTCTATGTAACAATAGTCGTAGAATCCATTCATTATAGTTTCAAAGTCGTAACCCTAACATATATTTTATGAACGGGGCCCACGCGCAGTTTGCGCGGTAATTATTTTTATCAAATTTAATTCATTCAAATTGTTTCGTTTGATGAACTCACATTTTCTCCTTTATTAGGAGCTTTAGCATAAAAGCTACTTAAAGAATGCGCCCTTGGTCTGTACGTTTATCCGGCCGTCCGCCGTTTGCACGATAACTTGAAAACGAATTAACTTTTTCAAATTCTGTTTTCAGAAATATGACCATCAAAGTCTTAGCTCGGCCGTATCAACTTTTCAGAATTTATCGTGGACCCCTTCAAGTCGAATTCACATGCTAAATCAGTGACTGTAAAGAATACAAAGATAAAGGCATGTCATATAACAATCGATTTGTCAAGAAAGAATATATTGTTACTTTCTGTTCATCTTTTAAGCGTTATTGACATCGGCGC
>JAHWFO010094427.1:157927-172698 GCA_023313115.1 Rhysida immarginata
AATAGACTAAATTTATTTCTACTATCAACAACATCTTCAATAGATTATATCATTTAAGTTTTCTTCCATCCCACAAGTTTCTTCATCGTTTTTCAAGATTGGTGACTTTATTTTTTTGTTTTTATTAAATTTTAATTTTACGATTTTCCCCATTAAAAGGAGACTAACCACATTTAAATTTAAAATTGTAGTTAAAATAACTTTAGGAATCTCCCATGTTAATTCAGGTTAATATAATTTTGTTTAATTTTCAAAAAAAATCTTTTTTTTTTATTTTTTTTTTTATTTTTAAATTAAAGTTTAGGTGAAATTTTATTATTGAATTTAACATAACTCATCTTATCCTGCAGTGACTGTAAGCTAAATTTTGTGAAGCTTTTGTAAATTCATTTTTCGTTTATATTTTCCATTAAAAAAAAAAAGCTCTTCTGCAGAACTAAATGATTTATTTTTATTCATTTTAGAACATACGTGTGTTTTACTTATTAAAAAAAAAATTAAAAATCGACACAAAATAAAAAACGAAGACAGGTAAACGAGACAAATTCATAGAAACACACGGGAAAAATGAGCGTCTGCTCGTATTGTAACATCACAGCCGTTGTAGGGCGCCACCAGCAAATGAGCATCTGTTCACTACCATCGCTTACAATGGAAAACCCTAGGAGTGTCACTTCTGTTATTCTTATTCTGCGATAGGCACTCTAGCAAAGGTCGGAGACAAATTAATTCATTTGTCTCTGACAAATGTTAGAGCACTAGATGTAGAGAGTAGCGACATCCTTTGAAACCGCCAATCCTCGTCTTTCATTGGTTCAAGGCAGTCACGAGGCCCATGGCAGCCATTGTTGTGGCAATAGCAATTACACGCGCCGTTTGTTTGCTTATTTTGCCATGCAATCAGTGCTGTAGCTTAGTAAAATTGTGTAATCTATACAACTCCAGTGCCCCATCCCCCCCTCGCTACGGCTCTGAATGCAATATATTCATCTACGGGTCAGTTTCATGCTCGTTTCTTATTTTAAGACTTTTTATGAAAATACAATTTTAAAGGTAAAAAAGACAAAAATTTAGAAACGTGTATAAAAATATTAATTTAACAAACGACATCCACATTAATATATTGGAAAAAGAGTCATTGCATTTACATATAAATTATTTTCTTCCATTTCAATATGTAAAATTCTTTAGCCAAAATTGAAAAAACCCAATTTATAAAAAGAATACATAAAAAATAATAAATTGAATATTAATAAAGTTATTATGAATAAATTTAAAAATTTATTACAATAATCTCCTCCCTCCCTAAACATAAGGAATGGAAATGGCCCACACGAAAAAAATATAATCTACAATAAAAATGCCCATGTAATATTTAAAAACTACAACAACAGAATTTAATGATATCTTTAAACATATCCTATGTAGAAAAAATAAAAATTATTGCTTACAATTTCAAATCTGTGTTCTAGTCCATGGCACCACGCTTGCAGAAAAAACTGCATAATGAGACCACTTGAAATATACTACTCCTTATGAATATGAATAAAAGCTCTTCTGATAATAAATTTTGAAGAAAACTACGGTGAAGTGAAAACAATGATAACAATTGGTGAAGCAACCGTGATTTCTTACTTAAATTTTGAATTAAGTCCGAAATAAAATCCAATAATACAAAAATGAAACGTAAAGTAAACGGAGAGAAGTGGTACAATAAAACAGAAAACGAGAAATGAAAAGATAAACAGGAAGTCCATGCCAACCAGTGTCACATTACCGACCAATCACTGTGTAGGTCATGTGATTGCTCTAGCCAGGGTATTCTTTGATTTTCTTATAAAAATTGCCTCCTTGATAATTCTTTTTTTTTCCAATTAACCTCCCTGCCCAGGATTTTAACCCCCTTCCAATTAACTCTGTGGCCAGAACTAAAACAATGTCTGGCTAAGGTTTTCAATGGGAGAACTTGGCAGCTCGCCAAAAAGTGCTGCTGAGGGCGCTGAGCTTCACAGCCTAGGCCACATGGTTGAAGATAGAAAGCGAGAAGCTGCAGTCTATCAACATCATCTTCAAATGACTTCATCTACATCCTCAATAGACTAAGTTTATTATTTTCTACTATCAACATCATCTTCAAAGGACTTAATCTATTCCTCAATAGACTGCATCGTTTATTCAATAAGTTTTCTTCCACCATCTCACAAGTTTCTTCTCATCGTTTTTCAAGATTGGTGACTTTTTCTTTTGTTTTTTATTAAATTTTAATTTACGATTTTTTCCCCATTAAAAGAAGAACACCCAGATTAAATTTAAACTTATCATTTAAACTCTTTCTAGATCAATAATACATTGTTTCAATAAGGCTACACTTTTTAATTAGGCAGCTAAACAAAAATTCAATGAAAAATGTTAAACACTTGATTCATGCAAAGCTGTCTAAGTTATAACACTAAAACATAATTATTATTGAATTGTACAGATCTGGACAGTGAAATTGTTTTATATTTTAGCAGATAATCCAATTTTATCAGAAATAATTTTATATTTCTTTTAAAGGAAGCTGGGTTTGGGGCTTGCCTTAAATTCTCAGGCAAGATAGCCCACCATTCTGTTCCTGCATGGGCGATACACTTACTTTGGTAATTCCGTTTGGCGAATGGGCAACGTATTGAGAAGGCAGATCTGGTGGGGTAAGGGTGAAAATCGTATTGAAACTGTATTATTGGTGGATTAGAAACGTATAGATAGCCATTAATTATCTTGAAAATGAATGATAGCAGTTGCTATTTATACACAACTCTGCTTCTGCAATATTTTAAATGAAATCACACTGCTCATTAAAGTATTTAATATGCGGAATTTTAGGCAAGCACACAGTTATTATGAAAAAACTGTATCACTGTTTGCTAGCTATATGAGAAAAACGTGTATGCTCTCATACCCATTAGAGCATATTTCAGTAATATCTATAAACATTTTCCATTTGAAAGTAAATTTATTTCACATTCTGCTTATGCAATATTTTCAATTTAAACAAAATTGCTCATTAAATTATTTAAACTGCAGAATTTCACAAAGAGAGACCATACATGGGAAAATGCAATATTAAAAATTATTATTAATTGAAATAAGAAATGTGTACGTTACAATTTTTTCAGTGGTTTTTATTTTAGTTTTTCTTGTTATTGCTATTAGCTGGGTAGAAATAAAACGAATAACAGAAAATTTATTAATTTCTGTGTTAATAAAAACATGTATTCTGATTTCTTTGTTAATAATAAAATTAAATTGAGAATTTATGTATTTTTCAAATAATAAATTGAAATAAAATGCTTCATTAAAACAAATTAAAAATTCTATTTTAATTGAAAACAAACTTGCAATTAGCAATATGAAAAAATTATCGACATTTCTTTAAAATACACAAATTCGAATCAAAATAACAGATTTCATAACATGTAACAAGCTGTACAATTTCAATTATCCAGTCACAGTCGAATAGACTAGCAGAGGACCCGGCGTTGCCGGGATAATTACACTTGCAGGTTAGCAGAACAGTCTCAAGAAGATAAATTAACTTATCACTCCAAATTGGTTAAATAATAACTCGATCAATAAAACACAGAGCGAAGGGACTATCTATTCTACGAAAAATCCGAAAAACAGGAATTCTAGTTATTTATACTATTCTAAATCGCCTGAAATTGAATTAATTTCTTTTTACAATTTTCCTTATCAGTAAAAATTGATTAACGATGTAATTGGAAACTGGACATTATGCAGTATGCATGTTATTTTTAAAACTACGTTTTTTTTTTAATTTTAAAAAAGCAAAAAAAAATTAATGTATAGGTTAAATTAGCGTTGCCTTCAGTTGGTGTTTTCTGAAGCAGGCTGCGCCGAAGTAGATGGCGCCACGGGTCTTTGACGTCATCTGGAACGAAGTAGGGAGAACGCTAAATCGTCCATTGCAACGTCCATTACTTATTACTCCAAGGTCAAATTATACTGGGTGATTACAAAAGAACTTCACTCTTTTAAAAATTAATTACATCGAAGCTATTCAGAATATAGACACACCACATACGGATTCTTAAAGAAAAACTCTTGAAGTTTATTGTGACACAGTTAAAGATGTTCAATATGCCCCCCTGTAGTCGAATTCGTCCCAAACCCGCATTAAAATGTCTCCATCAATCCCACGTATCGCTACCGTAATGCGTTCTTTCAGATCGTCTAGGTCACGGGGAAGGGGTAGGGTAAAGACCTTGTCCTTTACACATCCCCATAAAAAGAAATCACAGCGGTGGTTTGGTCGAGCAAACAATAACCTGGAACTTGCAAAGTGGCCACCGCGGAGCCCCGACCTCGCACCTTGTGATTTCTTTTTATGGGGGTGTGTAAAGGACAGTCTTCACCCTACCCCTTCCCCGTGACCTAGACAAAAGAATTTCCAGTGTTGTAAATGGGGAAACAATGAAGACTGGGAGTTTTTAGACTACAAAGAGAGACGGGAAAACGCATCTCAAGAATAATAATCAGAAATATTTCACAAAAAAGCATTCAATAAAGCTTCGTACAAGGAAGTCCCGTGGTGCCCACAACACAATTTTTTTTTATTAAAACCCGAGCAATGCCGGTTATTAAGCCAAGTCTATAAATAAAATGAAATATCCAAATACTTCCAAGCCTATTCTACTTTACCATTGTTGTTTCGGAGCAGAATAAAGCCAAGGACACACTGTATTGTTGGCTACATTGAGCTCAAACGCGTGCAACGTGCCAGCTAAGCATTGAATTCTATGGCTTATTAATTCCACTTACAGACGAGTTGTACATCTGCACTTACGATGGCGAACTCACGACTTGAATGGCATCTGCGTTCCCCAAGAACATTATCAGAAAATTGCATCGACTGCGTCGTCCGGTTCCTGGCGAATTGGAACACACTCATCTGGCAAGGCTCTGTCTGTTCGTGGATTTCTTCTGAACAAAACCCCTTCGTAAAGTTACCGACTAACGTCATTGAGAAAATCATCGAAAGATTTTTTATGCTTGTCGAGGATAGTATATTTCAGGTCCATGTAGACTTGTTAGCAGCTGTATTGGATAGCCACATTATAAGACTGAAAATCAACTTAGCTTTAATCAGTAAGGGTCATCTGAGTAGGCTCTATGAACTGATCCAGCAGAATTGCAATTTCAATACAAGAAAATATATTCAAAGCGGGACAGTAGAGAAAATTTAGAACGTTTTTGTGGCCTTAGGAACGTTTTATGGGGTGCGTCTACTCTGACCCATTTAGAAATAACAGTGTCTTGCGGAGATTGGTTACTGGATGCGATTGGAGCCAGTTGTCCCAATTTAAGATCCCTGCTGTTGGAGACTTCGTTCATCACAAGTTAGGGACTTAAGAGCCTGTGCTTTGACCTTAAAGACCCAACGGCAAAGAGGTGTCAGAAGCTAAAGAGACTGGGCTGGATGGGGGACCAAATCGACGGTCTGGTAGCTGTCTTGCTCGGCCTGCCTGATTTGGTTCAACTAGATTGTTAAAGCAGAGATCTGGGCGAAGTCTACAAAACTGTGGCAGAGAAAAACGAGCAACCAAACAAGTTGAAGCTCCAAGAAGTATTTTACAACGGCTGCTTCTATCAACAATGTCCTCCGAGTTTATTGGTGCAAATGTTTCCCCATCTGAAGACGTTGCTTCTGTACGAGTTAAACATCGAAAACCTCCAAGGTTTTCCCGCAATCCCAACACTGAAAGCAGTGATCTGGTGTTCAGTAGTCGACAGATTCATCTTCGAAGGAGTAGTCATTCCATTCATTCGCATTAACGATCATGTAATTACCTCAAAGAGTCCAGCTGACATCAGAAGCCAACAATGTGGGGAAATGAATATGGGCCGAAGCCATCTTTCTGGTGCGAGGCTAAGTCTGATTGCGCAGTTGAAGGAGGAAAAGAAACATGGCATGAGAGTGCAGACATTGGATGGTGTTTTCCTGAAATGTTTGGACTTCAAGCATATTACTTACGCCAACTACTCCACTGTGGACCAATTTTGTTCAAATCTGAAGAAACTCTCGCTAAAGTGCATCTTCACTTTAGAAGGAACCCCTTCTACGGGAACCCTCTTCCCCAAGCTGGAATCTTTGCGTCTGTCATTGGACCGTGATTTCTTTTCTGAGTCGTCAACCAAACAGGCCATCACGTTGGTTTCAAAGTGCTATAACCTGCGTCGACTGTATTTTCACCACCCGAGCTTGATCAAGGATCAATTGATGGGAATCATTTCCCACAATCGATTTCCTAATCTAATCAGCATCAAGATCCACTCTAAACATTTGTCAGTCGAGGGGGAGGCTTTGGAAGGGACACTTCTCTGGGAGTTTCTACACGAAATCGTTTAGTATTCTGTATGAGTGTTGGCTGTTGTGTTGGCAATAAAGATTTGTTAATTTAAAGCGGTCTCATTATTTGCGGGTTTTTATTACTAAATAGTGACTAAATAGCGTTTAGATAAAAAGAACTAGTTTTGTTTAATTAAACCAAATATATAATCTAATGAAAACATGCATGACTTACCTCTTTTAATACCGATAGCATTTATCATGTTTTTCATCAAAAAGTATCGAGGAAATGAACAAATACTGGTAGTTCAATTAGCTTTTGGCGTCCGTCATTTTATTATGTCTGTGTTTTATTTTTTTTACAGTAAAGCTTAGTGCAACGTAATTTTGAATGATGTTTAATGCTGTGTCGTAAGTAAACAAAATAAAACACAGACATTACAAAATGACGATAGGCCAAAAGCTAATTGAACTACCAGGATTTGTCCATTTCCTCGATACTTTTTGATGTAAAACATGATAAATGCTATGGATATTAAACAAGGTTGATACTGCTCGTGCTTAGTTTGAGGTTCAGTTTACGGCGTTGCTTGCGATTTCGACCCCAAGTTTCTTATATCACTTTAATCGCCTGAATTTCGTTACATCGTAGTGTAGTTTTTTTGAAGGAGATAATTTACACCCTGTATAGGTCCTACAGACTTGTTCTTAGGCTCACTTTTTAGATCTTTTTAGTAGCTTAATTTGATATACAAGGTCTTTATAATTAAAGTTCCATTTTGACATGACCATCAAAACAAAACTACTGGACCAAAAGCTATAATACTTGGTAATGTTAAACAAGAGGGCATGGGAAGTTCCTACCCACCAAAAAAAATTAGTTCAAAAGGTCACCACCAGCATGGAATGGCGCTCTATGCAATATTCGTATATAGTTGAGAACGCAGTAATCCGGTGTAACCTGCTTTCAGTTAATGGTCGAGGCCACATTCAACATGTAACTAATTTTAGTAACGATTAAAGACTTGTTAACCTGTGTGTTCTTGTCTAATTTCGTATACGAATATTGCATAGAGCGCCATTCCATGCTGGCTCTTGGTCCAGTAGTTTTTTTTTTATGGCCATGTCAAAATGGAACTTTAATTATAAAGACCCTGTATAACTTGACACATTTTATATCAACAAATTTTTTTTTAGATAAAAGTAAAATTTTGTTTTATTCTAATCTGTAAGTGGTTCTTAAAAAATTTAAATGTTATTTACTACAGGCAGTATACCGGGAAGCCTATCCGCTCGATTGCAGGGGGCGGCTCGACATCAAATGATAATTGGGTTATTTTATTTTGTTAAACGACAAAAACATGACAGTTTTGATGTTTCACGCCCCCCTCCCTGAATGTGGAAGCTGCTAGCTGCTGCAGGCCACCTTCATCTCCCTCCATTCTGCCAATCGACCGAGCCGGCCCTGCAATCGAGCGGGTAGGCTTCCCATTATACTGCCCTGTAGTTATCTGCAACACCCTGTACTTTTCGTAACTTTAAAACCACAGCCACTTTAAAAGAGGTAAGTTCATTATTGTTTTCATTATTTTATATAATAACGTTTGGTTTAATTAAACAAAACTAGTTATTTTTGCTTAAACTCTCTTTAGCTACGAAAGTACAGTTAAGTACTTAGGAAATGACACCCGTTTTCAAAGACCTCGCAGAAAACCTTGAAATCTTGTGTAATGAACTTTACTTAGATATATGAACATTTCCAAATTGAAATGTTGCAGGTTAAGTACTTTTTCAGTTATGATCTAATGGCTTCACAAACTCAGGTTTCCATAGATGATCTGCTTTATAATTTAAAAATGCAATCGTTCCTACAGTTTTTGAAGTAGAACTTTGAATTTTTTTTAAATGAAAGAGGAATATTTATTCTACTGTATATTTTTATGTTCATGCTCCTTATATTGAATATTTATAATCTGTCTTAAACAATTTAAATATGTTGTTACGCACCCCTCCCACTATTATATGGCATATCATGCTAATGGGCATTAGTTTACGAGATGTAATCATTTAAAGTTAGTTATATAGGTTATTGATGTATATTCAAGTAGGATGAGATTCAAGTAGGGGACTTGGTCTGTGGGTTAGTTAACGGCTTGCTCCTGATCCATAACAGTGTCAATAGATTTACGCTCGCATGCCAATAGTCATGAGAAAGCATCTAATAGCGGGGCCTCCTCTAACACGATGGAAGACATTGCCAGCCATTCCGGCTGGAGAGCTTCCCATTACGGAGCCACCACCGGCTTGCACAGTGCATGCTTGACAACTTGGGTCCATGGCCTTCATGGGGTCTGCGCCACACTCGAGCCCTACAATCAGCTCGTATCAGCTGGAATCGAGACTCATCAGACCAGGTAATACGTTTCCAGTTGTCAAGTGTCCAGTCGATGTGTTTATGGGTCCAGGAGAGATGTTGCTGACGATTTCTTGTTGTTAGCGAGGGCACCCTCGTGGGCACAATCGTTAAAAAAAAATACTCAACGCATTTTTTCCACCCGGGCGAAGCCGGGTAATATGTATCTCCAATCGCATACGTTAATGTCGCAGTAGAAGCGTGGAGAGAGAATGGGAACACACTTGAAGCAGATTGCTTAAGACAAATTATTCTTAAAGCTCGGGGAATGTGGCTAGTGTTAATTGTATCAGGTGCTGGGTACAATAGTACACTACTGTTTATAAAAATCGCAACACCCTGATGGAATGGTCTAATCCATATGCAATTTGCAATATTTGCATACAATGGGTCAGAGTATAAATGATTAGATTTTCAGAGTAATTGCTTGAAAGAACACCATGCCTCGACGACGACGAAGGGTACCATATCAACAGCTGACAGACTTTGAAAGAGGACGCATAATTGGTCTGCGTGAAGCGGGATGGTCGTATCGTGACATTGCTGCTCGTGTAGGACGTAATGCAACGACAATTATGCGTGCATGGAGGCAGTGGAGCGAAGAGAACAGGGCACACCGAAGACCAGGCTCAGGAAGACACCGCGAGATGACAGACACCTCTATCGCATGTGTGTAGCAGATCGTACAGCCACTTCCACAGTGTTAGCACAACAGTGGGGTGCTACAGTAGGCAGGACAATGTCTGCTAGCACTGTACGACGCCGTTTGATTTCCAGAGGATTGATGGCACCAGTACCATTGTTGCGGATTCCTTTGACTCAAAACCACCGGCGCCTCAGGTTGCAATGGGCCCATCAACACCAACAGTGGCAAGCTGAATGGCAACAAGTTGTGTTTTCGGATGAGTCAAGGTTTAACTTGCAGCACCATGACGGCAGGATACGAGTCAGAAGACATCGTGGCGAGCGCGACCTTCCAGAATGCATCCTGCAGCGTCATTCAGGACAAACGCCAGGGGTGATGGTGTGGGGTGCAATCAGTTACCATGGCCGTTCCCGTCTGATCAGAATCCATGGCAATCTGAACAGTGACCGGTACATCAGGGAAGTTGTGCAACCCGAGGTCATCCCCTTCCTTGCAGAACCTTCCAGGCGCTGTATTCCAATAGGACAATGCCCGACCGCATGTGGCCAGAAATGTCCTCGCCTTTTTCCAAGCACATCAGACGCCCTTGTTCCCCTGGCCTGCTCGTTCACCAGACATGTGCCCAATCGAACATGTGTGGGACAGGTTTGCTCATCGATTGACTCGTCAGACTCCTGCAGCAGCAACTGTTGATGAACTGTATACCCGTGTAGACAGAGCATGGCAGGACATTCCCCAGGCCCTTATTCAGAGCTTGTTTGACTCAATGCCACGACGTTTAGAGGCTGTAATTGCATCCCACGTTGGTTTCACCCGATACTAATGTGACAATAAAACGCATTGTATTGACCTGAAAATCTAATGGTTTCTTTTCTGACCCATGATATGCAAATGCTCCAAATTTAATGCAGATTGGGCTATTCCATCAGGGTGTTGCGATTTTTATAAACAGTAGCGTATATCCCATGGACACCAGAGTTCGTTGCACAGGTCGTTAAAATCTGATGTCATCTGGCGTAGTGTCTGTTGCCTGTGAGCGGTGACCATCCTACTCAGAAGCCTTTGGTCCCATTCATTGAGAATGTGTGGTCGACCACTGAATTGTCCATAGTGGGAAGTAATGCCGTCAAGTTGGTACTCTCGGTAGACTCTTGGTACTGTACCGTGGGATGTTGAATTCTTGAGCCACCTCCGATACTGAATGACCCATACGTTGTGCTCCACATACGAGGTCACGTTCGAACTCGGATAGCTCTCGGATGCAAGAATTGTACGTTTTCAAAGCCACTATCGGTCCTGAATGTTCGGGAACACTTTATGGATAATTATTTCTCGCACCGACGACAACAGTATACAGAAATCCTATACATTATTAAGTACCGAAAGATGCTTTATGCTATCAGTGTGGGGAAACGTGTCTATCTGTCTGTCCGTCCGTAACTCTAATTCCTCCGAGGCTATGAAAGATTTTCAAAATCTGTTTTCGTCAGTCGATGAATATGGTTCATGGCAGGAACCAATCACAATTATTATTTAAATCGGTTCATTGGCACGTGCACAAATGGTACCTCAATTTTCCCGCCAAGCAATTTTCAATGGGAAGATATATTAAGGAATATATCAAACAATCGTAATGACGAGATAGATGCGGTTATTCATTACTATTTTCCTCAATCGATGAATATGGTACATGGCACGAACCAATCAGAAATATAATCTAAATGGGTTCAATAGCACGTGCACAAATGGTACCTTCACGACCCCACCTAGCAATTTTCAATGAAGAGATATATTAATATATTAAACAAATCGAAATGACGAGATAGACGCGGATATAAATTACTATTTTCCCCAATTAATAAATATGGTTCCGGGAATGAACCATTTTGAAAATGTTTGAAATCGAAACAATGGCACGTGCTCTAATGGTACCCTTATGACACCCTCAAATATTTTCAATAAGATATGGCATGTAATATATCAAACGGCTTGAAATGAGGTGTCATGAGTTAATATAACATAAAATTAATGATAGTCGAAATTGGCTTCAAGGAACCTGGTTTAGTGGAACCATTATGGAACTTTCAATGCAAAAATATGGCATGTAATATATCAAACGACTTGGATTGATGTGTCATGAATGAATATAACGTAAAATTTATAATAGTCGACATTAGTGTCAAGGAACCTGGTTTAGTGAAACTCTTATGGTTCCTTGGAATTTCAATGCTATAATGTGGCATGTTATATATCAAACAATTTGAAATGATGTGTCATGAATAAATATAACGTAAACTTAATGATAGTCGAAATTGGTTTCAAGGAATCTGGTTTAGTGGTACCATTATGGTTCTTTGGAACTTTCAATGCTAAAATATGGCATGTAATATATCAAACGACTTGGAATGATGTGTCATGAATGTATATGTTACCGGCAATGTGTGAAATCCGGCATTGTATAGAATGCCTAGAAATTATATAGAATGCCTGAAGTTTGTAGGCAAAGTATGAAATGGTTTATATTTCACACATTTCCTAGGGATTCTATACAATGCCGAAGAACGAGCCGGCAAAGTATACAATATCCCGCCATTCATGCTTGATTCTTTGCTCGGCGGTTGCGTGGCGATAGCGACACACGTGCTTCCTGCACCCGCCAAAGACGCTTGCCCCTATTGTTTCAAGATAGCTGCCGAGATGTCAGAAGATCAGAGCGTAGTGTCCGAGCAGGAATCATGGCATGGTTACATGCAACGGCAGTTCTATGATCAACTTTCTCAAGTACGAGCCAATACTGCTAAAAACCGCGTTTCTCTAACAGAAACTAGTTACCAAAAATTAGTGGAAGATGTGAAAAAGGCTCAGGCGACCACTCAGAAGGAACCACGAGACTATTGGCTGCTGAAACCCTATGATGTAATGGCGGTAGAGAACAAAAGTAAGTTGATCTATCCTGTTAAAGAAGGCGTCAGTGCTATTCAGTTCTATGTCACGGATTCTGAATTATTTGACGTACTTCATGAGGCTCATTTGGCTATTGGACATGGAGGACGGGACAGAATGTTGAAAGAACTTTCACACAAGTATAAGAACATTACTCGTACTGATATTGAACTGTACCTCCACCTTTGTGAGCCGTGCCAGAAGAAACAAAAAGGTGTCAAAAAGGGTGTTGTGGTGAAGCCTATGATTTTTTCTGAATTCAGCTCCCGTGGTCAGGTCGATCTTATCGAATTTCAGTCCCATCCTGACAGAGAGTACAAATTTATAATGGTGTATCAAGATCATCTCACAAAGTTTGTGGGTCTGAGGGCTCTGACATCAAAGAGGGCGGAAGAGGTAGCTTACACATATTTACGTGGACATATTTACGTTGCTTGGAGCTCCATCGATTTTACAGTCCGATAATGACAGGGAATTTGCCAACAATGTGGTGAACAGCTTGAAGGAGTACTGGCCCAAGTTGAAGATCGTCCATGGTAAACCGCGCCACTCACAAAGCCAAGGCAGTGTCGAAAGAGCTAATCAAGACATCGAAAACATGCTATGTGCTTGGATGCAAGATGAAAAAACTGACCACTGGAGTGAGGGATTACGATTCGTCCAACTTATGAAGAACAGGGCCTTTCATTCTGGGATTAAGAGAACGCCTTATGAAGCTCTGTTTGGCTGCAAAGCTAAAGTGGGCCTCGCAATGTCTTCCCTGCCCCCTGACGTTTTGCAAGACATACAGACTGAGGAAGAACTCGAAAACATAATAGAAAGCGTACAAACAACACAGCAGGAAGAAACAAACCACCAGACGCAAGATACAGTGCCTACTATACAGAATACTGAAGAGAATACAACCAATAATGGAGGAAACCAAACTGGTTGTGACGCCATGGTTACCGAAGAGCCTTCTATTTCTGCTGTTTGTTGTGTCTGCTTAAAAGAAAGCAGTGGTGCCCATACATGCCGAAACTGTCGCCGTAATGTTCATCTTATCTGTGGACATGGTGCTAAAGACGATGGAGGTGAGGAAATAGAAGGTTATGGTGTTAATATTT
The DNA here is from genome assembly GCA_023313115.1 of Rhysida immarginata. Lineage (NCBI taxonomy): Eukaryota > Metazoa > Arthropoda > Chilopoda > Scolopendromorpha > Scolopendridae > Rhysida > Rhysida immarginata. The sequence continues at coordinate 171,388 of JAHWFO010094427.1, forward strand.
TGTGCAGCCTATGTTTCAAGAGCTGTCGAAGCTAGAAAAGAATCTAAATCGAACCTTGAAATCCAGACCAAAAAAATGAAAATGAACTCTGACAAAAAATTTCCTCCTGCACCTTTGGGAGCCACTGTACGAGTTCCTATTCCTGACGTTGACAAGGGACGGGGTGACTCGCGCAAACTGTTGGCAGTTGTTATGACAGTGACAGAAGACGGCTTTTACTGACTTGGAATGCACAAGGTATGCGAGATCACAGTTCACTGCATGTCCAAAGGACTTACTGAGAGTTGAAGACGTCCCTGACCATGAAATACCTCTCCGATCTGCTGCTACCTCTCAGTCAACAGGAACCGGTCAAGGATTCGTGAGGTGTATGTGCAAGACCAAGTGCCAAAACATGAACTGTCTTTGTGTGAAAAAGAAAATTAAGTGCAATTCAAAATGCCACTCTAGCCTTACTTGCTGCAACAAGTAGCTCAATACCGCTTTTGCTTTCCGGGTTTCGTTGTTAACAACCGTCCTTTACTTATTTCATATTTCTTCCTTCGTTTTTAAATGTGTTGCCAATAAAGACGTTTTCATTGCTCTCTTTTGACACTTTGCCTGAAGAATACTTGTCATTATGTATAATATCTAGGTAATGTATAAAATGTCTAGGAAAAATGTGTAACATAATCACGAAAACCAGACATTTCATACTTTGCCTACAAACTTCAGGCATTCTATATAATTCCTAGGCATTCTATAGAATACCTGCATTTCATACATTGCCGGTAACATATGTAACATAAAATTAATGATAGTCGAAATTGGTTAAAAGGTACGTGGTTTAATGGTATCTTTATGGTCCATTAGAAACTTACAATGTTAACATAGGGCGGTTTAGTGTGGAACTTTCGGTACTTGGTTATGTCATTCCTTAATGGTTTATTCCATAGAAACAACTGCTTAAAAATTGTTATTAACCAACTATTCAAAATATTTCTATAATTAGTTGGTAAGCATTTTATGTATTTTTCGTCGTTTACTAAGCTATTTGATGGTATTTTCATACACTTTGAAAGTAATATTTTTAGTTAAAAATTAAAAAAAAAAATACCAATTTTGAAGTTTGTGCTCTTTTAGTATTTTTTAAAAATTTTGTTTTACGAAAAATTCTAATAAAAATCAAGCAATTCATTAGAAGCGTCATATAGTACTTTATGTTTGTGCAAAATTTTAACACTCTTTCTTCAGTAAGAAAAAAAAATTATCGATTTTTGGTGCGAAACAGAACCTTAATTTTCCACAGTGAGATGGGAGGGGGGGGGGGGG
>JAHWFO010094427.1:177698-195205 GCA_023313115.1 Rhysida immarginata
TGATCATAGCTTCCCTTGGATGCTGAAGAAGGCAGCTTGGCTGCCAAAATACGTATTCATCAGAATAAATTCGTTATGTGGATTAGTGGTTTCTCTGTCTTCTGTTATTTGATGTCCATCCACAGTTTCTGGCTCCTCATTTTTCGGTTTAAACAAAACTAGTTTTGTTTTTTTTACCTAAACTCTATTTAGTTACGAAAGGTACAGTTAAGTACCTTACATATTTGTCCATAACTTGTGATCCCACTTTAAAATTTTCAGGAATTGTAGATAATAAACAGCAGAATAACATAAAATATTAGAATAAAACAAAAAATTTAACTTTTTTTCAAAAATTGTTTTTTTATAAAATGTGTCAAGTGACATATCAAATTAAAGCCATTAAAAAGATATAAAGAATGTGCCCAAGAACAAGTCTGTAGGACTTGTGAAACAAAAGTTATGATGCATTAAAGCTAAAAAAAAAAAAAAAACAAAAAAAAAACAAAAAAAAAACGAACGTCTTTAAAATTTAAAAAATTAAAAACAAAGAATGCGGTCAACTTCAGCTGCCTCTACAATTCATCTCGTCCTTCAGGGTAACTCAAAGTGATTGACTCCGAGGAAGTATAAGGTAAATATAGTTACTATATTACTGACAATTTGACATCATAATGCAAATTTATATTTTCTTACTAAATTATCTTCTTATTTAACAGGTGCTCAATACTTTTCTGATTTCTGAAAAAAAAAAAGAAAAAGCAATCTGAAGTTCTAAGAAACACTTTTCCTATTGATATAATTATTATTGTAATGCTACCATTGATTTTATTTTTTCTTCTAATTATAATTCGTAATACTATTTATATAAATAATAAAACGTAAATAAATGAATGATCCTAAGGTTACACGCTTTCTCTTCCTTTAAAAATTAAAATCTTCTAAACGGAGCCGAACATTGTTTTGAATTTTTTATAAAGTTTTTATGCAAGTAAGTGTAAGATGGTAATAATTTTTTAACGAAAAAAAAAATGCCCGCCATTTAGAAATTTGCATAAATAGAATATTTTTATTAAATTCAAATATTTGCGCGTGCGTAATATAATTTTTAAAGTTTTACCTAGAATCTACATTTAAAGAGCTTTTATGTTACCAACCAAAGTTACAGTACTCATAGATAAGGCCCTCATTCAAATTTCGAAAATTATAAATGTCCGTAACTTCCATAAAAATGAAAAAAAAATCCAGTAAGGTATGGGTGAGGTATTTGGAATTTTTTTAAATGGAAAGGCGATCGTGCGATATCAAATAACATGAGCATTTTCTGACAATTAAATTCCTGTAAACAGATTTGAAGTAGCAGTTATGGTTCAAAAGTTAAAACACATTGTTTGGAATTACAGGCTGGACTGTTCTCCATAAAGGTTTACAGTCATTTAATGTGTTCAACATGGTGTCCCTCTTGACGAAGGACGCCAAAACCATTGTGGAGGTTGTCTCGTCAGTAGCACTTATTGGACGGCCACCTGTCAACCACAGTCCCAGTTTCTCGGAATGTCTTAATTAAGCACCTGACAGTGTTGAGTGAAATTGGAGGTCTTTCGGGGTGCCAATTGTTAAGATCTGCAGCTAGGACATCAAAATGACCTCAATTCTCTCCTCCGTGGTCAAAACCATCTTCAGTTACCTGCTACAAAATAAAACAAAATGTGTTGTAACTTTTGAAACATAACTGCTACTTCAAATAACGTTCGGTACATACCGTAAAAGACAGACCACCTCACCCTTACCTTACTGGAATATTCAGATTTTAGCATGCTATTATTGTTTGCTTTAATCGTCTGTTTTTATCCCTTTCTCTTTAAAGTGTAAAAATTGATGCAGTAATGCTACAGTTTGAAAGAGCATTCTTTCCCATTATTGTGTGTTTTTGGGAGCTTATTTCCCAAAATAAAAATATTTATGTGCAATTTTGCTGAAGCAGTAGAGCTGGTATCTAATCGGCCTAGTCGATGGTACATTATCTTTCACGTTAACTATAATTAAAAAGTAAGAGACTATTTTAATTTATGGTGAGTAATTTTTCAGGTGTGCTTCTCAAATTTCAAGTGCACTAAGTTGAATCCGAATACAGATAAAAGGGGAGGGGAGTAACCGTAATATTATTGGCCTAAATCATTTTGTGCTTAATCTTCCAAAACTGTTATATTTTTTATCACAGAAATATACAGGGTTGGGACACATTAATATGACCACCTCTCCTCGAACATGTTGGAACGTCCCATGGTATGCAGATGAAAAATCATTGCATAATATTAAAAGCTGACAACAGCAGACGTGTAGTAGCATCTGTTAACACAGCAATTGCCGCTGTCATGGGCAGAGCAAGTGACCTGTCGGACCTCCAAAAGGGGATGATCATTGGCTATCGGGCCAAGGGAGGCAGCGTTTCAGAAACTTCCACCTTTGTGAACTGCTCTAGGGCTGCCGTTGTGAAGGTGTACCGCGACTGGACGAACCAGACAGTTTCGAGCAACCAAAGAGGTAACTCGATCCAAGACCAATCGGCGTGCCAGTGTTGAGCAACTGACACAGCAAATGAACAGTGGGGCCACTAGGCGTGTCGGCACCAAGACAGTGCAACGATCCCTCTTGAGGTTGGGGCTCCGGAGCAGGCGTATGGGAACAGCACCCGTGTCGACGCCTGTGCGTAGCCGAAAACGGCTTCAATTCGCAATGGACTATTGCCATTGGACCTCGGCCGAGTGGCAAAGGGTTGCTTTCTCTAACGAGTCGCGGTTTCTGGTGAACAGAGTGGACGGACGATAGAGAATTCGCCGGGAAGCATCTGAGAACAGGCATCCCGACACCATCGTTGGCAGACGACAGGCTGGTGGGGGAGGTGACTGTTTGGGGGATGTTTTCGTGGTATGGTCTGAGTCCACTGACACCGCTGGAGGGTACACTGAATGCTGTTCGTTACCAGACGATCGTCGCAGAACAGGTACACCCCTTCGTGTCGACAGTGTTTCCTCAGGGTGATCGCACCTTTCAACAGGACAATGGTTCCTGCCATACAGCCAAAATTGTCCACGACTGATTCGAGGAGCATGAGGATGAATTCAAGCTACTCCCATGGCCGCCAAACTCCCCCGACCATTGAGCATTTGTGGGACCATCTCGATCGCCATGTCCGCAAGCTGGACCCTCCACCACGCAAGGTGATGGAATTACGGGATGCACTGATCGCCGAATGGTCCCAGATACCTGCAACACCTTCCGAGGACTTATTGACTCTCTGCCACGTCGACTAGCTGGTGTGCTTGCCGCCAAAGGTAGATATTCCGGGTCATATTAATGTGCCCCGACCCTGTAATATTAACATGGTTATTAGATGAAGTGTTCATCTATTAACCATGATAGTAGCATAAAACAAGTCAGAGAGTTGGGATTTATAATTAAATGAATCTTTATAAAGCTAGTTTCTATTTTCCATTGCACATATTAAAATGACCCCGGTCTGAAAACATAGAAAATCAGGACTTATACAAAATTCACGGAAATTAATATTATAATTTTTAATGATTATAAATTTTGCTCAGCATTACGGGAAAGTGTATGCTAAATGTCTGGAGAAGAGAGGTCGGGAAATAGTCGGCTCCAAACTGTCGGGGGAACAGTGTGGTTTCCGACCTGGCTGAAACACGACGGATCACATTTTCGCTGTAAGGCAAATCTTTGAGAAATCCTGGGAATATGCAAAAGATGTTTACGCTTGCTTTGTGGACCTCAAAAAAGCATATGACAGAGTTCCTCGGGAGAAGCTCTGGCAAGTGTTGCAAGAGTATGGAATGGGTGGGCAATCACCGATTGTTATCGTGTCTCTGTACGAAAGCTCCGATGTGTCCAGATAAATGGCATTAAGTCAAGACCGTTCACCGTGGGTGTTGGACTCCACGTAAAGGTGCATACTGTCGCCCCTCTTGTTCATTATCTTTATGGACTGGAGAGACAGGAGCAGCCGAGGCGATGAGCGTGTTTGTGTGGGCGACTGCCTGGTGGAGATGTTGCTCTTTGCTGACGACCTTGTCCTCCTTGGTTCTTCTCCAACTAACCTTCAGCATGCACTAGACCGATTTGCAGTAGCCAAATATGAAGAAGCTGGAATGAAGATCAGTGTGGCCTTTCAAGACAGCCTGCTCAGTGTGCTCTCCACGTTAGGGGAGCCCCGTTGAGACAGGTGGAGAAGTTCAAGTCTCTCGGGATTGCATTCACGAGTGATGGGCGACAGGAAAAAGAATTGGATCGGTGCAGCAAGCTGTGTCAGACGTGAACTGTGGCGATCCGTTGTAACGAAACAACAGCTGGGTAACAAAGCCAAGCTCTCCGTCTTCAGATATATCTTTGTCCCCATTCTCACCTATGGTCATGAGGTTGGGTAATAACCGAAAGTGTGCGGGTACAAGCGACCGAAATGAGATTTCTGAAAGGTGTGGCAGGTGTTACCCTACAAGATAGAGTGCACGGCAGCACAATAAGGGACTCTTAAGTGTTGAGTCGGTACTTCTCCGCATTGAGAGATCTGGTTGCACTGGTATGGCCACGTGATACGGATGCCGAAAACTGGCCTTTCTAGGCAGTTTTATTTTCCAAGCTGGTGGGTAAGAGACCAAGGGGTCGGCCTAGAAACAGGTGGCTAGACTACACGGAGAATCTGGGTTCAAGTCAGGTTTTGAGAATTAATTAGCCAGATTTAGAATATTCAGAATATTTATGCAAATGAGCTATTTTATTATTCGCGTTCAGAATTGTCTATCTAGATTCAGAAGTTAAGACTTTATATAAAGTTTAGAAGAGTTTTTATTACCAGGAAAGACATGCGCCTGGATATCCTCCATAGGGCTGCTGCCCCCACGACCCTAACGGATAAGCAGCTTTGAAAGGTAAGTAAGTAAGTATACTGATCGGTGATCATTGTTCTCAGGGCATTGCATTCTCCCATTCTGATGGAACCAGAAGCACGACAAACGACTGTTTTCATGCCATATCTAATATAAGCACTCCTTTCATTCCTTCATTCTCTAATATTCTCCTTGATTTAGAGAACTATCCTTGCTTTGATAAAGATTGGAAAATTTGGACATAGAATCTGCTACAAGAGCTCACACACGCTCAGAAGGACAAGATACCACCGGATCAAAGCTCGGGAGCATACAAACTGAAGTGTGATTTTCGTGCGAGGCGTTTCACATTGGACAGTCGAAAAAGATATAACCAGTATCGGTGAGCGTTTCCTACACATTCGAAACCACCGTCCTTAGTGCTCTAGTTTTTGCTCATCATGTGATACAGACAGGCCAAACAGCAAAATGTCATGGATATAAGATCCTCCACCAAACCAGTGATTGGAAGAAACTTAACTTCCTCGAAACCTTGGAGATCAATAAGAAACACAGGAAAAAATTCTAAATTCGGGCAAAGGTCAGGCACTTACACTAAAGGTGGTTATTTCCTGGATTGGACAACATCGATTAACACTGTATTCATATCATTGGTCAGTTAATGACGTTTTTAGTATATCAACTTACATCTGATTGGCTAATTACCAGGTGGTTATGTAATAATTATGTTAAGGAACGTGACTGGTCCCCGAGGTATATACAGGGGAGGTAGTGTGGGTGATTCTAAGCAAAAAAGTTAATATGAACATGGGTCGAGTAACACGTTTATAATGGCTGTGCCAATTCAGAATCCCATCAAATGTGAAGTGCGCTCAGTCATGCCTTTTTTCCCAAGCACAAGGTAAGCGCCCAGCGGCTATTCGCAAAGCACTTGTTCTTATTTATGGAAACATTAAGAGTTGACATGTAATGAAGTCATTTCGAGAATTCTCTGGAGGCAGGACTGATTGATGTTCATGACAAACACAGGAGCAGTAGGCAGTCTATGGCCTCTGATGAACTTCTGCACTTGTTTCTTAACCTGAGAAAAATCTTGATGGACAACGCTTCCACGACGATGAACAGATCAAGCACGAGGTTGAAATGTGGTTCCAGCATCAGGTGCTGGAATTTCATGACTGTGGGATACAGAAGCATATGTAAGCAGTACAAGTGTTTGGACGATAGCAGCAATTTTGTCGAAAATTAACCACTGTAACACTTAAGTTATAATGGACATTTTGTCAAATAACCTTATTTTCTGGACACGCTTCGTTTTTAAAAGGGTGTTCTTTTTGATTATGCAAATTCTTCAGATTATGGCCAAATAAATCTTGTACTATAATTAAAAAACAGGATATACAAGTACACTGCTTTGCTATGAAATTGCCCTACCAATATGGAGTTATCCGACCTTATCCATATTTAGTGGGGCAGGGGTTCGTCTCTCCGACTAGTAAACGATTAGATGCATGTTCACGGGACATGACCATTTGGGTTGATACAGGGTGTCCCCAGTGCCTGTATAGGCTCATCAGTTGACACCTGTGCGAGATGTTCCATTCAGTAGGGAGGAATCAACTGCCTCGTGAGCGTACAATACTGTAATCCGCACAACGGTGAACAATGCCGCGACGACGACGACAACGACAACCGTTCACGCAATTAACGGACTTTGAACGAGGTCGGATTATTGGCCTCTCCAAGGCTGCATGGTCAACCAGACGGATTGCTGTCCATGTGTCGCGGGACGCACGGACGGTAGGCCAATGTTGGAGGCACACATGCCACTGGGGTCCGGAGAAGTACGTCAGCTCGTACTGAAAGGCGGATATTGCGAACAGAACCATCACTATTCCCGATATTGCTCCAGTGTCAATAGCGACAATGTCTTCCAGGCATCCATTGTTGTGTCTTCTTTTGACACCTGAGCACCGCGCGATACAACTGCAATGGTGTCGTGAACGAGTGGGCTGGCGAATGGAATGTCACCCGGTGGTCATCAGCGACAAATCCCGCTTTTGTTTGGACACCGACAACAGACAGGGACGGGTGTGGCGCAGACCATTGGAACGTGCCAATGAACAATGCATCCGGTATCGCCCGGATTATGGTCTGGGGTGCCATCGGCTACAATACAACGCCTTTAGTCACCATCCAAGGCACTCTGACAGCAGCACAGTACGTCACAGAGATTCTACAGGCCGTATTACTGCCCTTTCTGCACACCACACATGGCGCAGTCTATCAGCATAAGGCCAGGCCGTGCACGCAAACATGAGCCTGGCATGTCTGCATGATGTCAACTGCCTGCCATGGCCCGTGAGGTCCCCAGACCTTTCGCCAATTGAGCACGTGTGGGACATGGTGGGACGTCGTTTACAATCACCCCGCAATCTCCATGACCCGACACAACAGGTTCACCAGGCCTGGGCAGACCTACCCCAAGATGACATGATCACCTACACCTGCTGCTGGAACAATGCATCAACGCTAGAGGTGGTGCCACAACCTACTGATGCCGCTTTCCGTTGGGACACCCTGCACAAACGAGTGCATGGCTTGTCTCCATAACGTAATAAAGGTGTGTTCAGATGTATCTCTTGCTGTATACTTACTTTTGGCTAATTTGGATAACTCCTTGTGGGTGGGGCAATTTCATTGCAAAGCAGTGTAGTTCACAAAAGAGTACACCAACTTTGAAAGGCTATCTTTAGCAAACTACACAACTCTTAGATCTAATCAATACTTCTTACTAAAAAATATAATCTAAAATTTATTTCGGTTATCTACACGTTTACAAATATGGTTTCCATCTGGCTCGGTGAGTCGGTTTCCTTGGTTTGCTGAATGACTTGGATATTCTTTTCCAATGGTTGTGCCTTTCCAGGATTTTTGCAATGGCACGCTTTCTCAGTAATTTGACAAAACCAAAGTAGGATATTCCATCCTTTTGGAGGATTGGTTTCATGTCATCGAATTAATTTTATCGAATTCAAGCACGTAGCAACATCTCTTGGCAATGAAACAGAAGTGCGGAATGTCCCCTTCACGATGGTAAGTAGAGTGGCAATACAAGTTGTTTCATTGCAGAGATATAGCCTTTCAGATTTGATATATTCATTTTTTGTGGATCCCCTTATACCGTGCCACTATGAAAATTAAAAACGGTGTCTCTTTTCTTCTTGCATTTAGCTTCATGTTATTTACCTTGGAGTCCACATGTATGCAGCATCTTTGTTACAGAGGGACAACATAAATTTTACGAGAGGAACAAACTTCTGTTATGGAGAACAAAGAGCTTCCAATGATAGTTCACAATAGGGCCAGAAAGACATCTCTTATCTTCAAAATCCATCATAATTATAGGGCAATAATTACGTCTGGCCTGTACAGGGTAATAAAAGAAGATAATACCGATCGCTGACGGAGAAATGAACATCACTGAGAATTATTATGCTGACGGAGGCGGACCTGTATTCGATGAAGACTTAAGCCTCTCTGATGTAGGAGGCGGCTCTATTGTCTTCCGTCTAGGGGATCGAGCCCGAGCCGAAGAGGAAGAAAGGCTGCAATGTTGGCTCGTAGAGCTGCCTCGCTGGGAAGAAGAAGCAGGAATCCTGTCCCTTCTGCTATGATACAATCATGGCTTTTTCTTGCGAAGATTTTAGGCATTGCAAGATAGTCCCCCTGAACAGGCGCGAACGTTGTCTTTTTTCTTCTTCTAGTTTTGTATTTAAAAAGATACATGTATACATGCCAGTTCAGTGAAGTTAAGCAACATCAGGCACAACTAGTCACTAGATGGGTGAGCCTTACGACCTTTACCCCTCCCCCCGTGCTTCGGAGGGCATGTAAAGCCGTCGGTCCTGGCTGCTGCTATCATCTTACAGCAGTCGTTATTCAGTTTCGATAAACCCTGCACCTGGTTCTTGAAGCCCTTGTGCAGTATCAGCCCCAGTGTACATGATATATGCCTTATCATAAGGCATCTCTCACTCACACACACACACACACACAAACACACATAAACAGAGATTAATGAGAAAACTTTAATGTTTAAATTCGTATGCCATTAAAACCTTCAGAATATGAAATGATCGTGCCATTAAAACCTATACATCTCTCGCAGAACAGCGAACTCCGTATGCTACGACTCGCTATGTCACAGGGAGTGAAATCTTGGCAACAGTGTAGTTGGGAGAGGTGTTAGACTGTGGAAATCTCACGGACTGACTTGTTGCACAAATGGCATCCTAGGAGGATTCCACGTTGGAATCTCCGAGCTCTCCTGAACAGCCCATATCTTAATAATACAAAGCAGATGCGTGTCTGAAGGTGTACGATACTATTTAAACTACTGGTATTTACATGTTATTGTCATATAACGCAACATTTGGCACAGTATGATTTACGAGGGGTGTCCCTAAACTTTTGATCACATAGTTAATATCCCGATTGGTAAAAATCTCCCAGTTTTCCCAGTTTTGTAGCCACCCTATCAATCATATGACAACATAAAAAAATGATTTAAAGATTGCAATCAAGAAATATACACAAATTATATGAAAATATTTATTCAAATGTACAAAAATAATTTTCTTTTGTAAATTTATGTAAAAGCATGCAGAGTATTTTAATAACCAAGTAATATCCAAAGAAACAAAAGTGTGTTTCACTTTCGATTTCATAGTGTAAAAAACCTATTGGCAGTTTAGGATTTGAAAAAGCAGGGTTTATGCAGCTAATGTGTGCATTAGCCGTTGGAAGTAGCTCTCATTAACGGGCTGTGAGAGGTGTTCGTAGATTTCTGTGGACCGTGCAGTCTGTGCATGAACTATGCGCACGAATGTAGAAGCAGGGTTGTTTCATGCATTTTACAATTGCAAATAGTGGCCTCCAATCCAGCGAAGGACTTTCGATCACTGTCGATGATGGTCGATATTTTTGTTTTCAAATGAATGAGGAGAGTTCATACAATTCGAAAACAAAATCAAAAGTGGAAAAAACTAAAAATTCAAAATTTAGACTCATGGGATGATTAAAAAGAAGTCGTTGAGGCATCATCATGTCGTTGGTTCGGCTCAAAGTGCACGGACCATTCAGTGAAAGATCGTGCACAAACATTGAACGGCATCTGTCGTGCACATCATCATACAAATAAACGAATGTGCCCAAAAAGAGACAAAAAAATTCCACCAAGAACTAACCAGCCATGTGATTATTCAGTAGCTCAGCTGCGAAGTTTCAAAGCTCAACACAAATTGGAAAAGCGGCAGTAGCTGGTGAAAAACTTAGATACATGAAGCTTCAAAAAGCACGTTATGTTTGATTTAACGAATTTTATTCAAAACGAAAATGCATGGTATAAGCTAGGGCTAGAAAAATGTTTGACCGTGAAGACAATGATTTCGAAGGTCTTCAGATTTATCGTAATTTTCATGGTTAACGTGCATCCTTGTTTTTAGAAAAATTCTCGGTTTATAATAAGCACCCATATAGTGAATAAATCGAACAAATTAACTTCATATAACGATAAAATCAATTTATTTATGCAAATCCCTCAAAATCAAAATCATCTGAATCTGAGCAAAACAATTGTAACATTCCAGTCGGTAGTTCTCAGTTTTCACCAGTTTCTTCCTCTTCATCCTCGAGTTTCATAGAATCGTCAACATACTAGGGGGCTGATCCCTGCTTTCGCCAAACCATTCTTAATTGCATCCATCCTAACTCGTTGCCATGCAACGTGCACCCACTGCACAACTTCGGGCAATGTTGCACAATGCATACAGCCGGTAGCCATAAACGTATGGATCCCGTTTTGCATCTTCCCATTGGGATCGAAGGGCAGCTTTACACACGTGATTTATAGTCATGTCCAGGTATAATGGAAGAATGCAGATAACAAGCTAAGCGACGAAGAAAGTGGGATGATGCTAAATTCTGCTGGGAATGAAAAGAGCGAGGATGAAGAGGAAAACGATAACTTTGATTTGTGGATTTGAATAAAGAAATTTTATCACGGAAGATGAAACTCCTAAAACACACGAAACAGGCAAGTTAGGACGATAAGTTTCAAAATCAAAATAAATTTTTTTAATTCCAATAAGTAAACACATGGGGAAACAGGCGCCATTTTTGATAAGAAATCCATCGGTACCCTGCATTTGAGGGACTTTACTGCATTTATGAACATCAAACATCTATGCTAGGTATTGAATAACTTAATTGTCTAATCAAAGCTCTGAAGTCTGATGAATTAACATAAAGTAATCCAACGAGAATGCCTGCAAGATGTCCTATAAAAGAAACTTTTGGAACCAACAACTGAATCAACAGTAGCTCCGTCCAAACAGCCCAGCGATGGGGAATTGTAATACCAGAGATGGTTAAAGTTTCTCCTCGTATATTATAGTGTGTGGTCAAGACTTTCAGAGCAAATATAACACCTGGAAATAAACAAATAAAATTAAAAATATTAATCAATGCTAAAAAATAAACGAAAGTACATGAATTTGATTTAATATTTTCACGAGGGTCACTCACAAAGTCATGACAATTATTTTTTTCAGCAGAATCCCAGACCACAATCCACATTTTTCGATATGCAGCAATGACAATGTGGCTTTGTGGCTACATGTGGAAAATCTTTAAACCCCTACCCCTCTAAACCACATAATCATTGGCTCAACCCGAATGAACAAGACATTATGTGACTATGCCCAAGTGAAGTGTGATGAAACGACCTGCTTGTTAACACCCCTTGATCCCTTCCCAAAAGACCACGTGTCTGCTACTTCTTACCCCCACCCCCCCCAAGTGGTTAACAGGACCACCTACATCTTAGCCCCCTTCCCTTCTACTTGACCAAATGGTTTATTGACGATCCCCATGCTACTTACTGATGCCACTAGGTGGCGTTTCTGTTCAAGGACAGAAGAGGAAGGGTTGCACAAATGTCAGTTGACTTTCAGCCGATCTGATCCAATCGTCAATTTAGAGGAAATCTTTTGTCATTTTGTTCCGCATCATCAGACTATTAATGCAGCTTACTATGCCGGTTATCTGCAGAAAAACGTATGTCACGCTATCAGGAATAAACATCCCGAGCTGGTAAACAATGCAATCCCCCTTCACGATAATGCAGCAGTCCACATAGCAGACATTGGTAAGACCCGTTTACGATGCTGGATTATGGGAAGTACTGGATCATCCCCCTTACTTGCCCATTCTGTCATCCAATTCTGATTTGATTTTGAAATCGAATGGGTTAATGGAGATCACGAGACCCCTTCACCTAGTGTGTGTCTAAAAAGTCCGATCGGTTGCGAACGATCAAAGCCCGTCGCAAAGCTTGTTTTGGAGCCACCAGTGACTGACTTGAAATTTCGACTATGTCCGATCGACGCAGAAACGATGCAGGCATACTTAGCTGGGTTTATTCATTTTAAATTTTCTCCCGATTCGGACGACCTTCGATTCATAAAGTAACGACCGGTCACGATGAGCGTTTTCATAACGCGACCGGTCGCGATCAGCTGCCTCGGTGAGTAGAATCAAAATGGCGGACAAAAGTAGAAAATTCAAGTGTTCGAGTGCCCGATACGTAATAAATATATTTTGGAGAAAGGAGATTGCGAAATATGATGGGAAACTTGCTGCGACGCCATTTTGAAGCCAACTGCTCACGACCAAACGAACAAACGGAAGCAAACTGCCGCCGATCATACCATGTAACCTGTTGGCAACCAGTCGGACTTTTTAGACACGCCCCTAGTATTTCTTTAACTGGACAGAGCATAGTAGCAGAACACCTGCCACAACTCAGGAATCTTATTTTAGCCGTTCGAACCCAAGACTCATGACCATAGGCAACACCTAGAGAGAAGGCCCGCGGACAAAAACTGCAGGCCTTTAGGGCTTATTATTAGTAGAAATACGATTAAAATAAAATTGATATGAACAAACAAACATGAACTTAAATTTACCTGAGAAGCCTACTGCACATTGGAGCAGGTAAACGTCGTCATCGAGTAGTGCCGAAGCAGCAAGTGCCAACAAGATGTAAACGACATTGATAAGAGGTATAAAAACGAGTAGTAATATGGCAAAAGTTCTGCTAGAAAGCAGGCGCTCCAGTGCTGCACCTTTTACCATGAAAGAGGCCATATTGTAATACAAATGCATGTCATCGGCATGCTCTAGGGATGAAACAGTCATTCTCTTGAAATCATATGTAGATAAAACAGTATCAGCACTTATGCAAACGTCATATGGTTTCCAGGGAACATCCACCACTCTTAAAAATAGAACTACCTGCAAAAGAAGAAAAGTGAAAATCACAAGCAAGTTCACCATGATTAAAATCTTATTTACTATTTCCATTAGTTTGAAAGTAATCCAAACAACTTCGCAACTTTCAGCGTTACATATTCTTAACAGAAATAACTGGCCCAATCCGAACCATGAAAAAGAGCCCCATACCAAGATCACACCTCCTCCAAACTTCTCTGTAGGCACCATACACTCGGGTAGGAAACATTCTCTAGACTTACTGCCCAAACCAACGAGGGTGCTACCAGACATGTCTCTAAAACCATAGTACAGAGGACCCCGCTATGTATGGGCCTCCACAGCAGACGGATGGTCACCGCACCCATGCTGACGAAAGCTCATCGCAAAAACGGCTTCAATTTGCCAAACAGTACAAAAACTGGACCACTACTGACTAGAAAAAGATTGCCTTCTCCGATGAGTCACGATTTTTTGCTCCACAGAAGTGAAGGCCGTTAGCGAGTGAGGAGAGAAACCTCCGAGAACAACCATTGTCGGACGAATCCAGGCTGGTGATGGCACCATCAATGTGTGGGAAGTGTTCTCAAGGCATTGTCTGGGCCCATTGATACCTGTGGAAGGCACTCAACCGATTTGGTTATTCATCCATAATTGCAGATCAACTACACCCATACATGGGGACTGTCTTCCCAAAGGGGATGGCACGTTCCAGCAAGACAATGCGACGTCTCATACGGCTGCAATTGTTCGAGGGTGGTTTGAGAAACACGACCAAGAGTTCCAAGTACTACCCCAGCCCCCTAATTCCCCAAACCTCAACCTTTGGGTGATCACCTCGATTGTTACTGCGTGCTATGGAACAACCACCGTGTACCCTTCAGCTGCTGTCCGTGCCGCTAAAGGCGGTTATTCGGGATATTAGCTGGTGGGGTTGGTGTTCACTATCTGCACATCGCGCGACGACTGATCGTGTGACCAAGGTACGACCTATTGAAGATGGTCGAGTGGGGACTCTTAGTCCACTTGACATGGAATGACTCTAAATTCTTTCAAAACATGAACGCAGGCTCCCGATGTCGATCAGGAAAGTTAGGAGACTTATTCTATTGAAAAAAAAAGGCTATCTTACCATTCCTGCTAAAGTCGTAAGCGTCACCGGTGGGGGCCATCTCTCCAGTCCCATTAATTGAAAGAAGAGCAAAATGACCCCTAATTTATTGCGGCCCTGTCGATCCATGATCTAAAACGGAAGTGAAGTCAATGAAATATGTGAGGAAGAAAACATCCAATGTTCACGAGGTCATTTTAAAATTTTGAGGAACTGTCATATTCGGGGTAATGACAGGAGTGATGCAAAATGATGAAAACTGTAAATAATCGCCTGAAGAAATAAGCGCCAATTCGAAACCAAACGTGCGGTAACGTCATTGGCTAGAGTGCCTGACGTCACAAATAATACTGTCCAATCAATTGCGTTGTTATCTCTAATAAGTTTTTTTAAATTTCTTAAAAATATTAAATTTCTCAATAAAATATAGTTGAAATTAATATTAACAGAATACAAAAATTATTTTCTTCACTTATTTAAAAAAAAAGTCACAAGAATATCCAAAAACTTATGCGGGGAAAACAAAAAAAAAAATTTACATTGTGACGTCATTTAGCCTCCATCCAATCAGTGCACTAATTTTAGAAGCAGGAGCACGCAAGATTAGCGCTACCTGTTGGCTTCCAACTTCAACCATTAATGGCAATGCTGGTGCCATCTATTAATAGATTTCGAAAAATGCTCGCAAGGAGGAGATAAAAATATCAATTGCAAAACGATAGACTTCCGTTAGAATGAAAATGTGTAACGTCCAAGCATGAATCCATTAACGTAAGTGAAACGTATATCATAAAGGTTTTTTAAATGTTTACGATCTCTTAGTTTACGATATTGTTATCTTGTGTCTTTCCAGTAACGTTCGTAATATAACAGAATTGAATAAAAAGGAAATTAGGCTAGGGATTAGTGAAAAGAGTTCGTGGCACCAGGAATATAAAGACAGCGCCTGGATATTTGTAGGTGGACTTCCATATACATTAACAGAAGGAGACGTTTTGTGTGTTTTTTCACAGTAAGTGCTTTCAAACACTCACTTTGACATACGATTCTCATTTCAAGAAACATTTAGTGTTTCAGCTTATGAGTAAGATTAATTATTATTCTTTTTTGCTCACATTGCTGTAGCATACCCCCCAAGAATGGATGAAGGTTATAACATAGCTTCATCCATTCTTTTTGATACCCCTCATTATTCAATGGTCAAGAATTTTGAAATTTCGTTATTTAAATCATGAGGAATGACACTATTTATCAAAACTTGCTAAAATAATTGCATTGTCTTAAGATTCATTTTAATGAGCAACTCCAGCCTATGAGAAGTGGGAATATACTGTGGATAAAGACATGATGCAAAAAAATGAACCTCTTGTCCACAAACGTTTATCTAAACAAATTTACAAATAATTGTATCCATCTTGATGTTAAATAAATATCCATTAAAGCGAATACGTATTTCGATCTCTTTGAGATCATTATTCAACGCAATTTATAAGTCGAAAAGGGGGGGGGTTCTAGAAATTAAGGCGTCGACTACTAAGATCATTTTGCGTCTTTTACACAAGTTATATCTGTACGCAGCCCGGGACAAACACAAACATCCATGCCCACGGCGGGATTCGAACCCACGGCCATGCGGACTCGAGAACTAGAAAGTCTACGCCCTAGCCCTCTCGGCCACCTGGACAAGAGGGACATTTTCCCTCCTAACGTTTTCCCGGCCTAACGTTTGTGGACAAGGGGTTCATTTTTTGCATCAACTCCAGCCTAATATCCAACTTTATTTAAAATGAAAGTTCGAGTTATACTTTGCCGTTGTATTGCCGCACCGCCGTTTTTTAGACCCAAAATTCGGAAATAGATTAACCCGATGTATTGCTGCAAACCAAAATTCGGTTAATCTTCGGTATCTGCACAATCGCGCGATGACTGAATCCGCAAATTGAATTGTCGCGATTCCTGTAACCGGCCGGGGGGAAACCAACTGCCCCCTGCAACCAAGTAGGTTGGGGTATATATCAGTTCGTTAGAGGGGGGGTCTGGGGGGCACAGCCACCCAGTCTTTAAAAAATAAATTCACTTACCTTGGTCGCATGATTGTTTGCGATTTGACTCGCGGTTGCGATTGTGCGGATACCGAAAATTTACCCAAAATTCACACTCTTGTCACACAAAAAAAATTCGAAATTAATCATCTAAAAGTAGGTTAGGTTAGGTTTTACAAAAAAACTAATTGAATCCTTCGAACTCATCATCTGATTGGTCATCATCTGAGTCCCCAAAAATTTGATGGAAGTCATTGTCAGCATCAGCATAAACTTTGCAGCGATGCATCTAGGGCCAGTTTAGTACCGTTTACAAAATTACTTTGATCGGAAACAGTATCTTCACAAAATTTTAACTCTTGTATTTCAACGTATTACCTTCAAAAATGAGAGTTTATCAACATAAATAATGTCAATTCAAATAATAAAGAGTTTTTTTAAATTAAGCTCGGTGTTTTATATTTTTTGTTAAAAATTTTCACAAAAATCTAGTTATTTCACAAACTAGGGTGTGGATTCTGAAATTCTAGATAGACCTCTGCTTTGTCAAATTCTTCTATTATGTCAACAGCATCGTCAACAGAAGAATTGTCGTTGTCGTCCTCGTACAAGGCCTCATCTTCAGTCCCGTCAAGAGCGTTGCTTATCCCGCATTTCAAAAATGATCTCTTCACCATTTCCTATGGAATGTCACTCCAGGCCCAAGGTTGTCTCTCTCTAACAACCTTGCTCCAGGCCTCCTTTATCCATTGAACAACAAGTTCATGTCCGGTTTCTTGATGTTTCCACCTTCTTCCAATTTTCTCTCCGACAAAAGTTTATTCGCTTGTTTCTTATTAATTCCGACTTAGGAAACTTATGAAAAGATAAACTTTAATCAGTACTTAAGTTGTTACACCCATATACGGCACAATTGGAAGGCATGATTTAATTAGGGATTGCTATGGAAGAGCTTCTCTCTAATGTTTATGGGATTGGAGCCTAGTCTTGCTGTGATGTCGATCTGGGACAGTCAGCTGATACAAAATTGAGCGTGAGGATGAAAACTGGAAATAGCATTTTTCACACTTTAAACGCAATTTTCATAATGCAGTAATGGTTTTAAAATTTTTCTATTGCTACAGTTGTATTTTATTTGTT
>JAHWFO010094427.1:195305-216675 GCA_023313115.1 Rhysida immarginata
TTTTATAAAAAAAAAAAAAAAAAAAAAAAAAAAAAAAAAAAAAAAATCATCACCCCAGCTAGCTAAAGTTCATTGATTTGATATGTCTTTTTAAAGATGGGGCTGATCGACTTGAAGTCACATGCATTTATTTTCAATATCCGCAGGAAGTTTTCATGCAACTGTGAAATGTCCCCCCAGTGCTATGTTAATTTGAATACATAATTACACTAACACAAGGCTCGTCTGTCATGCATCCACTTATTTACCTCAGTGAGTTCATGTTGGATAAGACAAATCATTATTCACCAGCGATGCAGCTATAATGGCCGGTTTTGATCGTGTAGTACAGTATAACCTTTTTTTCACTTTAATGGGGAACATGCATGGAATTTTTTTTAAAAAAAATAACAATTGTTTTTTATAGATTTGGACATGTTGAACATGGAAATCGTGGTCAGAAATGCTAATAACTATTCAAAATTTATTAATTTTGATTTTAAAAATGTGAAACCACGCCCCATTTGAAAACTATTTCTGATTGGTTTTCCTTGATTTGACGTCACAATCCACCTGCTATCCTATTCGCGAAAAACAGCCCCTATAGGTGTCACCACATGAAATTCAAGATGGCTAACAGAGAAAGGTAACGTGTGACCCGATCGCGTTGAAGAAATCATATACGATGGAGAGAAATAGTTTTACTATCAATTTTTTCGTACGTGGATGTTGCTAGAAGAAGGGAAATAAGAACTGAAGGCCAAGTACATCATTTGTTATGGTTACACTGCAAAATCAGACTTGCAATTTATAGTTATTTTTGCAATTATTATTGATGTATTGTTAAAGTCAAATGAGTAATACTTGTTTGCTAAATTACATAAATAATGAATAAAGGGTCATAATTTTTTCTAGAATAATAGCATTTAATTTTCAATTATTTTCAATACTTGAATACACACACTTATTGGAGTACAAATTTCTCAGCAGATAGACAATTTGTGGATAATTCATAAGTAAACAAGCAATTTATTTTTTAAACGGGAGTGAGATATTCATGATAATAAAGGTTTTCAAAAACGAAATTATATACACTCTTATTATGTTATTTACAAATCGTGATTATAGAATATATATTTTGGTTATACCCATCAGAGTATGCCTACTTCGACGCCACATTCGCTAATCATCATCATCACCGTTTCTCTAAGTCACAGGAAAAAACAAGTCATGATTCCACGTTCACAGGTAAAAATCACTGATATCAGAAAGTAGAAGTCAGTTTTACCTGTGAGCATAAAATCACGAATTTACAAGGGGCCCGCACGGACTGTAATCAAGGATTTGGTTGAAATATTAGGAGGTCATTCTACAACATTAATATACCTTGTGTGTAAAAGGAGTTGACTCAATGGCCTTTCGTTTCGGAGAAAAAAAATAAAATATTTTACGTTTATTATTGTAGTACCAGATAAGCCAAGTGGGAAGAAAAGTTATACAACTTAACAGGGGTGGCGTAGTGGTTACTGTCAGGTTTTGTGGATTTACTGGTCCGGGTTTGATTCCTGTAGTATTGAAATTTATTTTCATTTTTTCCCATTATTTTTCCATTTTTATTTTTCATTTTTTTTTGTTTTTGTTTTTCGCCCTTATTATTTGTTTGTACTTTGCATAATAACATTCACATACATAAGTAAAATTTTTTTCAATATTGAAAAATTTTGTACAATATTTTCACGGATGGCCATTGGCGATCTGTGATTTGGTGGTGACGTTTGCGCATAGACCGTCGATAGTGCGAAGAGATCTTTATAGTTTCATTTTTATTTCACACACCACGGCTATGACCGCCCGTGGAAAATATTACAACGCATTTTGCATTTTTTTTGACCTCTGACGTTGCTTATGTATGTGGATGTGATTAAACAAAGTGAAAAACAAATAATAATGGCGAAAAATACAAAAAAAAACTAGAAAAAAATGTAAAAATAATGGGAAATAAATGAAAAAAAAATGAAAAAATATCAATACTACAGGAATCGACCCAGCCCGGTAAATTCACAGAACCTGATGTTAATAACTGCTCTACCGTTGTTAAGTTGTATACCTTACTTCTCATTTGGCTTATGTGGCATTACAATATTAAACGCAAAATATTTCATATTTTTTCTCTGAAATGAAAGGCCATTGAGTCAAATCCTTTTACACAGAAGGTATACGAATGTAGATACCTCCTAAAATTTCCACCAAATCCGTGATTACATGTCCGTGCGGTCCTCTTGTTAGTTCATCACTACACGCTAAAGCGTTTCCCCTTGCTGATACCTTGATAGAGTAATTTCATTGAACGCCACTAGAATCCACTTCAATCTCTGTTTTTCGCGAATACTTCACGCTGCCGTATATTGAATAAGATTTATAATTCACATCGTCTCTTTGCTTTCGTCTATTTTTTTTTTTTTTTGCTTACATTCTCATTCTTTACTAAGAGCTTACAAAATATATTTTAATATGCCTGTAAACCGAAATGTTCGGGAAGAAAATATTGTTATTTTGAAGAAAAATTTTATAATTTTCTTATTTAGTGCGGACGCAATTGGCCATGTTGCTTTGATATACTGGTTTCGAGTTTAATGATTAAACGAAACGTAAACCTTCATACGTGAAATATGTGACAGATATTTACCGTACGAATTTTGTATGCACAATACGTAAAAGTGTATTACGAATAATTTTTTTCACGTATGTTTAAAGAAATAAATCATAGTGGCAAGCCAATCTCGAAGAAATGCGATCGTTTACTGCTTCAGACAGCATATCCGAAACTAATAAAAGCTGATCTCTTATTTTATTTTTTTTTAAGATTTAAAATAAATAAAACTTATTTTCTGAAATGTACTGTACAAAAAATATTTTTAAGTGGTTACTGATATGCTTAAATATATTTTTGTATAGTATATTTCCGAAAGTTTGTTTTATTTTAAATCTTAATAAAAAGTTTACTCTGGTTTCTTTTGTTTTTTTTTTTTGTTTTTTTCTTCTTTTTTTTATTGTACAGGGTCTTCATGCAATGGAATGGCGCTCTATGCTATATTCGTATACGAAAATAGACACGAAGACATAGGTTAACAAGTCTTTAATCGTTACTAAAATTAGTTACATGTTGAATGTGGCCTCCACCATTTACTGAAAGCAGGTTACACTGGATTACTGTGTCTAATTTCGTATACGAATATTGCATAGAGCGCCATTCCATGCTGGTGGTGACCTTTTGAACTAATTTTTTTTTTGGTGGGTATGTACTTCCCATGCCCTCTTGTATAATATTACCAAGTATTATAGCTTTTGGTCCAGTAGTTTTTTTTTTTATGGCCATGTCAAAATGGAACTTTAATTATAAAGACTCCGTACTTCACATTGTGTATATCGCAAGTTTTAAAATATTTGAAAAAACTTTTAACTTGTGAGATTATAAATTTTAGTGCAAAAGGGGAAAGTTGTAATTGGGGAAACATGTTGTGCTCACAGTAAAAAAAAAAAAATAAATAAATAAACAAATTAAAAAAATGCTATTCAATATCCCCCCTTCCCCTTCTTGATCTTCTTTATCTGTCCCCCCCCCCCCCTCATTGGCCTCGGTGGCTCAGCGGTTGCGTGATCGCCTCTGATGCCTGAGTACGCGGGTTCAATCCTAGCCGAGGACGACGAGGATTTTTCAGGGGGAAATCCTGAGATCATGCACTTCCTTCGGAAGGGAAGTAAAGCCGTTGGTCCCGTGTAGTCGTTTGCCGGCTGCACGTTAAGGAACCTTTGCGAGGCAAAATTTACGGCCCCTATCACGCCGTCCTGAAACAGTTGAAAAGGATGTTAATACCAAACAAACCAAACCAACCAACCCCCCCCCTCCCCCGTTAATATTTTATTGACAAGTTGTTGGATTTTTTAAACGATATAATGCACGTGCTTTTATTTAATTCGATACATGATATGCATTAAAAATTTTAAATAAAAAACCTTCGTCGGAATGGTGTTCACAAAAATACATTGTCAATTTCTCTCTTTATAAATTATTCCTCCCCCAAATTATTCAAATGATCAAGGCAATGATTACATTCTCTTTACTCATCTGCTCACATACTGCTGCTGATGCCTTCTTTCTTACCCATAGCATATTTCTTAATTGCGGTAATATATTTTCGCTCCAGCCCTTTTTAAAAAAGAGCCCCTCTTCCAATTCGCTCTTCGCTCTCAACAGGTTCCCCATGTAAGATTTTGTCTCGGTTAAAAGGTTTCTCCCAACCTTCCCCCCATCTCCTTTCGCAACGGACTCTGCTCGTTGTCATAGCAACGCCCCATTGCGAAGACCAACTCACTCTTCACGGGCAACTTCGAAGGGGAAGATTGAATGGCATTCTTCAATGGCCCAAACAATGTCGAACCCTGTTTTGTGATGTGTTCCGACGTCCTCAAGCTGGTGTGAGGGCGAGCGTTATCGTGTTGAAGCAAGCAATCGGCTGGGTTGTTATGGCATCCAAGTCGCTGGAAGCGCTTCTTGAGTTTGGTTAATGTGTTCACATATGTCTCTCGGCATCACATCAATGAGTAAGACACCATCACTCTCCAAAAACACAGGGATCATGGCCTTACCAGCAGAAGCAGTTACTTTGAATTTTTTCTTCTGTTGAGAGTACGGATGATGCCATTCCATCGATTGTCATTTTGTTTCGGGCTGAAACTGGTGCACCCAGGTTTCATCAGCTGTCACAATTTGGGAAGGAAGGCTTCCCCCTCAGCTTCAGAACATTGCAGCAACTCGGAAGAAATGTTTTTTCTCAGAGCATGTGTTCCTTCGTAAGACGGCGCGGAAACCATCGTGAACGTGTTTTTGTGTGATCAAGAGCACGGATGATTTCACCCGCACTTCCTTTGCTGATTGACAGCTCCAGCACCAACTGCCAAGTCGTTGTGCGTTGTTCCCGACGAACAAGCGCATCAGCACGCTGCATCTCCTCAGGTGTGACAGCCTAGGATGGCTGCCCCGTCCGCGACAAATCTTGGAGCTCCGCCGAACCGCTTTCTGATGGCCTCACCCTCTGTGCCCAGCAACTAACTGTAATTCTGTCGACTGCTCATGCTCCTAGAACTGCACATAAACATTTGTGAATGGTTCCAACTGTTTCTTGCTCCGCAGCGAGAAATTCAATGACACACTGCTTGTAATGTACATCACTTACAGACACCATGTTGTTCCGTTGCTACATGTATGCTATCTGTCGGAAAAAACAGGAACTTTGCATGCGCACTTCGAAAACTTCAAAGAATGCATATCTCAAGTTTTGCATTCGTACCATTGTTGGGGATGGAGAAAAAAATTGTGGTGCATTACTTTCTGGGCTATCCTCGTAGTACAGATCTGAATAAGCTTTTGGAGTTTTGAGTAGTGTTACCATTGTTAGTCATTTTGGTTAATTTGTACTACGTGACTACGACTTGCGGTGCAGTGAAAGTATTCACGAGCGTAGTTAACAAGTCTGTACTCCTCCTAATTTAATCACATGCAATGAACTTGCATTTTAATTACAAACTGGACTAATTTTTTTTATATTATTGTTTCTTTTTTAGATATGGTGAAATTGTTAATATTAATCTAATACGTGATAAAAAATCTGGTAAATCCAAAGGTTATGGATTCCTGTGTTACGAAGATCAACGCAGCACAGTTCTTGCCGTTGATAATTTAAATGGAATTAAAGTAAGCTGAATGAATTTGAACTAATTTGTGGAAGATAACGGTGTAACCTTATTTCAATTTTTTGTTTTTAGCTATCGGGACGTACGATCAGAGTGGACCACGTAGCCAATTATCGCATCCCCAAGGACCATCCCGACATTGACGAAGTGACACGTTCCTTGAGGAGCGAAGGGTGTGCTCCTGAAAGCCGTGCCGTTTCTAAACCTGAATCTAAAGTCGACGATAGTGACGATGACGTTAAAGTAATAAAGAAAGTCGATAAAAAAATTAAGAAGAAGAAAGTGAAATTGAAAAAAAAAGGTAATTATATTCTTATAGATCACTAAGAAAGACTACCATCAAAACCCATCTGAAAAGCAAAGTTGTTTCAGTCTATTCTGAACGATGTTCTGACACACAACGCAGAATGATGTATTGATCCCCGATCAACTTACGTAGTCAAATGCCTCAATGAGCTTAAAGTGGGTTTTCACTGCAGACGACGTGCGGTTCCAATTAATTGGGAAATGATTTGCAGTGCGGCGCTCCAAGCGGACACTGCGCTTTGCCCAGATCCATATCCTGCAAAGAATTTGTGAAACCCACTTCAGCATCCCATGCAGTGCCAAACTTGATATACATGATGTCCCAAAATTGTCCTTTACAAATTTGTGTGCGGGTCTGTCCGACCATGACTAACAAATTTTACATAGGAACTTGTGTCGGAAAACTTGACCAGCCACTGCTAGAGGGTGATGTCCGTAGGGATGTTAGAGAGCGGAAAGCGGGATCGTTTCAGGTGAGGCCATTGCTGGAGTAGGATCCATAGGTTAATTAATGAAGAATTGGTTGATGTGCATTACGTTCATGGAGCTATGGATGGAAATGGACAAGCAACGAGACGTATGTAACCAAGTCATCCATTGTTTGGGCAATTGCACCGCAGATTAAGTGAGACTGGAGCTTTCCGAGTAAGAAGCCACATACTGCATTCATGCTTGTTTTTGTTAATAAAGTTATGTTAACTTCTTTGCATGTCAGTCACGTTGCTGTAGTACTCCACGGTTTGATTTTCAGACAGAACTTCCTATGTAAAACTTGGTCGTCATGGTCTGACAGAGCAGCGCGTAAAGATTGTAAACGACCTTTTGGGATACCTGTAGAAAAGTACAGTAGACAGTATGCATTTTTTCGTACGAAAAATCATAAAATATGTAAGCCGGAAAAATAAATATGGAATATTTTTTTGTGTCATAAGAAAACGAAAAAAATTTGACGTGGAAAATGGAATCCCTATGACTACTTTTTATTCCACCTAGGGTAATAAGGTTGAATTTAGCGTACTTGTTGTAATTCGTACCGTAAAATAACCTGCCCATTTTTGATGCTAGATGGATCACTTATATGTTAGTATTATATCTCGATGATTATTTTGGTTTCACATTTGATATGAAGAAAACGCAGGATTGCGCATTTGTTAACGATAAATTTTTACACGAGAACATTGCTTGAATGTTTTGTAACTGATTCCTCGTAACGAAAAAAAAACCTAACTCCCTTTTAGCTTCGTCGAAAAACAAGCTTGAACTTATAATTCATTCTGATAGCACAATAGCCCTGTTCAACAAATAGGAACCATTATTTACTGCAGTAGCATACCAAAATGTTTATGGGTATTGTAAAAACGAAAAATCGTGTTCTTCGTGTGCACAGCACAGCTTGTTTGACGAAAACCGAAAATGATCACAAGTTACTAGAGAATTGGCAATTTAATTATTTCGTTTTGGTGGCTCCTTGATTTTTGTATGAAAAAACGCAAACTGTCTAATTGCTAACAATGTTAATTATAAGCACGATAAGAGGGGGAAAAAAATGGGTTTTTTTGCAAACCACGCTTTTTTAATGTTCTTCAAGCCGGTGTCAACAATTTATGAACTACCATATTGGCTCGAATGTAAGCTGACCTTTTTATCCCAAAAAACAAACTCGCAAAAACAACCATCGGCTTAGATTCGAGACAGAGTCAAATTACACCCCCCTCACCCCCGAAAACTCGCCGCTGTTAAATAATCGTCTCGTCCAGCTACCTCCGACTTAACTAGCCATTGTGAAATCAATTACATATCATTTTAAACTACAGGGTGATTATAAAGTCACGATACATTTTGGTGAAAAATCCGCTTTATTGCAGCAATTCCTGTATGCATCAACCAGATATCATACCAGGTCACATGCTTAGTACATTTCGATGTGTCACCCTTGCACATCCCGGCACAGCTCCCAGCATTCCACCGTGGCCCGGAAAACATTGCGCAACAAAGCCGGTGTAATATCCTCGACATGTTGGATCAGTTCCTGGAGCCACAGTGGGAGATGATGGGATTCTGGATACCGTTGTGTTCCAACAGGATGGGGCACCACCCCATTTTACCAATGTCGTTCGGGACTATCTGAATCACGCATTCCCAGGCAGATGGATTGGTCGGGGCTTGCCAAGACTGTGAGCTTCACAGTCCCTAGATTTGACCCCCATGAATTTCTTTGCGTGGGGTTTTATCAAGTCCAAAGTGTACCAGATCAAGATCACCCACCATTGCACAGCTGAAACAACGGACTACAGCCGCGGTGGAGGACATTACACCGGCTATGTTGCGCAATGTTCTGGGAGCTGTGCCGTGATGGGCAAGGGGGACACACTGAAATGTACTAAGAATGGGCCCTGGTATGGTACATACTGGAATTGCTGCAATAAAACGGATTTTTCACCAAAATGTATTGTGACTTTATAATCATCCTGTATAATCAATCAAATTATGTAAATTTAAGTAGACAGTTGTTGTTGTTGCGAAGCTCTCGTAGTTTTTCCTACTTAGCTTATAAGATAGACAGCAAAATGTAACTTTCAGGAGAGGTAACTTTTTTTTTTTTTTTTTTTAGTACGGATAAATCTGAGTTTGCATAGGCCTGAGACTATAAATCGTTTACCTTTGTTTTAGAAAATTATAAAAAACGATTTGCCGTGTGATTAGAAATACAGTTTATTTATTAAGAAATTCACAACGGAAAAAGATAATACCACGAAAGCTTGTGTAGCGAAAATTGGCAATGGGCTACCGTGATTCTCGTTGGGATTTCACGGCCGTCCATTGTTAATGTTCACTGACACCAGCTTTCATGACTTTTCTGTACGAGTTTAATATAAATGAGCAAACAAGCACTAACTTTGGAAAGTGATATGAAGAAACAGGCAAACTAAATTAGCAAAACAAGTTGAAAGAATATAGTGGAAGTAAATGATAACTATACCCTGTCTCAGTTTTAGTTGAGAGTGACGTCACGAGTGAAGCGGTTACAGTTTGTCCGCATGAAGAAGTAATTTGAACAATTTTCTATATAAAAAGTTAATAATTCTGCATGTAGTCGAGATTATTTGATTGTAAAATGGCGACGTCTTGTTCCTAGTGAAGAACATGAAAGAGATGTGTTGGTAATGAAAGATGATCCGATTTTCCACAAAGAGGATTAAAATTTTTTAAACATTAATTTAAGAAAATTATATCTGACAGATAACATTCGACTATTTTATTTCTGAACATGATATTCGTGTGGTCTAATGTAGTACAAGCATACTACTAGGCTAACAGCAGAAGGATGCAATGTTGTGCACTGTGTCCGGTAAGTGGCGTCATTCCGTGATGTCACTCTCAACTGAAGCTAAGACAGGGTATAGTGTAGAGTCGCAAATATAAGCAAAGTAGGAATTAATTATTTGTGGAGTTGTTTTACAGTATAACCTCATTTTTACGAATCTCAGGGGATCAGTAACATTTATTCGTAAAATCCGAACTTCGTAAAAAACAAACCAAAAAATAAATAAATAAAACAAGTAAATACACACAGATGCAGTACGGACTGGGTCGAACACGGTCTGCTAGAGCGTGAAATCTGCTCCAACACTATTTTGGCTTGGCTTCCGACTCCCCACCGCGGATGACAAGAGGCTGCGTTCTCATATGCACATGTACACTTTCTTGTTTGTTTTCTTTTTTGTTTATTTTTAGTTAATAAAAATGTCAATTGAAGCTATTTGATAATTATTGTTTATTTGGATGTATATGTTGCTTTTGTTGAATTATGTATGATAAGCTTGCAAATCGTTTCTGTAATTTTTTACGTATGTCCATTTTAGGCTTCCGTACTTGTAATGTGTAAATTTTCGATCTAACGTGGTCGCGAAATCATGGCTCCCGACGACCACGTTCGACCGGCTCCGTACTGTATACATAGGCTTATACATTAGTTATTCGAGTTTTGAAAATATTTTAGAATTGTCGTCTGATGCAAATTTGAACTTACGTCATTTGTTAAGTAGTTTGAAAAATATTGTCAGATGTTGACAAGATCGCAAATTTCGTCGTCGTTTAACGTCGGAGAAGTTAAAACATCCACATCAATATTTACAAGCTCGGAGAATTTATATTGAAAATTAAGCTTACTTGTCTGGATTTCCCACTCTTCAAATCCCTCAAAAATTCACTATCATCGTCATAATTTTGTCCCAGATTCTTGGTCGGCAATCACGGAGTAGCGTGCCTTGATTAAATCGAGAATCGAGAATCCTGATGAAATTGAAACCACATTGACGTCCAAGCGAAACTGACCCCTGCCACTGCAATGCTGCACAAACGATCGTTGAGTATCCTGATTGGATAGACCAAGAGCGGAGATGGCGCCCTCTGTTGGCGAAGGCTGAAACTAGTCAGCTTATCATCGATCACGACGGTGATAACATAACCCAAATGGCCTCTTTTGAAGGACAAAATGCAACCAGACAAAATAATGCAAAAAGGCCACTTACGTAAAAATTTTCACTTTTTTAGTAAAACTTTTACTACCAATTACAAATTCTAGCTTCGTAAAATCCAAATTTTGTCGTAAAAACACTTCGTAATTTATATGGAAATTAATAGGAGGGGGACGAGATTTCAGAATTACTTTGTAAAATCAAGAATTTTGTAAAACCCGAGTTCGTAAAAACGAGGTTCTACTGTATTAATTTTTTTAAATAACTAGTTTTAAACGTAAAAAAATTTTTTCCCTCCAACATGCCATGAAAAGCGTATAATAAAAATCAGTAGCATTCACCTGTATAAAATTGTAAACAAAAACTCGGATAGTGCCACGCCTTGTTTGGGGTGTAAGGTGCTAGCACGTTTCAGTCTGAGTGGAAGGCCATTGCCAGCTAGTCTCACTTGTTCTCCAATCTAAAATGTCGAGCTGATGTTTTTTTTGGATTAGATGTGGAGTCGAAGCAGCGATATGAAAGCCCAAGAAAAAGGGGAGCTGGTGCAAAATGCTTGTGTAGGGCTTAAGCTGGTTTTGCTCCAGCAATCTATCCCGAGAAACTAATGAGCTGTACCCGTGAAAGTTGTTTACGCGGTTTGCAAACGAGACTGTGCACTAGTAAGATGAGCACGCTAACTTTCCCGAGCTGGCTTTCCTGATTGGTGTGGCTCGCTTCATGAAAATGAGGATGCACTCGAAAACGACTCGTCTCCAGAAATGGGGAAACTAAGCAATGGAATATGTGAATAGAATAGTCATTGTTTTGTGTTTGCGTTATTGTCAGCGGTGTGTTGGATTTCACTGTTGTTGCAGACCAGGTGCACTCATTTATGGTCTACGGTGTTCCCTGTCACCTTGCAAAGTAGGTCTTGGATCGGTTTCGGAACATGACTGACTGCACGGGCTTTCTTGGCCGGCTCAGTTGACGGGTTGAAGACTGCTGAATACTCTCAGCACTCTTCTGCTCCGATGAAACAGTCTGCACTCACAATTTGGAGGCATGTCTTTCCAAACAAAATCACAAGGCCACGAAAAATTGCAACCAAGGTGAAATAGGGCCGGTGCCTAATGCTCTTGACTTTGTTCTCATTTTCCTTTACAGTTAAACACGCGGTTTATTTGGCAAGTCTGTTTGTGAAAGTTGAGTCTCTTTAGCTTCATTGGTATATGAGGTGTGTTCAAAAACTATCGAACCTGCAGGGTTCCTCTGTCAGTGGGGAATACTGTCATGAGAACTCCTGAAAATTATCCCGCCCTTAGATGGCGTTAGTCTCTGGTATGAATGGGGTTATGTATGAGTGAGAATTGTGAATTGTTGCGGAAATGACTGAACGAGTTGAGCCATTTGTGATTCATGTGAGCTGAAAATCACTGCGACGCGACAGCCAATGCAGGCTGCGTGATTTGTTTTTTTTTTTTTTGACAGGATGCGTATTAGATGAAATGCTCTCTACACGTATTATAACATGTCTATTTATGAGGGGCGGCAGTCATAAAGTCATCACAATCACCTGGAAGACTGACAGATGGGGTGACGCTGCACGGTGGTCATGATAGTCTGTCTCCACAAATGAACTGTCAGGGCCACACACTTTTTCCAAACGACGGACGACTTGCTGATTGCCACTTTTAAGGAAATGCTGCTTTTGGCCGTTCAGGATTTTATCCATCTCAAAGATGAGCTCGTCGTCTTGGAAATGCCATCAACTAAGAGGGAAGAGAAAGAAGTTGCTTGGGGCCAGGTCGGGTGAATACAGCAGATGGGGCAGTAATTCGAACCCTTGCCTCACTGCTTCCCAGTGGCACCAAACATTTTCAAAAGCAATCGCTCTTTCTTGTTGATTGTAATGACTTTTTGATCGTCCCTCGAAAGAATGGTCACCCAACGTATTAATTCAGAAAAGGTTAAGGGGAAAGCAATTTGTCGACCCTCCCCCTCAGTCTACATGAATTGTCATACCAGATTTTATTTTCTTATTTTCCAGGAAAAAAGAAGCCCAAAAAGAGTTCGAAGAAAAGAAAACGGAAAGCAGCTTCATCATCATCGTCGTCATCATCATCAACATCGTCGTCGTCATCATCATCAACCTCATCTTCATCAAGCGATAGTAGTTCCTCTTCTTCATCTGAGGATGAACGTAGCAAAAAACGAAGTAGAGGAGGAAACGAAGCTCGTGTGGTCGTTAAACAAGAGAAACTTGAGGATGATCGTGATTATGATAGAGAGAGAAAGGAATATTACAGGAAAAACGAAAAGGACGTGCCTAATAAAAGGGAAACGTTTCAAATTAAAGAGGAAAGAACCCATTATAGAGAGCGGTCCAATGAACATGCACGTAATGGCAGTCAAATGAAAGTTAACGTTAGAAACGAGCAAAGCAAACGAAGAGACAGAGACAACTCTTCAGAAGGCTCGAGCGACTCGTTTCGTGCAGAAAGGAAACGGCAAACGCAATACGATAGTAAGTCCTATCAGAGTAAATCAGCTTCTAATATAAGTTTTGATGATAAGTTAAAGAGAAGGCGTTCTCCTGTAAGTGACGATGCGTCGAGTGATTCGTCTCGTGCGGAAAGGAAACGATCTCCAGAACCTAAAAATAAGTCCTATCAGAGTAAAGCAGTTTCCAATACGAGCCGTGATACGTTAAAGAGAAAACGTTCTCCTGTAAGTGACGATGCATCTAGTGATTCCTCTTTTAAGCGTAAGAGGGAGTATTCGTTCTCGGATCAGAGACGCAACAATTCTGAGGATAGGAGATTTGGTTCAAATGATAAACGACGATATAGTGCAGATAGAGAAAGATTCAATTCTACAAGAGAAAGAACGAGTTCTACAAGAGAAAGCCGCCAGGAAAGAAGAACAGTACGTTCATACGATAGGAATCAACATTCTTCGCGTTACTCTTATAAACAGTCGTCGCAATACTCATCTTCCAAATATCGATCTCCAGAGCGTGATCACAGACGTTATCAGTCTCATAGTAGAAGATAATTATTTTCCTTAGTAACGGTTTATAAAGGATTATTTGATATGATAATGATTTGTATTAATTATTTAATATTTGTGACTTTTGCAGAATCATGCTAAATATTTAGTTGAAATGGAATCCATTAAAACATAAATACGCAATTGTTGCTCGATCCTTTTGACTTAATATGCGAGGAGATATCGGAAAGCAACGCCATTTATTTTTTTCGAAGAAAATTACAAAATGTATACGTAAATAAGCAAGTGCAGCTAAAACTTATCTACCACGTAGGTACCGTGACGATTTAGGCATTTATCCCAACATCTCACCTGTTTCAAAATACCCCACTCGTATTACTCGAGCCTCTGACCACCCAGAAATCTCTTCATGGGACCAAAGAGGTGGTAGTCCAAGCGCACGCACTAAGTCCAGACTGTAGGCAGGGTGGTCCAGAACCTCCCAACCAAAATGGACCAGTTTTGCTTGGACGATGTTGCCACATGCAGACATGCATTGTTGTGAAGAAGTCGAACATCATTTCCTCTTTCTGGTTGCTTATCACGAATAGCACGCCACAGTTTAGTCAGCACAGTAGGTAGCGACGTTGACGGTTCCTATTGTATCTGCAAGTAGAATCCTTGCATATCCCCAAAAATGTAAGTATAATCTTCCGAGCTGAAGAAGAATTTTTGAGCGAACCGACAATGTGATGTTTCCAGAGCAAGCTTGCAGTTTAAGCTCAGGTGTGAAGTTCAAAACCCAGGACTCATCTCCTGTGGCCATGCCATTCAGAAACTCATTTTCCTCCTGTTGCAGAGGTTGCAGATTGTACACCATTCTCTGGTTGCTCTGTTCCGGCATCTGGAATCCAACGCGAACAGACTTTGCGGTATCCAGGTTTCTCATGCACATATCCCATGCAGATCCATAGGACATGTGAAACGTCTCACTCACTTCTTTCAAAGAAATGCGACAGTGTTCTCTGATTGTGTTGTTAATGTCCTCAATAAGGGCTGGTGTAGCCGCTGATGCAATCCCACCAAAACGCTTTTAGACCATTTGCACACATTGGAGGAGTCCAGACAGTTAGCACCGTAAACTTCTACCATTTCTTCATGAATTTCAGCGGGTTTCTTACCTTTTGCTGAAATAAACCTTATTACAGCTCGCTGTTCTTCCACTGTAGATTCAATATTACCAGCTCCAAGTGTTATAAGCTTAATTTCACAACTGCTGGTTGTGCCCTATCCCATTCCCCATCCCACTGCTAACCAGTCAGGAATACAGGCCTCAAACCTAGGCTAACCATCTAACTGCTCTCTCCCAAAAATATGTGCATATATATGGTTTCCTTATTCCTTGTAAAATCTTACTCTGGTGATGGTGTAAACTGAAATGCGTTTACCAACATGATAAACATAGTTATTGCATAACATGACGCAATGACTGTATTTCCTCTTTATTTTGCATTATACAAGGCAATAACAGACCCAACTCTGTCACGACTATATTTCGTCTGTTAAAAAATAAATGGCATTATTTTCTAATATCTCCTCGTAGATATTTGAAAAATATTTTCATATATTAAAGATGGAAAATCAAATATAACAAGAGACCATATACGAGGTTTGTTCAAAAATAACCGAACTTTTTTAATTACGCAGCAAAGGATCGTCGTAGTGACGAGCGGTTGGCAATACTGCAATTGTCATATCCTTCTGTGTAATGGACTGTTTACAAGTTTTTACGTGTTGTTTAGTTTCCTAGTTATTGCCATTTGAATGCAACGTGTTTCAGTGGTCGTGACGATTTTTGCAATGTCCGATTTACGAGAACAACGATGCTACGTGAAAATCGAAAAAAGTCGCAGGGATCTAGATCTGGGGAGTAGGGAAGCTGAGGGAAGACAGTCATCTGATTTTGGCACAACACTGGCGAAATAACAAGGCTGAGTGGGCAGGTGCAACCATGAAGCGCAACTCCAAGTCATCTTGCCACAACAATGGTCTCTTTTTGCAAATTTTTATCGCGCAACCTTTTCCAAACGTCTTCTTAGGACAGACGGTTGACTGTTTGGTCTTGAGGCAAAAATTTAAAATGCACAACTCCGTTGAAATCAGGAAAAAAAACTGTGAGCATCACCTTGACAGACGACCGAACCTGCGCTTTTTTTTTTTTTTTTTTTCTTTTTAGCGTGGAGATCCTTTGTCAACCCACTGTGACTACTGATGTTTCACGCAAAATTTCACGTTGCATCGTTGTTCTCGTAAATCGGACATTGCAAAAATCGTCACGACCACTGAAACAAGTTGCATTCAAATGGCAATAACTAGAAAACTAAAAAACATGTAAAAACTTGTAAATTAGACAGAAGGATATGACAACTGCAGTATTGCCGACCACTCGTCGCTACAACGATCCTTTGCCGCGTAATTAAAAAAGTTCGGTTATTTTTTGAACAGACCTCGTTTACGAGGGGTACTCTAAAAGTTTTTAGCCAGGAATGCTGCACATATCTTTTTTTCTTTTTCAATGTTTTGCCATTCAGTTAACAAGATCGACCATTAAGTTCTTTATTTTGTTCACTGCCATACAAAGCCCCTAATCGACTGATTTGAAGGTGACATCAGAAAGTGTAAATGATGATGCCATTACCAGCTCCAACACACTTTCGTAAAAGAAGACTAATGAAATGAACCAATCAGAATACTCTTGATTGTTTGTTTATTGCTTAGTTATTCAAGGAGTTCATTGCACTTCGCAATAGCAGTGTCGGAGAGTGCACAAGAGTGCATGTCGATTGAGTTAAAAAATGGAATTTTACTTAAAAAATTTTATTTTACAGAAATAATATTAAATGATCTCCAAATTTTAATTGATCTGAAGGAAAGAAAAAAAATCTTTAATGTTGTAGAATACTCTTGGAGAGTACAAAGTACCAGGAGAAAGTAACAAATCATTAGTGCTTGCTACTGATTGGTTTCTACTCTGACCCTAATTAGGGCCAATGGTCTTCTTTTATGAAAAAGACTGCAAAGAATATAATTAATACTTAAAATAAATAACGATATTTGAAAAAATGGAAGGAAAAAATTCCTCGACCTGGATTTGAATTAGGAACCTTGAGGGTCATGCTCGACGCCTGTACCAATTAGGCTATCGCAGACACTTATACAGCCATGCTGTCACTAAGTGTCTTAAAGACAATCAAGTTGTCAAGATGGCAACAAAACTCAAAAGCATTGTCCTCAACTATTTAGGCATTTGTTCCATTGGGACATTGGTTGCAGAATGCCATGCTTTTAGAAATTCTTTGGCTGCTATTTGAAGCAATTGCGCATGCATGTTTGGATGTTGACTGCTCGATGAGCTCAAAAAAACATTGCGGGTATAACGGTTTTAAACGAATGTGTGCAAATGGTTCAAACAGCAGCCAAAGGATTTTTACGAATATGGCATTCTGCGACTAGTGCCACAATAGGATAAATGCCTAAACAATTAAGCACAATACTTTTGAGTTTCGTTAAATAATTACTGTGAAAAATCCTTTGCCTCGTTATTTATTGAGTGTACCTCGTAAAGGATTTTAATGCTGCATGTCACCCCCCCCCCCCCCTTCTCTCTTTATGATAAGTTATTAATAATGAAACTGAAGATATTCTTCAAACATCATAATTACAAAGGAGAGAAGGAAGGAAAAATTCCACAACCTTTCGTCTTCTTTTTGAGTTGAATTTTCATCACTTTTTTTGATGGTTTAAGGGTAAGGAGGATTCCCGATTTATAGGTCGGGTCTGCTGTGCCAGTTGAGCTGATTTGGTGGCTTCAGGGAAGCCCATATGGACATATTGTAACAACTTGGCGGTTCCTTGTCTGCAGTGTCTCAATTGGTTAGTGGTACTAGTGAAAGGCCTGATCCCTGGTTCGAGTACAGTTCGTGGAATTTTTCCTTCCCTTTTCTCCTTTTGTAATTAACATCTTGGATGTTTCTGGGGCATTGTCTTTTCTGTCAAAGTACAGGGTGATTATAATTAAAGTTTAAGTTTCAAAACGCTGTAAAAAAAGAACAGCTTGGTAGAATGACGTCCAATTGGAACGGAATGTTATTGAAGAAGGGGGAAAGCTTATGGCATAAGAAAAAAAAGTAGGTCCAAATTTTAGCAACAGATGGCGCTGTAAGCGTCAGGTTATGTAAATGAAAATACCTGTCATGCGCACGACTCATTTCATTTGTTATAAAAACGCGAGGTGCACGGCTTTTCCTGATTTCGCGTCCGCAGAAGTTGCCATGGGTGTCTCATAGAAGGACCGTGCTCTGCCAACGCCACCTACAATACAAAACCTGGCGACTAAAATTTCATACATTGTTATGTCATTCATAAGAAGGCCAAATTTAGAGTTTATTATTGGCAGAAATATTGTTAATCGTATTTCTACCAATAATAAGCCCCAAATTTGGCTGTCTTATGAATGACGTAACAATGTATGAAATTTCAGTTGGCAGTCTTTGTATTTTAGGTGGCGTTGGCTCTGCTTGTAAAGCTTTTTTACAAGAACAATGATTCCGCACCAGTAGCTCTGCAGAAGTTCAGAATACTCAAGGGTATGAAAAAAGGCGTTGGTCCGATGATTTGTTGGATGCTTTGCACACTGAACAGTACAGTTGGTTTAACACGTAACTTATACCTTTGCCTTTGTTTTAAGATTCATTTGTCATTTGTAGTCGAAATTCTGACACAGCGCCATCTGTCGCTAAAATTTGGACCTACTTTTTTTTCTTATGCCATAAGCTTTCCCCCGTCCCAATTGGACGTCATTCTACTAAGTGGTTCTTTTTCAGTTAATTCCTTTTATTATCAGACAAACTTCTTGGAACTAATGTATCGCTCTGTACTATATTGAAAAGAATCTTTGGCTTTACCCGGATAAAGCTTCAACACAGATGGCAAAATCGAAGGTTGCCTTCATGAACAGGATGGCTGTAGAAACTGATATCATGGCTATCAGCTTAAGTAATTTATGGTGAAGTTGCCAGGTGTGTCCTTAAGGACTGTTGTGCTTTTGGTCTGTTCATAAAGGCAACTGTCAATTTGCAATGAATTAAGGGAGACCATTTCACTCTGTTCCCTTCTCTGTACATTGTAGCTTTCGATGCCAAGATGCAAAGCCAACACTGAGCATAATGGTGTCACATGGGGTTTCAATAACGACCCAAAGCAATCCAATTTTGTTCATATAAATTTAACCAACCTCTGAAATGCTAAGGAATTTACAGGGTCGAGTCACATTAATATCACTGCCCTCTACATTTGTCTTCGGGGTTGCCCAGCCGAGGAACTATGTTACGTGACCATATAAAGTAGGTTTCCACTGTGTTAAAAACATATCACTCATTGCTGCAATGGGTAAGAAACGTTATTTATCGGATCTGGAAAAGAGGATGATAATCGGCTTTCAGGCCAAGGGTGGCAGTATTTCGGAAACCGCGCAGCTTGTGAACTGTTCTCGTGTTTCTGCCGTAGTTAAAGTGTACCATGACTGGGAAAATGGGACCGTTCAGAATGTGGAGTACCATGTGCGAAGGCCAACCGGAGAGCTACAGTGGATTAACTTACCGCTCAAACCAACGAGGGTGGTACCAGACATGTCTCTAAAACCAGAGTACAGAGGACCCTGCTACGTATGGGCCTCTGCAGCAGATGGATGGTCAATGCACCCATGCTGACAAAGGTTCATCGCCAAAGACTGCTTCAATTTGCCCAGCAGTACAGAAACTGGACCGCTTCTGACTGGAAAAGGGTTGCCTTCTCCGATGAGTCACGATTTCTGCTCTACAGAAGTGACGGCCGTTGGCGGGTGAGGAGAGAAACCTCCGAGAACAAGCATCCTGCAACCATTGTCGGACGAATCCAGGCTGGTGGTGGCAGTGTCATTGTGTGGGGAGTGTTCTTTTGGCATTGTCTGGACTCACATACCTGTGGAAGGCACACTCAACCATTTCGGTTATTTATCCATACATGGCGACTGTCTTCCTAGAGGGGAATGGCACTTTACAGCAAGACAATGCGACGTGTCATAACGTCTGCAATTGTTCAAGGGTGGAACACGACCAAGAGTTCCAAGTACTACCCTGGCCCCCTAATTCCCCAGACCTCAACTCAATCTATAACCTCTGGGATCACCTCGATCGTCATGTGCGTGCTATGGAACAACCACCTGTACCCTTCAGGAGCTATCGGATGCTTTACAGTCTGCATGGCAACAGCTACCAGTAGAAACCTACCAGAATCTTATTGACTCAGTCCCACGACATCTAGCTGATGTCTGTGCTGCTAAAGGCGGTTATTCGGGATATTAGCTGGTGGTCATAATAATGTGACTCGACTCGAAGAGAATCCATTATTCTAAAAAGTACTGGTAACATGCCTTTTGATAAATATTGATTTTAGTGAACAATTTGTTTTCAATTGCTTTAATGAAAATATGAATGACGATGAAAAGTCGTACTCTTGTTCAAGTTAAGTATTCAAGTTTTTTTGTACAACTTGAATTAATAGTCACTTTGCTTTGTGTAATCCTACGAGGGGAAGTGAGTAAGTAAGTTACAAATTGAAAGTAATTTTGTTACAATCATCGCTCAGTCAAAACCCCGAAAGCTTATTAGAATATTCTTCCAAAGGGGTAAATTTTCAAAAACGAAACAAACAAAAGTACTGATTTGAAAACTACTTTTGTTTCTCCGCATATTCTCCTCATAAACTGAACAATCGTTTCAAAAGCCCCTCAAAACCAGTAAGATAAAATTCGTTGGATGCTGTCTGAACCAGATGGCGACTTCCCTTTGTACAGCTTCTTAGTCGGCTATAGATTATGATTAAGAGGAGCAAAGAATTGGAAGTCTTGAGGAGCAAAGTCAGGGCCATTTGATAAGCAGTATGTCTTCGTAATCCCAGAAGACTGTGAACATCCTCTTACTGCCAACAAGACAACTAAGATGCTGAGACAGTTCAAGTGGAAAGTCCTCGAGCATCCTTCGTATAGCCCTGATCTTGCTCCAAGTGACTTCCATTTGTTTAGGCCTCTTAAACATAATCTTTCGGGTGAATATTTTCCCTATGAAGAAGTTGTTCAAACAGAAGTCGCTTGATGGGACAAATGCCTTAAGGTATAGGGAGCGTATGCAGAGAAATAAAAGTACATAAACTTTTTATGTAGTTTTCAAATCAGTGCTCGTAATTGTTTCATTTCTATTTCCATATGCAACTTACTTACTCGCTTCCCCTCGTATGCCTAATTGAACAGTAATTACTTTTTATTTCTCATAAAAATAAGCCAAGATGAATTGGGTGGAATTATTTTAATGTCTCTACAAAACATTTGTTTATACTTCATATTAACAGTTGCCATTAAGTAAATTTCAGAATGATCTAAATTTATTTTTCAGTGTTCCAAAAGGGAATAAATAATTAAATTACAGGTGAGATTAAAAAACAAGTGAGAAAAATTTTTTTTTTCAAAAAACAACGCTTATGTCAAAATTAGGTACACATAGCGCCATCTCTTGAGCAAACAAACAAACATAAGCCAATTCTATTTCATATTACCCCCCCCCCCCCTTCGGATTTAAAAAAAATTTTTTTTAGATTCATGCATTGTCACTGACTTTATGTATGTGTACAAAATTTCAATAAGATCGGACTAGTGGAAGGGGTTGAAATATTGATCACAAGATTTCATCCACAAAACATGACCCAAATGACGAAAGTTATACAGGGTGAATGCAAAAATCTAAACCCCCATTTTATTTTTTGAACCGAAGCAGATATGTCAATTTTGATGAATCCAA
>JAHWFO010094427.1:217075-331644 GCA_023313115.1 Rhysida immarginata
TTGGATTCATCAAAATTGACATATCTGCTTCGGTTCAAAAAATAAAAGGGGGGTTCAGACTTTTGTATTCACCCTGTGTAAGCGTTGTAATAATAAAAATGCATTTCTTCTTTGACAGTTTGAAGAATGATATATGTTCATATTGTTGGATTTTTCCAATTGTTATCTTATTGTTGCATTTACTTTTAAAGACTTCATTTTGACTAAAAGACTTGGGGGAAAAAAAAAGATAAAAGAATAAACTTGTATGTGTAAATGTAACTGAACTATTTCAAAATTGCAAATATTTCTATTCCTGATGAACTTTTACTTTGTTGTTTGTCAATCCTGAACTGAAGAACTATTGTATTTTCAAAATAATATTTAAATGTTATTTAAGATTTAATATTCTGAGAAATAAGACAATTCATCTTGTCTGTTAAACAGAAGCACTAAAGCATTTCCACATACAAAATAAAAAAATATTAAAAAGTGAAGTTCATTATAAAATATATTGCTTAATTGCAATTCCTTTCCTAGTACTGATTGTATAATTATTGCTTAATGCGGTCAAGTGAAGATGAAGATCCATTTCCACAAGTTGATCGAAATTCAATTCCAGATTGGAAGCAGCAAGCTGAAGAATGGTTAAAGACAGGAAAAAATGTATCTTTTCTTTTTATTATTATTATTATTATAATTTTTTTATGTAATTCAATTTATTCAAAAGGGCATCATAAAGTCATTACATTCAACCAGAAGTACTGACAAGGCAATGTTAAGAACTAGGTAACCACAAAAGTTCTTGCCATTTTTATGTGTAGCCATAAAAGGAAGTGATTGAAGATATGCAAATGAGTGTACAATGTGGTCCTGTCAGGGGAGGGCAGGAAGGTTATGCCTAAATACAGGGGTGTTGGGTATTCCCATCAATCACATCTCGTGAAGAAGTGAAGACAAATGGAGGTATCGAAGGAGATGGTTAGATGTTGTTTGCTTTATGACTGCAAGGTGGGCTTATCAGCAGCAGCATCAAGTCGCCGAATGTGTCTTGCGTCGGGAGATTTTGCCATTTCTGATGAACCTGCAGTCTAATGTGGACTAGACACCAAATGGTTCACTACAAGCTGCTACTATCAACTGGCCAAACTATGACTGGGGACCTGTACTCTCAGCAGTTGGAACGTGTGCAACAAGGAGCCAACATTGGTGAATCGCAAAGGGGTACTCTTCCTTCATGACAATGCCTGGCCACATGTGAACAGGGAAACCATAGAGCTGGGAAACAATGCTTGGCTGGGAAACTTTGTGTCATCCACCTTACTCACCAGATGTTGCTCCAACGGATTATCACTTTTTCCATTCTCTGGACAACCATCTTCGCGGAAAATCCTACATCAATTATACAGACCTGCGAAAGGCACTCACGGACTTCTTTGAGTCAAGACTGGAAAGTTTTACAACCAGGGGATTGATCAACTGGAGACACGTTGGCAGAAGGTGCTAGATGCCAATGGGGATTACTTTGGGGACTAGCAATACGCTACTTTTTGTGTACATCATTTTGTTTTCTGGAATTAAAAACGGCAG
Source organism: Rhysida immarginata (assembly GCA_023313115.1). Taxonomy (NCBI): domain Eukaryota; kingdom Metazoa; phylum Arthropoda; class Chilopoda; order Scolopendromorpha; family Scolopendridae; genus Rhysida; species Rhysida immarginata. The sequence continues at coordinate 218,645 of JAHWFO010094427.1, forward strand.
GAACTTTCATGGTTACCTAATACTTGGATCACCAATTTTGATTAAAAAAAATTCTATGTGTAGCTTTCACCAAATTATACTCTCCAGCACGAAAGAAAAAGGAAACTGGAGTTTGCGTAAATGAAACAAGACTTGCTCAACCGCTCAAACATGGAAAGTAAACGGGGAATTACTTATTACTGATGCCAGGAATAAGTAATAACCAGTTTTTTGTTCGTTTCTGATTGATTGAACGAGGTTTTTTCATTTAAGCATGCACCAGTTTCCTTTTTCTTTCGTGCCGGCCACTGGAAATGCCCATGCAAATCCATTCAATGCATTTCTCAAAATTTTCCAAGAAAATTCATGAACTTTATAATTTACTACATGTAGCATAGATTTATATCATGTTCAGGTGATCTAGTGGCAAAACATTGGAATTCTGTTTTGTATGTACGGGATCAAATCCAGTCTTCAATAATTTTTTTTAACATGTAAGGGAATGTGTAATTAATTTACTAAATACAGGGTGTCCATAAAAGAATGCCCCAGTTTCAATGGTACAGTATATTGTAACAGTTTGAGACTATTTACAACAAATCAAATTGAAAGTAAACTCACCTAGTTTTTCTTACAAATGTTCAATATCCGCACTAGTGATGCACGATAATCCCTAAAATAGTATTCGATAGTATGACGAGGGAATGCAAAGTTGGTTTGTTTACTTTGATAGAACACCTAAATTCTAATGGGTTTTTTTTTTCTTTGCAAAATATTGTCATCCAGATAAGTGTCTCAAATACCTGAATATTCTGCTGGATCCTTCAGTCGATAAGCTGCGACAAGCGTGTGCGGATAATAGTGAATCGGAATATACATTTCAATTTCTAATTGAGGTAGAGATTCAGCTTCCTTATACCTGATTCTTTCTAGGTGATAACCAAGATTGGAGTTATTCATGGGATTTGCAGATCCCTTTTTATACTATTCCAATGACCTTGCACCATACAACTTATACTGCCCTGAAAAAACTCAAGACAACTATTCGATCTTGTCAAAACTATCGACTATCACACATCACTAATGTGACCTTTAGTTATACGGTACACATCCAACCTAAAATCCAATTCTTCCCACACTTTGATTAACAAATCCGGAGTAATTCTGTGTCTTCAATTCTGTGTCTCAAGTCTGGCAAATCTTTAGGTAGTGCGGTCCTCACGCCTGCACGTATCTAAACCTGTTTGAGTTACTCTTTCATTATGATCTTGAACCAACACTACAGTGCTTACAGTTGATACAATTGAACTTGATAACTGGGACATTCTGTTATGGACATACTGTATATTTTCTATTTTCCAATTTGCTGCAGTCCTTTTTTTTATAAAATGCATATACGAATTATTATAATTAATGATCCACATGATCAGTGAGCATTTTTTTAAAAAAGTTTATTTATCCTACTTTAATTATTTATATAAATTTTGCAAGTTTTGGGATGACATTTAACTCGTGCAAAGATTAAATAATTATTGCACTATGTACATACTATTATGTACAGGGTGATTATAAAGTCAATATACATTTTGGTGAAAACTCCGTTTTATTGCAGCAATTGCAGTATGCATCAACCAGATATCATACCAGGATACGTTCTTAGTAAATTACAATGTGTCCCCCTTGCACATCCCGGCACAGCTCCCAGCGTTCCACCGTGTAATGTCCTCCACCGCGGCTGCAATCCATTGTTTCAGCTTTGCAATGGTGCGTAATCCTGACCTGGTACACCTTGAACTTGATAAAACCCCACGCAAAGAAATTTATGGGGATCAAATCTGAGGACTAGAGCCCACAGTCTTGGCGAGCCCTGACCAACACATCTGCCTGGGAATGCGTGATTCAGTTAGTCCCGAACGATGTTTGGCCAAATGGGATAGTACCCCATCCTGTTGGAATACAACAGTATCCTAAATCCTTCATCTCGCATTTTGGCTCCAGGAATTGCTCCAACATGTCGAGGTACACGGTACCATTGATAGTCTCCTGGGCAAACATGAAGGGCTGTGTAACTCCCATCCACACATTCACTTTGGGTGTGTTTGGGTATGCAAATAAATGAAATTCGTTAATGATTTCACCAAAATGTATAGTGACTTTATAATCACCCTGTATATACAGCATCATATCGGTATATTTTTAGTTTTTCAATCACCTTTCGTTAACATTTTTAGCTAGCACATTAGCCAACAAATTACAATTTCCTATTTCTAGGAGCAGAAGTTTGTTATGAAAGAAATTACTATAACCCCTGACTTTACCTGCACGTCAATAAACACTTCTCTTTTATTTTTTTTTATCAAAATCAGTGTGTCCGAGTACGTGAAGCCTCCTTGTGAGAGATGGGGTGACGTCAAGTCCTCCACATAAACCAGACACTTTTCCCAACAATGGATGACTTGCAGGATTCCACTTTTATAGAAGTCCTCCTTGAGGCTGTTGAGGAACTACTCCACCTCGAAGATGACATCATTGTCTTGGAAATGCTGTTCACGAAGCGGGTTCTTCAGGCATGAGAAGAGAAAGAAGTCGCTTGGGGCTAGGCTAGGTGAATATGAAGGATGGAACAGTATGAATGACACCTTCTGGACACCTTACCTCGCCAGTTGACTTGAAGGCCTCATGTAACTTCTGCAAGAGGTTCTGGTAGTACGCTCTCGTGATTGATTGCCTGGCCTTTCCTTCACAAATTTTGGCTCTTCACGGATGGAGGGGCTTCCGCTCTGAGGTTCGTCTTCTACAAAGGACAGCTATTGTGATGGCATGCTTAAACTTGTGCAATGCAGGGATAAATGCCTGAATGCAAACGGTGTACCTTTGTTATTGGAACACATGATCTTTGATGTAAATTACTGTGGCGTACTTGCATTAAAGGCACTGTAGCATACTTGTAGATTTAGCTACTGAAGTGGCATTTACAATTTATTTCTCGAGAAGCATCTTCTTCCATGCCTTCCACAATCATCTGTTTTGCAGACTCATTCTTAATACACCAACTCATAGGATTCAGTAATGAACTTTTTAGCTATTATGGCTGGGGGTGGTCAGGCCTGATTGTCTTGCCGATCGGTTTGCTGTTTCGGTGGAGTTAAGCGACTTCAGGTATGGCCAGGCACTAGTTGGGTATCAGCCAGTGAACATTCATCTCATTCCCACTATGCTTCGGAAAGCACGTTAAGCTGTCGGCCCCGGCTGCTATTGTCTTCTTGTAGCAGCCGATATCTTACTGGAATGACGCAAAATTCCCTAGCTGGAATAAGTGCCCAGATCATCGTGCCCGAAGTACACTGAGTTAGCAAAACTCATGGGATAGTTACTTAATATCTGGTCGGGCCACCTCTGGCCCTGTGGAGTGCAGCAATACGGCGTGGTAGTGAGTCTGCAAGTCCCTGGTACACTTCTGGAGGCAGTTGACACCAGATAGTCTGCAGAGCCGAAGATAGTTGCTGCCCGTTCGTGGATGGAGGATCCAGTCCTCAGAGCCTGACTTCAACAGCATCCCAGATATGATCGATGGGATTCATGTCAGGCTCCGGGCTGGCCAGCTCAGTCGTTGGACCTCTCCTGCATGCTCCTCGAACCATTCGTGGACGACATTGGAGCGATGTGGTGGAGCATTGTCATCTTGAAAGACTGCTACATCGTCAGGGTGTTGAAATGTCAAAAACGGGTGCAGATGGTCTCCGATGAGTTCACGATACCGTGGACTATTCAACGTTTGGTCCAGGATAACCAGAGGGCACATTCCAAACCAGGAAAATGTACCCCAGACCATCACTGACGCCCCACCACCCTGCACCACCACCTGTTGGCTTGCGGGATCCATCGTTTCGTGAGGTCTGCGCCACACACGGTGCCTCCCATCAGCGTGGTACAGTTGATATCGTGACTCATCTGACCATATGACGTTACGCCACTGTTGCAGAGTCCAGCCAGGATGGTTGGTGGCAAATGCACGCCGGAGTGTCCGATGACGCTGGGTAAGCATTGGCACCCGTGTAGGGCGACGGCTACCAAACCCGAGGGCATGCAGATTCCGACGGATTGTCCACCGAGAGACGTTTCTAGTGCGGCCAGTATTGAACTGGTCTGTGATTTGCTGCACTGTTGCACTCCTGTCTCTCTGAATCATTCTTCCCAGGTGTCGCCGGTCACGATCATTCAGGGCAGCTGGACGCCCGGTATGGTGCCTGTTGTGGACTGTGATGCCTTCATCCAGCCATTCCCGATACACCCTGGAGACAGTTGAGCGGGGAAAGCCAAATTCCTGCACCACTGCCGAAATGGAACTTCCCATGCGTCGGGCACCTACTATCATACCCCGTTCAAAAGACGTCAACTCGCGACGACGTGCCATTTCTGAATTATCACTTATCCAAGCTCTTCCCACAACGTCTAATGCTCCATTCCCAGAATCCGTTACCCCTGTGAATTCGTGAGCCTTGCTCATCAATCAATGTGCTTGCTATCCCATGAGTTTTGCTAACTCAGTGTTTTATGGCTACTTTTTCCTTTAGAGAAAGATCATGTTGCCGCTTCATTAGTGTATCCTTTAAAATCTTCTATTGGTATGATACAGCCGTGTACCGAAACAATTTGATTTAGCTTATTCAAACCTTTGTTTGGCTACGTTGGTCAGCTTGGAAAAGACCATATATGATACAGATGTACTTTTTAAGTTCATTGTTTTGGTAAATTAGACTTATGCCTTCTCAGTCGTTTTTTTCCCTTTTGATTTTAGGAATGTGATTTAGCAGACAAAGTATTGGATTATGTTTTTCTAAGGAAGCAAGAAAAAAATTGGAATAGCTTTGTAAGAAATGCTTTTTTTACATTTTCTTTCAGTTAATTTCTTGTTACTATTTTTGCTCAATAGAGTGCAATATACAGGGTCGGGACACTTTAATATGACCACCTTTGGCAGCAAGAACAGCAGCTAGTCAACGTGGCAGAGAGTCAATAAGTCCTCGGAAGGTGGTTGCAGGTATCTGGGACCATTCGGCAATCAGTGCATCCCGTAATTCCATCACCGTTCGTGGTGGAGGGTCCAGCTTGCGGAACTGGCGATCGAGCTGTCCCACAAATGTTCATTGGGGTTGAGGTCCGGGAAGTTTGGTAGCCATGGGAGTAGCTTGAATTCATCCTCATGCTCCTCGAACCGGTCGTGGACAATTTTGGCAGTATGGCAGGGAGCATTGTCCTGTTGAAAGGTGCCATCACCATGAGGAAACACTGTCGACACGAAGGGGTGTACCTGGTCTGCGACGATCGTCAGGTAACGAACTGCATTCAGTGTACCCTCCAGCGGTATCAGTGGACTCAGACCATACCACGAAAACATCCCTCAAACATGGTGTCGGGATGCTTGTTCTCAGATGCTTCCCGGCGAATTCTCCATCGTCTGTCCACTCTGTTCACCAGAAACCGCGACTCGTCAGAGAAAGCAACCCTTTGCCACTCGGCCGAGGTCCAATGGCGATAGTCCCAACCTCAAGAGGGATCGTTGCACTGTCTTGATGCTGACACGCCTAGTGGCCCCACTGTTCATTTGTTGTGTCAGTTGCTCAACAGGGGCACGCCGACAGTTACCTCTTCGATTGCTCGAAACTGCCTGGTTCGTCCAGTCACGGTACATCTTCACAACGGCATCTCTAGAGCAGTTCACAAAGGTGGCCGTTTCTGAAATGCTATCCCCCTGCTCTCTTGGCCCGATAGCTAATGATCATCACGTTTTGGAGGTCCGACAGGTCACTTGCTCTGCCCATGACGGCGACAATTGCTGTGTTAACGGATGCTACTACAAGTCTGCTGTTGTCAGCTTTTAATGATATGCAATGATTTTTCGTCTGCATACTATGGGACGTTCCAACGTGTTCGAGGAGAGGTGGTCATATTGATGTTACGTATCTGCTCTTATTTATACTTTTCAACTACTTTCTTCCAAATTTAGGCTGCTGCTTGTCATAAGCAGCACGACACTTTTGCTTCTACTGGATCACGTATAAAAAAGCCTCCTGAAGTAAGGAATAAATTTTATAAATTATTTTTTATCAAAAATTAACAGTTCAATTTTAATATACAACACAAAAATTTTTTACAATTTTAACATATCATAACGTCATATAAAATGCACTGGTCAAGGAATCATCACTATATATGGCCATAAGTTGTCTTGCTGAAAAAAGGCATTTGGTATGCAATCCCCCCCCCCCCACCCGAGTAGGATAATGCAAGTCATCTATTTTTACCCCTTTATCTGCACATTTTACCTCTCCCCAAGTTTTTTTAATCAATAAATTGATTTTCTCGAACGTAATATGTAAAAAATGTAAAAAAAAAAAACCTCGTCCATATGTTGCCATAGTTCTAAGGACCAAGTGACTGCCACCCCTGCAAATCCGATCCCACTGGAACAATTGGGCCTAAACTTCATAGTAATGTAGATCTTGCCTAGAGGAATCTGGATCCTGGATTTTACGCCTTTACGTACCTAAATAGCACATAGATATGTTGCCCTCTCTGAATCCCACCCCCGGAATTCTGACCCCCGTATTCCAATCAAAACCAAACTAAATAGTGCAGATGGACATGCCCATAGGAAGCTACATTCTGAATTTCAACCTTCTACCTCAAAAAATGTAGAAATTATGAAGGGGACGCAATAAGTAGCTCCATTCTTATTCTACTTATGAAGGTCAGTCAAATAAAAACCTGAAATTTTTTTTACAGCTCCTTTATTACAGACAGAGTTGGTACACTATTTTTCAATGTAGTCCCCAGCTTTTCGATGCATCGATTCGGGAAGGCATGGATACCTTGGGGGGGGGGGGGAAATCTTCATATAATGGAAATCTTGCTTATAGGAATCTGCATACCGAATTACACTCCTTTATATGCATAAGCTAGCAAACCCGTGCCCGGCGTTGCCTGGGCTTTTTAAATCATGAAATAAAAATACAGTATAGGTAAATTTTAAAAAACCTTTATTTAATGTCAAAAAATTAATGGAAGTTTTTGGACTACACCTAAGTCTTGAGTACTTCCTTGTAAACGACATTTAATGTTGTTGCATCTTTACTACAAATGTATAAATTTCTAGGGTCGGTAATTCTAGAACAGGCAACATACAGTTGGCCATGTGAGAAACATTCTTCTTGCAAATTTACTTCAGCTACTTTCAATGTTTGGCCTTGAGATTTGTTAATTGTTATGGCAAAACAAAGTTTAACTGGAAAATGAATGCGTTTGAGAGCATTAATCAATCTAATTTAATGCTCGTATAACGTAAGTGCGCTAGAGTCCCTGTATAAAGAGTCCCTGTCTTTATACAGGAACTCTAAAGTGTGCCGTCTGGCCTCGCCATCTAGTGATATACTTTAAAAACAAAAAGTCTATTCAACTTTTCTAAAAGATAGTATCGCCATCTAGTGACATCCTTTGAAAACAATTGAATGCGTTAATTCCTGTTTTTCCTTCCATTGGTTCGATCGCCTATCACGTGATGATGAGCGGCCATGTTGACGCATTTTGAGAGCAATTAACGTAAATAATTAATATAAAACCAATTTTTATGAATTAACACCTAGCCTACAAAGTTTCTACATAAATCCCCTAACAAACAAAACTTGTTTCATAAAAATCGATGCCGCAGTTCTTACGGTTATCGGGCACATACACCGGGGAAGTGACTTAGATTTATACTATGTCTAGATACACCTAATGTTTGGGTCCCCTCTAATTTTCACCCCCAAAACTCCGATCTTAGTGGGCTAATCAAAACCAAACTAAATAGTGCAGATGGGCATGCCCATAGTAAGCTACATTCCGAATTTCAACCTTCTACCTCAAAAAATGTAGAAATGATGAAGGGTGATTCAAATCGTGTGTAAAATAAAACCAATAAGTAACTCCATTGTCCCGCTACTTAATAATAAGCTTATAGATTATGAGCACTTGAGCAATCGTGCGTCGACAAAGCGATTTCACGTGCGCGCGCCGATGTCAGTAATGCTTAAAAGAAGAACAGAAAGTAACAATGTATCCCTTCTTGACAAATCGATTGTTATATGACATCTTTGAATTCTTTACATTCACTGTTTTAGCACGTGAATTCGACTCGAAGGGGTCCACGAAAAATTCTGAAAAATTGATACGGCCGAGCTAAGACTTTCTGGTCATATTTCTGAAAACAGAATTTGAAAAAGTTAATCCGTTTTAAAGTTATCGTGCAAACGGCGGCCGGGCGGCCAGATAAACGTACAGACCAAGGGCGCATTCTTATAAGTAGCTTTTATGCTAAAGCTCCTAATAAACTTATTTTCTGAGTATGAACTTGCTTTTTTTTTTGTACAACCAAATGGAACTTACTTTCTGGTTGTACCTCGTACAACACAAAGACCTGTATGCATGCTATAATTATTCTTTGAGTAAATTCATGTGTTTGATGAAATTGCCCCACCAACAAGGAGTTCTCCGACCTTAACCATATTTAGTGGGAGGGGGGGGGGGTTGTCTACCTCCGACTAGTAAATGATTAGATGCATGCTCACGGAACATGACCATTTGGGTTGATACAGAGTGTCTGGGTGCTTGTATAGGCTCGTCAGTTGACACCTGTGCGAGATGTCCCATTCAGTAGGGACAAAGCAACTGCCTCGTGAACGGTCTCAGTGCCGCGACAATGAAAACGACGACCGTTCACGCAATTAATGGACTTTGAACGAGGTTAGATTATTGGATGGCCAACCAGACGGACTGCTATCCATGTGTCGTGGGACGCACGGACGGTAGGCAATGGCGAGAGGAAGGCACACATGCCAGTAGACCAGGCTCTGGGGCCCGAAGAAGCACGTCAGCTCCTACCGATAGGCGGATACTGCGAACAGCACTACTGGACAGAACCATCACCCTGCTGCAACTGCACGACAACATCAGTATTCCCGGTACTGCTCCAGTGTCAATAGCATGCCGCGACAATGTCTGCCAGGCATCCATTGTTGTGTCTTTCTGACATTTGAGCACCGCGCTATACGACTGCAATGATGGCGAATGGAGTAGCGCAGACCATTGGAACGTGCCAATGAACAATGCATCCGGTATCGCGATCTTGGACCAACACCCGGGATCATGGTCTGGAGTGCCATCGGCCACGATACCAGAACGCCTTTAGTCACCATCCAAGGCATCCTGACAGCAGCACGGTACGTCACAGAGATTCTGCAGCCCGTATTACTGCCCTTTCTCCACACCACACCTGGCGCAGTCTTTCAGCAGGATAACGCTTGACCGCACACGGCAATTGAGCACGTCTGGAGCATGATGGGACATCGTCTACGATCACCCCGCAATCTCCATGAACTGACACAGCAGGTTCACCAGGCGTGGGCAGACGTACCTCAAGATGACGTGATCACCTACACCTGCGGCTGGAACAATGCATGGCCGCTAGAGGTGGTGCCGCTTTCCGTTGGGAAACCCTGTACAAACGAGTGCATGTCTTGGCTCCATAACATAATAAAGGTGTGTTCAGATGTATCTCTTGCTGTATACGTACTTTTGGCTCTTCGGATAACTCTTTGTGGGTGGGGCAATTTCATTGCCGCTAACTATTGTGAAACTTTGACTAAACTGCAGCATGCTATATGGAATAAGCGACCAGAAACAGTGTTAGACTTCTTCATGACAAAATGGGTCATTTCGGCTGAGAGGTTCTGGACCACCCAGCATACAGTCCAAACTTAGCAACCACCTCTTTGGTCTCACAAAGAGATTTCGGGATGGTCAGAGTTATGAGGCTGACCAGGAACTCCAAACTGCCGTGCGTCATTAGCTGTTTTCACAGCTGATGGAGTTTTATGCATGGGGTATTCTGAGTTTTGTTCTTGTCCAATTAAAATAAACAAAATTTAATTTAGTTATTAAGTTTTTAATGTTTTTAAAATTTATTTTTGCAGACTAATGCTAAGCAACTCATTCCATTTAGTAAGAATATTACTCGAGATATTGCGCTAAATCCTCTTGATTTATTTGATTATCCAGTCCCCAGCGAACTATTGCGTCTGATGAAAAAAGAGAGCGAACGGTAAATGAGATTTTTCTGCAATATACGCAGCTGGCCATGGGAATAACCTCATCCTCTTTTGATTTTAACATATAAAGGGCACCTTGTTTAGCATCTACAGAGCATGATGCCAACATGGGGTAGAGCTTCATTTCGCAGCTATACAAGCAATAATGCGATGAGATTGTACTGAGGCACATTCCACCATCCGTCTTGTGGCTACACATATAGATCATGCAAATGTGGTCAATGGGAGAAAAATCTGGAATGGTGTCCACATCTTGTATAGCCTGTTGGGTGACACGAGCTATGTGAGAGCAAGCATGATAATGTTAGGTATACTGCACAAACATGCTGAGAGTCATAATTGATGGCACCCCAGACACTAATATCTGGTGTCTGGGACATTTGGCATTCATAAAGCAGTGCAGCATCATTGCGTTGCCCTCTACGGCACCAAACCCTGATGACATGTCACGAACAATATAAGAGGTGCTACCCAAAATTTCTCGAAATGTACCTCTATAAAATATAGAACTTACCCGATCTTTTAATTTCCCACGTCATCTTCAAAGTAGTCGCCTTGGGCATCTATACATCACTTCCAGCAAAGTTCCCACTTCTGGAAGCACTCCTGGAAGTTCCCAGGTTGGAGCATGTTTAACACCTCGTGCGATTCCACTTGGATCACTTCAATGCAGTCAAATCGCCTCCCTTTTAACCGCAATTTCAATTTTCGGAAGCAATAGAGATCCGCAGTTTTCTTCAAGAATCGCAACGGAGCAACACAAAGAGTGACAAAACAACTCAAACTCAAAATCACGTGGATGACACTGCTTGGCACAATTATACCTGAGACGTACCACTAACGCCATCTATCGGCAAAACTTCATATCTCTTATGGTTTGGTCAGAATAAAACAATTTCGGGAAATTTTAAGTAGCACCTCATATAATGCCAAGGGACATAGACAAACAACGCTACGGATGTCATAAGTATAGCTTCGTTCAAACAGCGACAGACTAACAAATGCAGTGCAGGCCTCATAGATTGCAGGATCTCTTGCTGCTAAGCATGTCAGCATGATCTTTTAACAACGTCACTTTAATCGTTTGTATTTTGCCTTTGTAAACGCAGCTGGTTTTCATGGATGACTCCTTCTAGGTGTAGGGATTTCCATGGCCATCAGTGTATTTTAAAAAGTTTTACGTAATTATGCATAAAGATCCATAGAATGTGTTACTCGAATGCCTTTGGATACGTCATGGCCATACCCAGGGGGGAGGGATGAGGGGGCTGCAGCTCCCCCTGAAATTGGCAACTATGTCAACTAAACCTGTTACATGGGGAACCCCCTCCACAAGCAGGATTGGGCCAGGCTCCCTCAGCCCTCTCCAAAAAAGTTTCTGGGTGCAGCCCTGGGATACATTAAATTTCTTATCACGCCATTAGGAGCATAAATACGAGGGACATTCAAATTTGAGCTGGACTGTCATTGTTGGGATGGCAACTAACGCCTGTCATGCAAATGCAGCACCACTCATCCGGTTAAACAAAATGGCGGCCGGCATCTGAAATCCATCAGGTGTGAAAGCATCTGAAATCCATCAGAGACTTCAAAGACAGTTCAGCGGATCATGTTTGTCTCGATCATCCGTCTTTGCTTGGTGCCAAAAGTTTGAAGGAGGCGAGAATCCACCGGCAATGAACCTCATAAGGCAAGGCCAGCAACTGCTGTCCATGATGGTATCACCGCACAAACAAAATGAGCTGATAAGGGACAATAGGCGGATTCATGTCCGAGAATTGGCTTCAATACCGAACATCAGCACTGGCAGTTTGGAGACCATCATCCATGATATGCAACTGAAATTCAACAAGATCTGTGCCAGATGGGTTTCTAAGCAACTCTACGAGGATCACAAAACCACCTGGGTGGAAATCTATACTATGCTGCTGCTGCAGTGACAGGACAGGGAAGGCGATAGCTTCTTAAGCTTCATAATACTCTTGAAAGCAAGCGAGCGAGCATGGGGACGCAACACACTAAATCACCAAGACTCAAGAAATTCAAGTTGACATCGTCGGCAACAAAAGTGATGGCGACTGTATTCTGAGACATTAACGGTATCCTTCATGTCGACTTTCTGGAAGAATGTCGAACCATAAATCCACCCAACTACTGAGGACATCCCTGAAGCCAGCACTAAGAAAAAGGCGACCAGGACTCCTTACCAGTGGTGATTGTTTTCTGCAAGACAAGGCCAGACCACATGCAGCCAAACTGAATATGGACGCGCTGATGGAAATCAAATGGGATATTTTACCAATCGGTTGCATTTTGGTCAGTATTGCTGTAATTATAAAAGAAAAACGGTCTAGGAATAGCAATATGGTAGTGTTTTATTCCGAATCTACGCGTTTCGAGGAACTTTCGTCTTGAGGATTCTGAAACACAACAAAGAAGGCAGCGGCAATCGACAATCGAATAGTGTAGTGAAAGAAAAGATGCGAGTGGTCCAGGAGCCAAGCTCACTTTGCACGCTCGCCCAAAGAGTAAACCAGAGGAGGTACACTGAACTGGGAGAGAAGCCTGATGAACCTCTTTAGTCCTCCAGAGAATAAGTCCCAAGAAGGGACGAGAGTCATATTGTAGATTGACGAATAGAGTCCCCAAAAATCAGCAGGATCTAAAAGATCCAATAGTTGGGGAAGATGGCCTTGTGAACGTCATCAAAGCAGACATCCAGGATATGGCGGGGTCTTCGAAACTGGAGGGGACCCTTAACAACGAGTGGGTGGTCCAGGATACAAGAAACCAGGGTGTTTTCATGATTCTCCATCTTGGGTAGCATGTTCTTCATAAGTGTCTAGACAAAGGTGCCTATGTGGGTCATCCCCAAATCCTCATAGATAGAGTGGTTGTTGGCAACTCTTCTGTCAAGTTGGGCAATGAATTGGAGAGCAATATTTTGGAAAGTCTGGAGATCCTTCTACCTAGATTTGCAAATATAGCCCAAGCAGGCATTCCATGAAGCGAAATAGTACGAATCACAACCTTGTATATCAAGAGTTTGTTATCTATACCAAGAGTGCTGTTTCACCTTAGAAGTGCAATCAAACTGAACTTCGCCTTCTTTGCCTTTTGAGTGCATAGTGGACTTGGTCGTTCCAGTTTAGTTTGTAGTCGATCACGACACCAAGATATTTATAGCTTTTTACCCACTCAAGTTTCTTGTTGAATAAGAAGAGGGGTTTTGGTGGGTTTTTGCATTTGCGAGTGATAAACATGATCTTGCACTTTTTGACATTCAGCTTTAATCGCCACTTAGTGAACCAGCTCTCGCACTGATGTAAAGCTTTTTGTAGTCAAGTGATGACATGTGCTGGGTTTCGTGCCCAGGTCATGATGGAACCGTCGTCAGCAAACATGTAAAGATTACACTTTGCAAACTTGGGGAAATCATGGATAAAGAAGTTGAATAAGGCTGGCCCCAAGACAGAGCCTTGGGGTACACCAGCATTATCATCGCAGGGTTCAGACAAGTACTCCCCAACCTTAACACGAAAAGTCCTCTTTGACAGGAAGGAGCGAACCAGAGCAGTTAGATCGTCAGGGAACCCGTAGGTAATCATTTTGTAAATGAGCCCATCATGCCAGACTTGGTCAAAGGCCTTTTGGACATCGAGGAAAACGAGACTACCAAACATAGAGAGGTTGAGAGGACCGTTTAAATGAGCAACGAGCCTCCATAACTGAAGCTCACAGGAGTGGCCTGGACGGGTTCACTGACGATCTAATTGCTCTGATTCGCTCCTTCCTGTCAAAGAGGACTTTTCGTGTTAAGGTTGGGGAGTACTTGTCTGAACCCTGCGATGATAATGCTGGTGTACCCCAAGGCTCTGTCATGGGGCCAGCCTTATTCAATTTCTTTATCCACGACTTTCCCAAGTATGCCAAGTGTAATCTTTATTTGTTTGCTGACGACGGGTCCATCATGACTTGGGCACATGAAACCCAGCACATGTCATCACTCGACTGCTTGGGTTTCTATTTGCAAATCTAGGTAGAAGGAACTCCAGACCTTCCAAAATGTTGCTCTCCGATCCATTGCCCAACTTGACAGAAGAGTTGCCAACAACCACTCTATCTATGAGAATTTGGGGATGACCCACATAGGCATCTTTGTCCAGATACTTATGAAGAACATGCTACCCAAGATGGAGAATCATGAAAATACTCTGGTTTCTGGTATTCTGGACCATCCACTCGTTATTAAGGGTCCCCTCAGATTTCGAAGACCCTGAAAGATCCTGGATGTCTGATTTAATGACGTTAACAAGGCCGTCTTCCCCAACTACTGGATCTTTTAGATCCTGCTGATTTTTGGGGACTCTATTCGTCAATCTACAATCTGGCTCTCGTCCCTTCTGGGGACTTCTTCTCTGGAGCACTAAAGAGGTTCATCAGGCTTCTCTCCCAGTTCAGTGTACCTCCTCTGGTTTACTCTTTGGGCGAGCATACAAAGTGAGCTTGGCTCTTGGACCACTCGCAAAATTTTTCACTTCATTGTTCGATTGTCGATTGTCGTTGCGTTCTTTGTAGTTGTTCAGAATCCTGAAGATGAGATTTCCTCGAAACGCATAATTCGCAATTAAACACTACCATATTGCTACTCTAGTTGTTGGGAGGGCAAAGTTCGGCTCTGGTGAAGAAGTCTCGTATATTTTTTTTACTTTTTGTAGTTTCGTGATTTTATAAAAAATGAAGTCCAAGTCAAATTTGAACGCCACTCGTATTATTTGATAAAAGGTATACGAGGTCTGTTCAAAAAATACGTAGACTCTTTGAATTGCGCGGGCCCTGTTGGTCCCAATCAAAATCGCTTGGTGTCGCCATCTTCTGACAGATCCGCTGATTACAAGGCAGATTTTTGATTGCAAATATCAGTATTGGTTGATTAGCTACGCGGTTGTTTGTGAAGTGTTTTTTTTTTCGTTTGGCGGATTTTTAGAATGAGTGACTTGAACGAGCAAAGAGTTGCTGTGAAATTTTGTGTTAAACTCGGAAAAACTGCCACTGGACGAGTGGAAAAGGCCAGAAATGTGGACGAGAGGTGACTAGTTGTTTCATCACGACAACGCTCCAGCCCATTCAGCCCTCAGAACTCGAGAGTTTTTGGCCAAACACTCGATCACTGTTCTTCCTCACCCACCCTACTCACCTGACCTCGCTCCTTGTGACTTCTTCTTGTTTCCCAAACTCAAAAGACCTTTGAAAGGAAGGAGATTTGAGACGATTCCCGACATAAAGGCAAATGAAATGAAAGCGCTGAAGGACATCATAAAAGAAGCGTTCCAGGACTGTTTCAAAAGTGGAAACACCGTTGGGATAAGTGTGTGCCTCGGTGAGGAGAGTACTTTGAAAGGGACTCAGATGTGTAACTTCTGAATAAAGTATATTTTGTTTTATGACGTCAGTCTACGTATTTTTTGAACAGACCTCGTACTTCCAGTTATTCATTGTATGAGCCGTGTATTATATTATTAATTTTGAACCGACACTTTTGTAGTTACACCTTTATAGAGTAGTTGAACAATCTGTTGGTTCTCGGTAATAAAGATACTTTCATTATGTATTTCCTATGAAGATTTCCTAGTGTTGAATTTCTTAAGCAGCTCTACAGGCAAAAGAATGCTGTAAAAAAGGTAAGTACATCTCTGTTACCGTACGATTATCTTTTTGGTGCTTTAACAAATAAATTAACATGCTAAAACCTCTGAATTATAGTATCAAATACCATTTTGTGTCAGCCTAAATCGATCTCATGATGAATACATTAAAAAGTTTTCTACATTACATAAGCTAATTAAAAAATATCAACATCCTGAGACTAGGAAGGATCACTGCACTCAAACGGAGATTTCAGAACAGAAGAAACAAATTGAAAAAATTATTAAAACTCCTAAAAAGGTGACTGATTTATATAATAAGAGGGTTGGAGCATAATTCAAGGAAGCCGTGCATTCCTAGTGTGTTCCCACAACACCAGATTTCCTCTGTGATTTCCTTGTCCTTTCATCTGTATATTCCACCCACGCTCGAAATTCTCACACCCAAAAAAAAAGTTGCCATGACTTATGCCCCGACCGTCATACTGGTTGGTTATAATTAAAGTTCCCCACTTCTGCGCTGACTGCACGTGTTATTGCACGGATAGTGATGAAACTCTGTGTATAGGTTATGCAGAGCATGGGAAAGAGAATTCCAATGGAAAATATATTAATGCATACGATTGCCACCAGGGGAAAAAGTGGCGCTGCAAGATGATACATGGACGGTAGTAATGCACAGGACACTGTGCTCAACAATAGCACGAAGTGTCTCCCGTGAAATGGCTGCAACACGTTGAATAATGTTGGTTTTCAGTTCAGGCAAAGTCTGTACGACTCCATGATCCTTAGGGTTCCCCACAGTGATATTCTCGCAGTGCTGTTGCTGGTAACAGAGCTTGCGCTATTGCTGCTGTTCTGGTAGCAGAGCTTCACCAGGAGCACACATTCTTTCTTTCCCAATGGCATGGTGACTTCTGGAGATAGGTTGTTCACAGACGCATTATGGTTTTGCATATGGTGCCACTTTTTCCCCTGGTGGCAACTGTATGCATTAATACAATTTCCGTTGGAATTTTCTTCCCCATGCTCTGCATAGCGTATGATCAAAGTTTCATCACTATCTGTGCAATAACACGGTCTGCAGGCCCTGCAGAATTGGGAGACTTTCAATTATAATCAACTGGTATATTCATTCATATCTTTTTTAATACAGTAAGTATGACAAGGAAGTTGATATTCCAATACACTAACAACCCAAAATAATTCATACAAGTCTGTACGGCTACAGTCACAAAGTTGATGGATCGGTCGTGTCGGAAATGATGATAAAAGAAGCTGCTATGGCCTCCACGCTTCCCTTACTTAACCCCTTGTGACTTCTTTTTATGGGGGTATTGAAGGACTTGGTGTTTGTGCTGCTGTTATCAACTGATCTGCCATTATCGGACTCATATCACGGATCTTTTGACTAAATTGACAGGGACATGCTTCATTGAGTTTGGGGTGAATTTTATATCTGTAGATTCACTAATGGGCACATATCGAGCACCTCTAACCTGGAAAAACCTGGAGAGTTGCTCTATGTACCGGGTGGTTATAATTTAAGTTCCTCACTTCTGTGCGGGCTTCAGAGTACGTTATTGCACTGATAGTAATGAAACTTTGTGTATGGGCTATGCAGAGCATGGGGAAGAGAATTCCAATGCAAAATTGATTAGTGTTTACGGTTGCCACCACGGGAAAAAGTGGCACTGCAAGATCATACACAGACGGTAGTAATGCACTACTGGAATGCTGTTGGAGGGACTGTTCAATATGCGCACCCTCTGCGTCGATGACGTGCGTTGTCGTGCTGCATTAACTGTGGTACCTTTTTCAAGAAAGTTCAGTAAAATCGGGCCTTTGCGATCAAAAAACACGGTCAACATGACCTTCCCTGGGACCTTTAATGCTTCCGTTGGCGACTTTGACGTTTGCTTTCGGGCTGGAAATGAAAGCACCAAGTTTCATCCCCTGTAACGATTCTGTCGAGAAAACTCTCTCCTTCCTGTTCATAGTGAGTCAAACGTTGCAGGGACATGGCCATTCGAACTCCAAGTTGTTCTGATGTCAAATGATGCGGGACCTATTGTGCACAGATTTTTCTGTAGTGCAGATGGTTCCTGATACTGGACTAAGGCCAGTTTTAGCAACCACGACATCGATTTCCTTTAAGACAACGTCAATTTTGGTTTTGGAATCATCCGTGATGGCGTGGTTTGCTTGTCCAGGTCGTTGATCATCTTGTAATGATGATGTCTCTCTGAAAACCTCTTGCTCCATGTCCAAACACGACTGAAGAAGTGTGGTTTTGTAAAACCCGCACCTTGTATACCCCGCGGACATAAAAAGTATAGGTATAACCCATGGGGTATATTCACAAAAATACGGCTACCTCATAGCCATTAGCATACTCAGCAAAGGCACAAAAATTCACACGTGTTCATTAAGATATCCAACTCCACTACGGAAAGCGGCGATGCCATAGCGACATTACTTTGCATGGCAAAATTCAAGGTCGGATACTTTTTAGACAGTCCTTGGGTGCTTTTCTGTGGTTAGAGTTTTCTCTTCCTATACTGGCAATTCCACACAACAGTTCCTTCTTATTTTTGTTGTTATTAATTATACTCATAAGGATGCTGATTTGCAAGATTAAGCTTATTAATTGCTAACATCAAAATTTTTTATTTTTTGATGATTAGTATCGATTTTATTTATTTATAGGAAGAAAAAGGAACTTCTGCTGTACATTTTGAATCTTCTTGCAATCTTCTGTTAAAGCAAATACGTCAGTTGCAAGATACAACTTTGTGTCCAGATATAATTTTAAACGTTGAAACACGTCAGTTTAAATGTCATCGGTAAATTTAAATTTAAAAAAAAATTTGATTTTAGTATTTCGTAAGGCAAAGTGTACTCATTTTTTTTTATTGGAATTTCATCGCACATGAAATCTTTATATTACGAGGGACATTCAAATTTGATGTCGACTTTATTTTTTATAAAATCAGGAAACCGCGTCAGGACAGCCTTTTTCACTTCCTCATTGGAGCCGAACCTCTGCCCTCCCGAGAACTCTTTCAATGGTCCAAAATGGTGATAGTCGCAAGGGGAGAGATCCCAGCTGTATGGGGAATGTGGTAAGATGTCCCATTTGAGTTCCGTCAGTGTGGCTATGTGTGGTCTGGCATTGTCTTGCAGAAAGCAAACACCATTGGTAAGGAGTCCTGGTCGCTTTTTCCTTAGTGCTGACTTAAGGGACATCCTCAAAATGTCATATAGTAGGGTGCATTTATGGTTTGACGTCCTTCCAGAAAATCAACATGAATACAGTCGCCATCACTTTCGTTGTCTACAGTGTCATCTTGAATTTCTTGGATCGTGGTGAATCAGTGTATAACAACACAACTTAGGAAGCTATCAACTCCCCTGTCCTATCGCTGCAGCAGCATGGAACAGATATCCACCTGGGTGGTTTTGTGATCCTCGAAGAGTTGCTTAGGGACCCATCTGACACGGATAGTTGAATTTCAGCTTATTGTGCATGATTGCATCCACACTGCCAGTGCTGATGTTCAGTATTGAAGCCAATTCTCGGACATGAATCTGCGTGCTGTCCTATATCAGCTCATTATGTTCGTGCAATGATACCATCATGGACATCAGTTGCTGGCCTTGCCTTATGAGGTTCATTGCCGGTGGATTCTCGCCCTCCTTCAAACTTTTGGCATTAAGCAAAGACGGATGATCCACACAAACATGACTCGGTGAATTGTCTTTGAAATCACTGATGAATTTCAGATGCTTTCACACGTTCGTTGTGGAGAAACTTGATGATTATTTGTTGTTCAACTCTGGTCGACTCATCACTGTCTGCCATTTTGTTTAAACAAGCAATCGGTGTCATGGCAACCGGATGAGTTGTGTTGCATTTGCACGACAGGCGGTTGTTGCCATCCCAACAATGAAAGTTTAGATTTTTACAACAATGAAATTTACAAAAAACAAAGTTCAGGTCAAATCTGAACCCCCTCGTACCTCAAAATCTAAGGATTTTCGGACCTACCGGGTAAATCAAAAGTCGCAGTACACCCTGTTTTTTCGAAAACCTTGCAGGAATTGGGAAATCTGAATATTCCAGTAAGGTATGGGTGAGGTGGTCTATCTTTTGCGGTATGTACCGAACAAGGCCGCCATCTTGAAATCGACCATCTTAAATCTAAGTCAATTTTTTAAATGGAAAGGGGGGGGGGTCATGTAATATATCAAATAACATGAGCATTTTCTGACAATTTCATTCCTGTAAACAGATTTGAAGTAGCAGTTAGGGATCAAAAGTAACAACGCATTTTGTTTGGAATTACAGGCTGGACTGTTCTCCATAAAGGTTTACAGTCATTTAATGTGTTCAACATGGTGTCCCTCTTGGTCAAGGCACATTTGAAGGCGCTGAATCCAATCGTCATGCACTCACAGAAGGATTTCCGCAGAAATGCTGGCACACTCTTCTTCAATGCATTGCTGGAGGTGGTGTCTGTTTCTGATTTTCTGTGCATATACGAGTTGCTTTAAATGACCCCACAGATAAAAGTCAAGTGGTGTGAGATCAGGTGATCTGGGTGGCCATTCCACAGCACCTCGTCAGCCAATCCAATGACCAGGAGATTGAACATCTAACCACTGAACTTGTCGATGTTGCTCCAGGGCCCACGTGCATACGTCTGTCTGGGTGGCCATCCTCTGCTAGGTGCTGGAGTATCTGAATCTTGAATGGATGCCATTGATGAGCATGAAGGATTCGTACGATCGATGACTGGCTGATTCCACATTCTGCCGACAAACGTCGTGTGCTGCGTTGTGGGCTCTTGATGAAGGATGCCAAACCATTGTTGAGGTTGTCTCGTCCGTAGCACTTATTGGACGGCCACTCTGTGCCTTGTCAACCACAGTCCCAGTTTCTCGGAATTTCTTAATTAAGCACAGTCCCTGACAGTGTTGTGGGAAATTGGAGGTCTTTCTGGGTGCCGGTTGTTAAAATCTGCAGCTATGACACGAAAACTTCGTTCTCCAGACCTCAAAATGAGCTCAATTTTCTCCTCCATGGTCAAAGCCATCTTCAGTTACCTGCTACAAAATGAAACAAAATTGTTGCAACTTTTGAACCCTAAATGCTACTTCAAATCTGTTTACAGGAATGAAATTGTCAGAAAATGCTCATGTTATTTGATATATCACACGACCCCCTCTCCCATGTTTTGACTTAGATTGAAGATGGCGGCCATGTTCAGTACATACCGGAAAAGATAGACCACCTCACCCATACCTTACTGGAATATTCAGATTTCCCAACCAACTAGCCGCTTAGTTGAATGAGTCCTCCCTGGATAATAATAATTAATTAATTTCTCTATCGATTGATTATTATTTAAAAATTACTAAATAAAAACTGCTTTTGGAAATGATTTAATATTAATTAAAAATTAATTGCTTTATCATCTCTTTGTCTTCCACAGAATAATCTTGATGGCGTTTAGCAAATGGTTCAGCACTATACTCACACAGTCAGACTATTACATATCAAAAATCAAAGTAGATGGAATTGATCCAGATGTATTTGAAATAATTTACAAGTGGATGTATACGTACAAGCTAGATGCAGATTTGGACAATTTGACAGTGGTTGCAAAGGCTGCAAAGCAATTAAACATGCCACGTTTGTATATTTGGTTTTCTTTAGAATTTATATTTTATAATTAATTTTATGATAGAGCTTTTGCTATATTAAATAGCCACACTTCATGTAGGGTTACCAGTCATCCAGCTTTTGAAATATAAAACTATCGAGAATTAATCCCCCCAAGGAGGGTTTAGGAATATAGTGGAAGTCACGAGTTCAAGGAAATAGGCTCCTTTAAATGACTTAAAAAGACTCCTATATGGACAGTAATTATGTTACTGTGAAATTTAGATAAGTCTGAGGGTTTGTGTAATGAAACAAGAGCTATTGGTAACAAGTCTTTGAAACAAAATAATTGAGCCGACTGGCAGAGAAGTGTATATCCCGAGAATCACCCTCGACTCGGCAAAAGGACAACTTGGATGCACCATGCAACGGTAACGTTTTCCTGTAAGAGCTGCTTTCGCGATATCAGTTCCAAGGCACAAGACCAAGCTTTCGCCTTTGAAGCTGTATGTGGCATTCTCAAGGGAAAAAAAGTCGAGCACTTTAAAAGTTCTGTAGCCAAAGGAAAATCCACGTCGCACGTGGAAAGAAATTTTAAATGATTCAACTGTTTGAATAACATAATTTTTGGTAAGAACTAGAAATTCATTCTCTTAGAAACCATAGCTACAAGAAAAAAAAAGCAGCCATTTACGTTTTTTTTTTTGAATCGTGAACCTAATACTTAAAAAATGAAATTAATAAAAGCTTGCCACGAATTAAGCTCGGTCGCCCAGATATTTCTTTCATAATTTGATAGCATCAGCAGCTCTAACCACTGCCTACTTGATACTAACTGCCTGTCCACTTAGGCAGAAAACAATAGGAAAAAAGTCTGCCAGAGGATAGGGAGAAAACGTGGTGACCTCTGACGTTTATTTATGATACCTGCATAAAACTGTTTATACATGTATTTTTATAGTAAATATATATTGCTTTTTCAGCTTTAATTTGAAATAAAAAATTAAAACTACAATTTATTTATTTATTTATTTATTTATTTATTTATTTATAGAAAAAAAAATTCTTACAGAATCCGACCAGGGCCAGTATGGCTCAAGGCCGACATGTTAGGTCCCTGGTGGGTTATTCAATAAATACACACTGGTAAATTAAACAGATCTAGGTTAGTGGGTTAGTAGGGGAATTTGAGAGATACTTCTTTAGACTATATATAAAAGTAGTCAAGGAAGACGAAGAACAGATTTCATTAGGAAGGTTATTACAAAGTCTAATGCCAGAGTTGGTTATACTTTTAGATTGATAGGTGTATTTGGTCGGGATAGTTAATGTGTCCTTGTTGTGGAGATTATATGGACCGGGTGGTTTGGGATTAAGAGTTTTGGGGGAGCGAAGAGATAAGTTTGTTATTTAATGCTTTAAAAATAAAGAGAGCGAAATGAAAAGAATGTAAATAGTAAATAGAAGTAATGCCTGTTTTGGGGAATAGATGCAAAAGTGGATCGGATTTTTTAAATTTGAATAGAATGCGGAAAAACATTTCTGGATGCGATATAAGCGCTTTAAATTAATTTTAGTGGTAGTGCCCCAAAATTGAATACCGTATATGACTCTGCAATTAAAAAGTTGTTTTTACACAGAATTTTAAAAATTTTATTAATAATTTGGGGGAGGCTGGGAACCTGGTGAGCTTCACTGAACACAAGTTCTGTGAAGTTAAGCTACATCAGGCACAGCTAGTCACTGGATGGGCGACCATCAGTGATAGGCAATCTTCACCCCCCTTGGCTGCTGCAACCATCATACAACAGTCGTGAATCCAGGTCCATCCAGGAACCCAACTCGTTGGCTTCTGGCCATACAAGCCCTGGATGGACGTATTGGATCTCAATTTATAAATAACATAAAATAAAAAATATTCATCTTTTCTGTCAACTGATTTGAATGAGGAAAGAAAACTAATATGCAATAAATCTCTATCGAGAAAAATATTAAAATTATTATTAAATAAATTAATTTGTATTAAAATGATTGTTAAAAAAAAAGATTCCTTATTTCATTAATAATCCGTATTAAACCTTCAAATTGTATTTTTAATTTTTTATTTCAAATTAAAGATGAAAAAATAACATATATTTACTATACAATTATAAACAGTTTTATGCGGGTATCGTAATTAAACGTCAGAGGGCGCCACGTTTTCTCCCTATCCTCTGGCTGACTTTTTTCCGCTTTTTTTCCGTTTTCTGCTTCAGTGGACAGGCAGTTAGTATCAAGTAGGCAGTGCTCTAACTATGTTATACATGTATCTTGTCGCTAGACGGTGCTGAATCCTGCTGTTTCCACCTGAATTTTGAGACACAGTTTAAACAATGGAGAAATGGGCAGGCTTTCTCTTATCATTGTAGGTAATGATATGGCCAACATTGTTAAAGCAAAACTCGGGCTGCCACCTCTTTGGTCCCATGAAGAGGTTTATGGGTGATCAGATATTTGAGACTGATGAGGAACTCAGATCTGTCATGCACCATTGCATATATTCTATTGCGGAATTCTATGAGTGGAGTATTTTGAAATTGGTTCGTTGTTGAGATAAATGCGTAAATCGTCAAAGTGCTTATGTGGAAAAGTAGATAAAGACGTGTAGTTTGAACTGCACTTACTGTTTATCTGTATGTTTTGTAAAATTTCTTTGAAATAAAATAAATGGCATTTACTTTCTGATAACTTCTCATATTATTCAAAATAAAAATTCCTATTTGTATATGAGCGTTAAAAAAAACTATTATTCTAATTTCAGTTTTAAGTCGTAAAATAAAAAATGTTATTCAAGGAATAATAAAATACCAAGGACCCATTATTGTTTTGGAAGCTGCAGAGAAGCAAAATTCTTCTTTATTGATGTCAACAGTTATTCGTATGATATCAGAAGACTTTTCATGTATTTGTTTTTGTCAGCCATTTTTGGAATACACTGCAGATGAACTGCTATGGCTCTTTACCCAAAGACAAATAATTTTACCAAAGTAGGTTTAATTAAAATCTTATACATTTTCCTATTAACGATATACTAAGCACCATGATGAGATTGCCTTATCTAGCAAGAGTATTTGGAATTTGTAATTGATAATGTTCACTGGCCATTCATCATTGGGCACCTCTCCAAAAGCACATGGGATCGTCCATACACGTCATACAACCTATACAATAGAATACACTCATCCCAGTTACTGAACAGACCACGCAAACTTAGTACGGAGAAAAAAGGTATGATCATTGGAAGCCCAGAGGTTTGGGCATTCGATCCGTGAGATTTCCAACAAATTTTAGATACCCCACTCAACGCTGAGTCATGTTATTTTGAGGTGGAAGCGATAACCTGCCAACCCAGACCCAGTAAACTGACAAAATTGACAATTCAATATCACATATCACAAATTTGGAGGCACACATCGCTAATTTAGTTTCTGATATCATTAAATAGCTCGAATTTGTGATATGTAAAATTGAATTAGCGATATGTACCTTGGAAATAATGATATAGCAAAGAATTTGAACATTGCACCAAGAGAAGAAATGTTAAAATGGCTTGCCATATTGGAGTTATGTGGGGAAAACACAAAATGGGGGGGGGGGGAGACCAACTTTGGGCCCCCTCACAAAGCGAAATTCGAAAAAAAACAGAAATTGATTTTTTAGAAATATCCTCAAGAAGCTTCCCTCTGAATTTCGTTGCCTTTCGTGCAAGAAAATTTTGTGAAACCCCCGAAAATCGATTTTTTTTTTCAGTTTTTGCATGCTTAAAATTTGAGTATCGAAAAATGGGGAAACGGCTTTTTTGGCACAGTAGCTAGAAACCTTCCTGCAAAATTTCGAAGGTCTGCGTTCATTGAGGGCGGAGTCAAGTGACAAAACGTGCAACTCCTTTTTGCCCCTGTTGGGAGGCAGGAGATTTGAATTTCGAAAATCCCCGTCTTAGCACGCTCTTAAACTATCTGTCCAATGATCCCACAGAGTTTCGAGTTGGTGGCCTCATTAGATTTGGCAGTCAGTGATTGGATGTCCCCTTTTATACACACACACTGGCCAATGAATTAGAAACCCATGATGAATTACTGTACTGATACATAAAGCGGGGTCACAGGTCAGAAACGATTGTGATATGCAAATGAATGCAATCATGTGAGGTACATGCTCATTCCAAGTCGCATGCCAGTGAGAGAGCCCCTGGCGTCAGCAACAAACCAGAAAGTTCGCCTGCAGTGGTGTAAAGAACAGTGTGACTGGACAGTAGACGACTGGAAAAAAGATGATGTGGTCGGACGAGTCACGTTACACAATGTTTTGCACCGATGGCCAACAGAGAATTTGGCACTAGCCCCATGAAGCGATAGACCCCTCATGTGCTGTGAACACAGTTCAAGCTGCAGGAGGAGGTGTCATGGTATGGGTCATGTTTTGTTGGTATGGCAAGGGTCCCCTGATATTCCTTGACAGTTGGGTGAAAGCCAAACACTACCCGAACATTGTTGCAGATCAAGTCCATCCTGCAATGGTGACGGGTTCTTCATGGACAACAATGCTACTGTCCATCGAGCAAAAATTGTTTAGAAGTGGTTTTCTGAACATTACACCGAGTTGTAACACATGCCGTGGCCAGCGCAAAGTCCGGATTTGAATCCGATCGAGAATGTTTGGGACATGTTGGAAAGAGACATTCGTCGAAGCATCCGCTTCCGTCTACTCTGCAGGACCTGAAAGTCTCTCTGACAAATGCATGATCTGCGATTACCTTACCTGCATTGCAACGCCTTGTAGAGTCCATGCCAAACCGCGTATGTTCTGTAATTACAGCCAAATGAGGGTCAATACCATATTGAACGAAGGTTTCTAATTCATTGGCCCAGTGTGTGTGTGTGTATGTGTGTACAGAGTGTCGTCTGTACTGTAGTTTGTCAAGTTCCCTGAATATGGCATTGGGTTATAAACCAAAAATTTACGAAGAAACCTTTATATTTTTATGAATATACGTGCTATTCTCATATAAATGAACACAGATAAGCATATGCTATAGCTACAACGCATTTCAAACATTATTTTTTTGTTGTTGTTGCTGGTCCACTATTTTGCCTTCGGGAGAAAACCTTTGCTGAAATACTTTATATGAGATGTAATCTACTCTTTACATCCCTCAGTTTTCAAGATATTTGATAAAACGTCTAAAATCAAAGAAGTTCATATTATCTTGTCTAACCCCTGTATCTGTATTTTCTTACATCCATTTTAATGTGTATGTCACACTACAAAACTAGCATTCTAATGATTCCTTGTTCACGTGCAGGTTATTTAACCTTCGCTATCCAAATTAGTTTCACACTTGTAAGCTGATTTCTATGGTGCTTTTTCAGGATGAGGCAATATCAATATCTAAAGTTCTTGAATTTCTTTAAAATTGTAGCCATGGTTTTTGTTTATCTGAACGATTTTCTGTTATTTATATTTAGAGAATTTGATCTGATCTTGTTTTTTCTACATTGGTTATCATATAAATGGGACACAAGAAAAGAAAATATGGAGAAGCTCTTTTGCTTTGTTGATTACCAGTCCTTAACCAATGATGAAATTTTGGCGGTCATTTTCACGATAAGAGATCTCGAGGAAGAAGGATCAGAAAGCTGTGATGTTCTCTTGAAGACTTTTCTGTGAGTTTTAAATATTTTTTTTCATAAATATTGTTTTCTTATGAAAATGATGTTACTAAGTTTATGCTTTTGGGTATTAGTCATTTTTATGATCAACGACTAAACAATCCCTGCCTGAGGCGAATTAGTCCTCGTGCAAAAATTAGATTCCCTTGTGACGGGACTGCCAAGTCACCACCGCCATCTCCAAGATCTCAGGTATCTTAACTCATTTTCTATAACACTAACTGGCCAGATTATTATTTCACACTGAAGTTGCTAGAGGGCCAGACCATTATAAATAGGGAAGCAGTTGTTTACACGACAGTAGAAGTGATCTGCATTGGAAGACATGGGTAAACGACGCGATTTAATAGCCTTCGAACGTGGGATGATTGTTGGCACTCAGAGCCATGGAGAGTGCAAGACTGGTACAAGACAACAGAAGGTCAACAATGCATCCTCTCAAATGATGCCCGAACGCACTCTTTCCCGTACGCACGCCTTTGCTGTCTGCAGTTAGCAAGATAAAATGTCTCCAGTTTGCACAGGAACACAAGGATTGGATAGTCGAGCATTGCAAAAAGGTCATGTGGTCTAATGAATTACGTTTCCAGTTGCATCAAGCAGATGGCAGAGTGAGAATTTGGCGGAAACAGCATGAAAGCATGGACCCCACATGCACGAGTGCACCCTTCAAGCTGGTGGGGCAGTGTTATGGTTTGGTGCATGTTTTCCTGGCATGATTTGAGCCCTTTAATTCGTGTGGAACAATGTTTGAATAACATGACATACCTAACTATCGTTGCTGATCAAGTTCAACCCATCATATTTCTCCAATAAACAATGCACCATGTTTACGGTGCTCGTATTGTGCAGAAGTGGTTTCAAGGACATGAAGGACCTTGCTTAAGTAGCCTCCAAACCATTATATCTCACACAATAGTACAGTATGATGTCAGATTTCTTGCATCACCTTTCAACAACTCGTGGAGTCAATGCCAATTTCGTGGAGTCAAGAATCACCGCAGTATTGAAAACAAAAGGTGGTCCAGGAATTTACTGATGGAAGTGGTCATAATAATCTGACCATTCTCTTGTCTGTGTAAATTATTGGTAAGCTATACTTGGGGCGGGTTTATAACTGTGGGCAGGTTAAGTTATGATAGCTTCATTACAAACAGGTTTTAATGTATATCTGCTTTAATGTTTTATGTTAATGCATATCAAAAAAAGCCTTTAAATTTTTTCTTTACTATTTATTAAATACTTCATATACACTACCCTATCAAAAGTCATGAGACACCATCACTTTAATAGAAACACTCAAAAATATACTTATTTTATAATCTTGTTGGTTCACCTTTTGCTACTATCACAGCTTCTACTCTCTGGGGCCTACTGTCCACAAGTTTTTGATACGTTTCGACAGGTAATATTCGACATTCTGCCATAAGTGTCTTGGACAGTTCGGTCGCGGATATTGGGCGTTCCGCGCAAGCGCGCAATTGACGTTCCAACACGTCCCACAGATGTTCGATGGGGTTGAGATCGGGGCTCTGGGTAGGCCAGACAAGTTCTCGAGCCCCCTTTTCATTAAACTATGTGCCTACAGCCCTTGCTTTATGGCAAGGTGCGTTATCGTGCTGAAACAGAAAAGGAGTGCTGCCAGAGAGATAGGTGTGCTGCTTCCAGAATCTCTTCGTACACCCTCTAACAATTGTACCTCTTTGGAAGTCTGAAAGCTCTTTTACAGCATTCACGCAAGCATCATCTCATAATAGCATACTCTCTCTTATGTAGTGCTGGGAAGAATGCCAATAGTGAAATTGCAAAAGAATGTCTCATTTTCATTCAAATCAGGACTGTCCCATGACTTTTGATAGGGTAGTGTATACCAAATTTACTTTTAACATACAAATGATTCCATATACAGTGAAACCTCTCAATAGCGGACACCTCTGGGGAAAGAAAATCTGTCTGTTATTAAGAGGTGTCCGCTATTGAAAAGAATCACAATACTATTAGTGTCTCTAATTAAGGGGTGTCCACTTTTTAGGGGTGAGGTTTCACTGTATCTTGAATTTGGATACCTAGGAAAACAACTTTGGGTTACTATCCAAGTCTAAATTTAATTTCCATTTTCTATTAAACTTTCTCTCTTAGGATATAGATCCGTTTTTGTTAAAAGAAGTTGTGAAAATTCAAGCCAAATTACAGGATTATCGAGGATTTATAGAAGATGTGCCTTGTAAAGATTCTGATGACTTAAAACTTGATAAAGTAGATATATACCCAAGGTCAACCTTAGCATTGATTACACAGGTATTTATCTGTATATACAAGGTGAGAGTTAATAAAATTAAAAATATTATTATTAACCTGGCAGGATAGGGGCTACTTGGTGGTGATGACATTTTCAAGTTTATGCAAGTTTATACACTCCTGGATCAAGGTTTTGCCATGCTCCACTGATACTACTATTCACCAATTCTTCTTTATTACTCTTCTGACGGAAATTGCTGTATACAGAACGCACTAAGATTACCCAAACGGGTTGAGATCTGGACTCTAAACCAGAGCCAGTCTAGAGCAATCATAGAATTAGCCTCAAACCAGTCCTTGGTTGAGGCCGAGCTGTGAATCGCAGCATTGTCCTGCTGGAGAATCCATTCATCCTCCGTTATGAGCGGAGCGTAGGGAAGCAGGTTATCTGCCAGAATATCTTGATATGCAATGGAATTCATCCGGTGTGGTACGAATGCAATAGGTGTAGTTCCGCCAGCAGCAAACTTCCCAAGTCATTACTGAGCCACCTCCAAACTGTCTCTTTGGGAAGAATTTCTTTTCATCTCGAATATCATGCCAATAGTACTTAAACCCATCTGGTCCATTCTTCATGGTGGTCTTCCTTCTGTTTTCAAGTAATGCAGATTTGGAGAAGAATGCAACACATTTCGTACGGTTCTATTAGTGCACGGGAGGTCTAGTTCGGCAACATTCTGCGAAGAAGAGAGGTGCTGATGACGAGCAAGGCTTCTTATTCTTGATGTCTGGCAAGCGGAAAGTGCACTTGGCCTGCCAAATCTGGGTGCCATTTCATGTTTATTTGGATTTTGGAGAAATTTGTTACCAGCTGACTTGGAACGTCCAATTTCTTTCGCAATTTCAGATCCAGTCTTTCCGCCTCCCTTAAGAGTTGCAACAATTTGTCCTTTTTCTCTTAAGGGATGCGGAAAAGATGTTGGCCTTTTGGCATCTTGTATATTGGTGTTTTATTATACAAATTGTGTGGTATATGTGCTCATATGACGTTGCTGTATACTTTGATCACCTTAAAAAATCCTTTCAACAAATAAAATATGCAAGAAAGTGTACAAAAAGTATTGGACCTTTATTTTCCCTGCCTAAATGAATTAACCGCGGGTTTTTTTCTCTGGCATGCAGTTGCCCACTTTGAGCTCGCGAGTTACTGCCTCGCATCGTGAGAGCGAGTGAGTAGTCAACACCATATAAAGATAAGGCCTGGGCACTGTAACGTCATTACATTGTTACTTCATCTCAGTAGGGAAAATTCAGGGCTTATTATTGGTGGAAATACAATTAACAATTCCCTATTAAGGTGATGTAAGAATGTAATTACGTTTCAGCGCCCAGGCCTTGTCTGTAGGTGGTGTTGGTGTAGTACGTCTTGTGTCGGTTTTTCGATTTTTCTCAAAAGGCCAAACCGTCAACCAAGAGTACTCTGGCCAATATTTCATTCTACACTGAGTGACCAGATTATTCTAACAGCCCCTTCAGTAGTTCGTGGGCCATCTACTGCCTTCATTACTGCGACGATTCTTCTTGGCATCGAGTCCACGAAATGTTGAAAGGTGATGCGAGGAATCTGACACCATGCCTGGTGAATAGCACTGTCCAGTTTTTCTATGGCTCTGAGCTCCAACAATCATCCCACATTCAAAGGCTGTTAAATGGCGTCGTTTACCCATATCTTCAGAAACAAATCACTTCTACTGTCCTGGTAAACAACCTGTTTCCCTATTTATAATGGTCTGGCCTTCTAGAAACTTCAGCGTCATAGCTAATTTACCTACAAACGTCAGGTGGTCATAATAATCTGGCCACTCAGTGTATAAGCAGGATGATTTAGAAATTTTAATCATTAGCCATAGATTTTTATTGACATTTACTTTATGTTTTATGTGATTTGATAGAGAGAACACGATGCTGCTACAAAAATTCAAGCTGCTTATCGGGGCTATAGAGCAAGACAGCAATTCAAAGTAAAAAAATTAAACATTTGTGTACAAAGGATATTGAATTGTTTGGGTTTTGACCAACAGATGTCGTTGTGAGGTTTCAGACGTCAATTTATGCACATTTGCAGACGGTAATTTAACTATCGGCTTAAAAATGTTCAATGTGCAGTCCATCATTCAGCTATACAGCCATCAGACACTACCCACACTGTTCACTTCATTTAGCAAACACGTTGTCAGATTGAATCTTTCACTGTTGCCATTGATGTGGATTCGTCGCAGTACACTTTTGACTTCAGGTATTCCCTTAGCCAAAAGTCACAGGTGGTTGCTGTTGATAGTTTTAGAATTACATAGAAGCAGAGGTCCATACATATTAGCGCCCCATGTCCTTTGGTCACTACGACAATGCTGGACAGTTTATAGTCATACTATCCTTCCTTCATGTTGTTTGCAGTTTTCATAATGGCTACTGTACAAGAGTTCTGGGAAATAGCATTTCAATGATATGTTGTAACGTACATGTCATAACAGTTTACGTCATTATATGATCATGGACTTTGGTATTCTAATTAGTTAAAAATTTTATTTTAGAGTACAGCGGTTTTCATGACCTATTTCCTTTTCCGGATTCGTTGAATTAAGTCTTGGTTCTGGAAAAATCGCACGAGTTGGCAGTTAATAACATGCAACAGTTTGAAAACGGATAGAGATATCTGAAAACTGATTTCATTATTGGGTTAGTGAGGAAACTGCACCCCAGATCGAGTGGTGACATGACCCCCTTTCCATTTGAAATCAATTCCAGAATATGTAAAGTTGGTTCTGGTACACTTTACACTAAATTTACGAATTTCGTAGTCTATAAATTGGCAGGTATGATGCTGCGTAGCACACACCAATGATGGTAACAATTTTTAGAACAGTCCCTGTGACTTACTCAAAGGAAAATGGGCTGATTATGAAATCAGCGGTGAAGCCACACCAGACTGTAATTTTTGGCTGATGTACGGGTTGTTCGATAAATGCATGTGGGTTTTCCGTACTCCTCGTATGGCAATTGAGTGTATTAACACTGCCAGAAAGTCTGAAATGCTCTTTATCAGCTCAAAGCAGTGATTGCCATGCAACTGCTGTACGAAATGCCGATCTCCTCGAGTGCTTGCACTGTCTGTTCAAGTCTCTGGGCGACAGCAGTGGATGGTGATGGCCACTTCTTGGTCGTGCAGCCAAAGAATCTGTGGCTTCAAATCGTCATATAATTTTTGAACAAAAGGTAAAGAACTGGTCTTGGGTTAGGAAAATGGTGGCGTTTATTGGAAGCCTACGCATTTCGAAATACACTTCTTCTTCAGGGCAGGTAACAACTACAACCGTAAATATGTGGCATTTGTCCACCAATCAGGGGCTCTTATAAAGAAAGGATCCTAAAGGGATTGTGTTGAGCTCGTTGATGTAAGCTGTACTTGTCCGTTTTAAGTTATTTCCTGATTTCGAAGACCTAGAAAGTCAGGATTTTTCTATGGTCCTTCTCAAACTTTAGTATGGTCGATTCGAACTGGTACCCCATCTTTATGAGATCGTCTGCAAAAGCAGACTTGCCATTGATCCCAGTCTGCGGTGTTCACTGCAACGCTCCTTGAAGGTCCTCTTCATCGAACCGATGTAGAAACTCTCATATGTGGGACTTCTCGGGTTGAGTGCATATTTACATTTGTTTTTGGGCTAAAGGCTACTTTTACGCCTCTGTCATGGAAAATGTTTGATATCCTTGATATCTTTGTGCCGGTGTACGTGAAGGCGATAAATTTCTGATTAGTGTCCAGCATGGGTTTAGTCTCGGGGTTTATTCTTGGAGTTGCATTTTGTCTTAATGAGAATTGAGCAGGTGACAGAGTCCAGGAACAAGTTCTTTCTGGCTATATCACAGGTGAGAAGGATTTCTTCTTTCTTGTCGTTTTTGTTCACTGGGTACGACAAAGCTCAGTTGAAATAATATCTTAGAACTTTGTCAACTTTAGCACCAGTTCGGGCTGATGCAGGACATCATGACCACACTAAAGCTCGAGAAGGACCATAGAATAATCCTGACTTACGATGCCTTAGAAATCAGAAAATCCCTCAAAACGGACAAGGATAAGGTATTGAACAATTAAACCAACTTTGAAAAAAGAGTATTCTCGGTGTAATGAACAACCATCCACCAAAACAGAACACAGCTTACATCAAGGAGCTCAGCCCAATCCTAATAAATATAACTGAATTACTTTCCCTTTAGGAGCCTTTCTATATACAGGATCGGGACACCACCTGCTAGTATCCGGAATATCCACCTTTGGCGGCACGCACAGCAGCTAGTCGACATGGCAGAGCATCAATAAGTCCTCGGAAGGTTGCAGGAATTTGGGACCGTTCGGCAATCAGTGCATCCCGTAATTCCATCAAAGTGCTTGGTGAAGGGTCCAGCTTGCAGACATGGCGATCGAGATGGTCCCACAAAGGTTCATTGGGGTTGAGGTCCGGGGAGTTTGGTGGCCATGGGAGTAGCTTGAATTCATCCTCATGCTCCTCGAACCAGTCGTGGACAATTTTGGCAGTATGGCAGGAAGCATTGTCTCATTGAAAGGTGCCATCACCCAGAGGAAACACTGTTGACACAAAGGGGTGAATCTGGTCTGTGACGATCATCAGGTAATGAACAGCATTCAGTGTACCCTCCAGAGGTATCAGTGGACTCAGACCATACCACGAAAACATTCCCCAAACAGTCACACCTCCCTCACCAGCCTGTCGTCTGCCAACGATAGTGTCGGGATGCCTGTTCTCAGATACTTCCCGGCGAATTCTCCATCGTCCGTCCACTCAGTTCACCAGAAACAGCGACTCGTCAGTGAAAGCAACCCTTTGCCACTTGGCCGAGGTCCAACAGCGATCGTCCATTGCGATTTGGAGGTGTTTTGGGCGATGCACCCAACCTCAAGAGGGATCGTTGCACTGTCTTGGTGCTGCCACGCCTAGTGGCCCCACTGTTCATTTGCTGTGTTAGTTGCTTAATAGTGGCACGCCGATTTGTGTTGGCCAGGCGTTGTAACTGACGCTTGCCTCTAGGATCGATGGCCCGTGGGGCCCCACAATAACCTCTTTGGTTGGGGGTGGCCCTGGCTTGGTTGTCTCGTCGGTTGGCTTGCCAATCGATGGAGTTCAGCAACTTCAGGCGCGGCCAGCTGCTGGTTGGGTGACGGCCAGGGCTTGAGGGCCACCGCTGGCAGGACAGCTATTTGGGGCGCGGCTGTTGGGGGACTTTGGTCTGACCCATTTGCCGATTGACCATAGCTGGTTTTTCAGCGGTTGGTGACAGCCTCTGGTTCGTTTATCCCCATCATGAAACCCCCCGTGCTTCGGAGGGCACGTTAAGCCGTCGGTCCCAGCTGCTACTGTTATCTCGTAGCAGTCGTTATTTAATGGGATGGCGCAAAACTCCCTCGTAGGAGTAGGTGCCGCAGATTATCGCTTGCGATAATCTACCCTCTGTACTAGATAGATAGACCTCTTCGGTTGCTCGAAACTGTCTGGTTCGTCCAGTCGCGGTACACCTTCACAACGACAGTCCTAGAGCAGTTGGCAGTTTCTGATAAGCTGCCCGCCTTGGCCCCATAGCCAGTGATCATCCCCTTTTCGAGGTCCGACAGGTCACTTGCTCTGCCCATGATGGCGACAATTGCTGTGTTAACGGATGCTACTACACGTCTGCTATTGTCAACTTTTAACGATATCCAATGTTTTTTCATCTGCATACCATCGGACGTTCCAATATGTTCGAGCAGAGGTGGTCACATTAATGTGTCCCAACCCTGTATATTCAGCGGTAGGTATAACTCCGGCCAAAAAGTTTGTCACATTCAACTAGGCGCCAAATTTATCCGGTGACAAAGTTTTTGGCCGGAGCTGTACCCTCACGGTTGTAGTCGTTGAAGAAGTGTATTTCGGGTTGCATGGGTTACCATTTTGCTTTATCTTTTGTTTATTGACAGCAAAATTGACCAAGATGCAACTTCTTGATATCATTTTTGTCACTGCAGCATACACTATAGGTCCTTTACCATCTTAATTCCATGCATGCATCGATATGACGACAATGTCGTGCTGGCACTTTCCTTATTCTAATAACAACATTTAATGAGAGCTTTCTAAGAGGGCCTTCTCGATTAATGAGAGCATTTCTTCTCCTATAATTTTGTTAAGGTGAGACAGAACAACAATGACTATCTGTTTCTGAAATAGCATTTGAAGCAAGCACCTATTTACAGTGCTTTAATGTCTGTAACCTGACAGTGCCATCTGTTGGTCAAAAACCAAGCAATTCTAGCATTTATTTTTTTTGGGTACAACATTACAATGGGAATTGCATAATGTGATTGCAATTGGTAAGCACACACTTCTCCCAGTGATCCCACCTGGGACGTATTTGTCGGAATGGTATTCAGTTGGGCTGTCGCATTTCACGTATCCTCTCTTGATTCGAATTGGGTGTCTTTCAGTGGAATTTTCAACTTTGGGAACAGCCAAACATCACACTGAATCATGTCGGGCGAATAGGGAGCCCGAGAAAGTGCAGTAGTGCTTTGTTTGACCAAAAAAGTCTGAATCAGATGCGAAGAATAGGCTTGTGACATCCTCCCCATTGCTCGAGTATTGCCAAGCTTTAGCAAAACTTGATGAAATATCACTGCTCAACTTGTTCTGTCATTTCGCAACAATTCACAATCCGACAGGCGCCCTTTGTATGTCCTCATCGCCCTTCACATCCCCGCAAAAGATGGCTCCCATGTCTTATTTGTTTCCACGGGAAGAATTAAGGTTTGATACACTTTGATGGAGTAGCCATAGCCTGCCACATCAGTGGCGAAGTGTGCAAGAGGTGCGACATTAAACCTTAGAAAGTCGATAGTGGGTGCTATTATCACAAAGTGGAAACGTGATAGAGACTGGATGCTGATCAAAGTCCTGTGGCAATGTTTTTAATGAAGCCTTCTGGTTTGGCATCACTACACATTTCAAGCATTGACAGTAGTGATCTGTCAATTTCATCAGTTAGCTGAGTCTATGGTTGGCATGTTATAACCCCCTCTCGCCTCCACATCAAAATAACATCACTCACGGTCAATCAGGGTATCTGAAATTTGTTGGAAATTTCATAGATCGAATGCCCAAACCTGTCTTCCCTCTGCTCTACGTTCACCTCATCTGTTCATATTGACTGCAGTAGCTGCTGTGAGTAGATTCTAACCTGTCAACGTTTTTTGTAGATTGTATGGCATGTAGGGACCATTTTCAATTTGGCTTTGTCTGAAAGTGATCACTTTATGCACTGCCCATGAAAAAAAAGTTCATCTTTCCGATTAAATAAGGTTGTTTATGGTCTTAGATTTGTCCTTTAAATTTATATCTGAATAATTTTTGTAGCACATGAAAAAGGAGCCTGTAAAGATGTACAGACACAACTACATCCTTTTTTTAGGTGGCATCGATCCATTTCTTAACATAGAAGAACGCCAGCCAGGTTATTAATGATATTAAATTTTTTTATAAAGAGGTTGTCTGAAAAGTCTACAGTGCTTTTTATACTTCATTAGACAATACATACCATAATTTTCGACAGTAACGCCGCGGCGGCTGATAGGTTGCACTAGCAAAAATGGAAAATCTCCGACAGTTACACCGCAGCGAGAAAAACTCAATCAACCATGTCAGTAATGTCATGTCACTCAATTTCCGATTCCGCCGATGTATGGTGGTAGCGGCGGCCACAGAGTGTTATTTCTTTACTCTGTGGTGGCACCCTTGGGCGCGGTCGCTAACCATCGTGAAAATAATAGCTGCAGATATTGGGTCACAGGAGGGATTATCAAAAAAAGTAAATGGAAAGAATTGACAGTAGCGTTGGAACCTTTGATGTTACTGGCAGCACTTTCCCTCCATTTTGATGGTGGCTCCCTCAGACGGGGTATTGGCAACATTACAAATTTTTACTAGAGAGTGCCTGCCACTGCCATCACCTAAAATGGAAGATGGGATATGCTTTCACTGACGACCATTATTGCAAAGCGAAAGTAGCGAAATTCAATCGCGCTTGAACGTGATCAGATTTAAAAGTTGATAATGTTGGTCTTTTAGTGAACGATGAGAGCGGGATGTTTTTAGATGCAGTGCTCACGTTGATCGATGAACATGGGTGGACTGGCAGTCTTAAATCGTACTGGCCAGGTACCGAGAAAATCGGCGAAAGAGGGTAAAGGCATCCGTCCGGCCCATCGGGTTTTTCCCATTTAGCGCTCACGCTGTCGCTCGATCGCTATCGGAGTGAATTCATTGATAAATTCATCAATAAACAAAAATCAATGAATACATTGCCACTACTCGTTTTAGATAGTTGAGAGAAACGATATGAAGTAGGCCTAAAATCGTGTGTAGAAGATTTTTTTTTAACTTTTTAGAAGACGCAGACGCCAAAATTTTCAGTTTTATTGACAGAAAATCCGCGGCGTGACTGCCGAAAATTATGGTATCAATTATACGAATCCAATTGTATCCGTATGAAGCTCTTACAACACATTGTCATTGGCTAAAGGTTTGGTCTTGAGTTAAGGGCAGTTACACATGTTGAGTGGATGTTGCAAATTAGATAAATCTGAAATAGATTCTAAATTATCCAATGACTTTTCAGCCATCCTTTATACTTTGTAATAGACACAGAAAGTATATAGATTACTGAATTTTCTTAGGAAAGAAACACCATTGTTATGGAATTGATGAGAACAGATGGGGTCTCTTAGATCAACTACCCAGTGCCAGACATCATGCTGCTGCTGCATTGTTACATGGTGCTGTTTATGTAACTGGTAAATTAAAAAAATTGCAATATTCTAACTCTCTGAGCTTATCGTGCATTCTCATGGCATACATACTATGAAAGTAGAAATTTAAACAATGGTAAAGAACTTGTCCTAGATTAGCAAAACGGTAACGTTTTTATTGAAAAGCCTA
The DNA here is from genome assembly GCA_023313115.1 of Rhysida immarginata. Taxonomy (NCBI): domain Eukaryota; kingdom Metazoa; phylum Arthropoda; class Chilopoda; order Scolopendromorpha; family Scolopendridae; genus Rhysida; species Rhysida immarginata. Next base: position 257,069 of record JAHWFO010094427.1, read on the forward strand.
TGCGTTTTAAAATACACTTCGTCTTCAGGGCAGGGAACGACTATGATCAAGCAGGCCCCTACCGCTCATTATATGGCATGTATCCAACAATCAGGAGAAATCTATTCAATGCTGATTGGTAGACTTACAAAGGTAAGGGATCAAGGGATAACAACACAGGCTCTTATATAAGGAGAACAGGCTCTTATATAAGGAGAGCATGCTCTTATATAAGGAGAACAGGCTCTTATATAAGGAGAACAGGCTCTTATATCATTAAGGGAAATTATACGAGGGTCATTTTTTAAAGTAAGAATCGTTTTGTAATAAAAACAAAACTACTATATATATTTTCAAAACTTTTTCTTTACCAGATTCTATGTACCTTTAACTTTGTTTCCACATAGTTTACCAAGTTTATTTAAACACTTGTCATAGCACTCAATGTACTTTCGCATGATCACTTCATAAAAGCTGTCACCGGTGAAGAAAGTCGCGGAGTTTTCACTTTTCATCGTCGCTGAAATGCAGGCTGCCGATGACCTCCTTTAGATCCAGGAACAGGTGGTAGACACTAGATGCGAGGTCTGGAATAACTTGACCACCTGCCTTACTTCTTTCAAAATTGGTTTGATTATTCAATATCTTATTACCGTCGGTTTTGAGGTGCTTCCTGATTTCCAAGGCTTTGAAAGTGAGAATTTTTCTGTGGTCCTTTGCATAATTTCCTGCATTGGTCCGAACTGATGCCTCATCTTTATGAGGTGGTCCGCGAAAGCGGACTTGCCGTCGCTGTTCACCCAAGCCCTGCGGTGCTCGCTGAAGCGTTCCTTGAACGTCCTCTTCGTGGAACCGATGTAGAAACTTTCGAATATGGGACACATGAGTTTGTATGCCCTGCAAGCCGTGTGTTGGTCATCCCAGTCAGTCTGTCTTCTTGGGTTCAGTGCGTATCTACTATCGTTCATGGTCCTAAAGGCTACCTTATCAAGCCTGTCTCGAAGGATGTTTGATATCCTGGATATCTCACAGAGGTAAACAATATATGGTTGTACCAAGACAAGGTGCCAAATCTCCTGATCCTGGAACGCATGCGAAAAGAGACCGGAATCCGCTCCATTCCTTTCAGTAACTTACCCGTCAAGTTGCTGCACATATTACCTATGAGTTTTGTGGGTTTGGCATACTTACATGGGCCTTCGGAAAGAGGCGACCGTAAACAGTGGAGGTCTTTGGAAAGCGTGTCGACAGGAGTGGTTACGAATTAATCTTGGTGTTTTGCGTTCCAGCCTTCTGCAATGGAAAATAAGGTGTGTTACTAATTGAACATATGGTATTCCATCCTGTTGAAACACAAAATCAAAGTCCCTAAACATATTTTCAGATGAAAGAATCATAAGTGACCCTGGAATGTCTTGAATGATAGCAGTGCTCCTGTGGAGTTAACGGTGCACAGTTCTCCTGTTCCGGCAGAGCTCGGGATGCTTTACTTATCTTTTCGAGCTATCTGATGAATAGGCTTCTTTTTAGTTCGACATAGTCTCCATACTTACTTACTTACTTTTCAAAGCCGCTTATCCGTTAGGGTCGCGGAGGCAGCAGCGATCTCGATCTTCCGCCATCAGGGGCATGCCCTCCCTGGTAATATCCAAGTGACTCGAACCCAAATTCTCCATGTAGTCTAGCCACCTGGTTCTAGGCCGACTCCTTGGTCTCTTACCCACTGGCTTGGAAAATAACAACTGCCTAGAAAGACCAGTTTGCATTGGCATACGTATCATGTGGGCATACTAGCGATCTCAACTGAGATCTCTCAATGCGCAGAATTAGCATCTCAACACCTAAAGACTCCCTTATTGTGCTGCTGTGCACTCTATCTAGTAGGGTAACACCTGCCGCACCTCTTAGAAATCTCATTTTGCCGCTTGTATCCGCGATCGCACTCTTTCGGTCATTACCCAAGCCTCATGACCATAGGTGAGAATGGGGACAAAGATAGATTTAAGACTGAGAGCTTGGCTTTGTTACCAGCTCGCGTTTCGTTACCACCGATGGTCAGCAAAGAGCATAAGTATTGAAATTTTCGTTTAAATTACTACTTTTGAGTAAAAGTCATGTGACTGAACGATGACGTCAGATACTAACAATTATTGCAATATTTTAGCACGGAATTGTACTTTGTTTTTAATACAGTGATAGAAGTATATTGATCCCCCTCCAAAACACAAAGAATACCAAACTCACAATAGAAGGTATCTACTATAAGCTTCATACAAGTGCTTTGCAAATGTGGTATCTAATGGGAACATGGGTTGAGTGGCATGTCGTTGGATAGGTCTTGGATAAAGAAACAACTTGTATAGAAAACGTTTTTTCCATTTGGATTCCGTCAAGAAATAAACAATAAAAGCACTTTCAGGGCAGTGCTGCACCCTCCTCCCCACATCATTAGAGAGAGGACGGCTTCTTGTGTTAGCCTTGTACAAGTCCTCCTTATTCAAACTCGATATCCTCTCTTGTTGTCAGCTGTTCTTGGTACACGTTTCTTTTAGCTGTCCCCAGAGGAAAAAATCGAGTGGAGTGAGGTCTGGAGACAGAGGGGGCCATAGCTTGGTCTGACAAGTTACGACGAAAGCTGGTGGTGGCTCCATCATGGTAGGGATCCTCTGATCAAATTGGATCTCCCATCGACTGGGAATCGTTATGCCCAGCAGCTTGGTGACCATTTGCTGACCTTTCATGTACCCTAACAATGATGCGTTGTCCCAGGAGGACAATGTGAAATGTGAGCCGAGCCAACATTACTTGTGATTGATTTGAGGAGCATTCTGAACAATTCTAATGAATGAATTAGCCATTTAGATCGCCAGAGCTCCATTGAACATATATGGGATTATTATTGAATGGCAATTATGTGTGGCTATCAAGACTGCATAGCTGAACACCTCTTCAGAAGACTTCCACCAATGGTAGAGTCGATGCTACGGCAACTTGCTGCACTCTTACACGATATTGAATAGGTGACAAGGGCATGTACAAAAAATCTGCAATACTTCAAGGCTCACGCAGTCACCAGGTGGGCATTTCTAAAATGAAATTGAACAGGCTATTTATTTTGGCAAAAAACATCCACCAGTTTGCAGCATTTGCAGGACACTATTCTTGAAGTATGAGAAGAGATATTCTCGAACATTAATGGAGTCCATGCCTAATCACATATTGCAGCTGGTGGGAAGGGGATCTAAACTAGCAAAGTATATGCAGTAGAGTAGTCATTCAATTTCATTTTGAACTTTAATGTTTTGCAGGTGGTTCTGATAGCTTCATACACAATTTTTTACATGCAACCGATACAGTATGGAGTTATGAATACGAGATACGTCATTGGTCAACAAAGAAATCCATGATATCGACACGGATGTATCATTCATTACACAGTATAAATGGATTGATATATGCTGTTGGTGGACTGGATGTGGAAAACAAGTGAGTTTCTTTAACTTAGAGTCTGCTTTCCTATAGCACTAGAGGAACTCACGTGATTAAAGTGATCTTTTTGTAAACACAGGTGTGGTAGAATGGAAGAACAATGATCTATTATAATGTTTCTTTTCGCTGACATTCACGGGGAAAGCGTTAGAAATTTACGGTGCCGACTGTCTGGGCTATTCTGACGTGTGCAAATGGCGTGCAATGTTTTGGGAAGGAACACTGGAGTAAACTGGCAACAGAATAGTGTGCGGTCTGCAACATCTGCAGCAGTACAACCAGGAGGAAAATGCGTTTCTGAATGGCTTTGTCACAGGAGATGAATCCTGGGTCTTGCACTTCACACCTGAGCATGGTGCGGAAACATCCACATTCTCAAGTTTGCAATCAGAAGAATATGCTTACAGTTTTTTGGTATATACTCGCAGAGTTCCGCACTCGTGGGCCTTCGTCATTGCCTACAGTTCGGACTTAGCGCCCTCGGACTACACCTCTTTGGTCCCATAAAGAGATTTCTGGGTGGTCAGATACTGACGAGGAACTCAAATCTGCTGTGACAAAGTTCTATGAACGGGGTTCTTTGAAACTGGTGCAGCGTTGGAATAAATCCCTAAATCATCAAGGTGCATATGTGGAAAAGCAGATAAAGAGTTTGGTTTCAGCTGCACTTAGTTGTTTACCTGGATGATTTGTAAATGCATTACTTTCTGATATCTCTTCGTACATACAAATGAAACGGGATTCACACCAAAGAACATACAGCAGCCACTTTGAAGGGATTACTTCCTAAAGCAATTCTGGCACTGTGTCACATGAGCTTCTCTACCCATATAGGAAAACAGACTTTAGTGCTTATTTATTTTATTGAGTTGTTCAAAGAATCGTAGCATTTTCTCCAGTGATTTTCAAGAAAAAAAAATGGCAACAGCACGGCTGTCTTCACGACGAATTCAGTAACAATCTTTTTAACATACACTGCTTTGCAATGACATTGCCCCACCCACAAGGAGTTAATGGCGAATGTTATCTTAGGGTACGTCTACCCAGGCCTGGTGAACCTGTTGTGTCAATTCATGAAGATTACGGGATGATCATAAACGATGTCCCACCATGTCCCACACGTGCTCAATTAGCAATAGATCTGGGCACCTCGCGGGCCAGGGCAGGCAGTTTACATCATGCAGACATGCCATCCTCATGTTTGCCATGCGTGGTCTGGCGTTATCCTGCTGAAAGACTGCGCCCGGTATAGTGTGCAGAAAGGGCTGCAGAATCTCAGTGACTTACCATGCTGCTATCAGGGAGCCTTAGATGGTGACTAAAGGCGTTCTGGTAGCATAGCCGATGGCACCCCAGACAATGATCCCGGGTGTTAGTCCACAATGGCTATACTGGATGCATTGTTCATTGGCACATTCCAATGGTCTGCGTCTGTCGTCGGTATCCAAACAAAAGCGGGATTCGTCACTGAAGACCACTGGGAACCATTCCATTCGCCAGCCCACTCGTTCACGACACCATTGCAGTCGTATCGCGTGGTGCATAAGTGTCAAAAAAAAACACAACAATGGACGCCTGGCAGACATTGTCACAGGGTGTAACCAGCGTGTCATTGTCGCTATTGACACTGGAGCAGTACCGGGAATAGTGATGTTGTCGCGCAGTTGCCGGAGGGTGATGGTTCTGTCCGCTAGCGCTGTTCGCAGTTATCGCGTATCGGTACGAGATAACGTGCTTCTTCGGGCCCCAGAGCCTGGTCTTCTGGCACGTGTGCCTTCCTTTTGCCATTGCCTCTAACATTGGCGTACCGTCCATGCGTCCCGCGACACATGGACAGCAATGCATGTGGTTGACCATCCAGCCTTGGAGAAGCCAATAATCCGGCCTCATTCAAAGTCCGTTAATTGCGTGAACGATAGTCATTGTTGTCGTCGTCGCGGCATTGGGTGACATTTGTGCAATGAAATTCTGTGTTGAGCACGCCGTGTGGCTGGACGCGTTTTCTGGATGAACATAAACTGTGGTGCTCTCCTCTCTGTACAACGCCGGGATCTCCTTCATGTAAAGAGGTTTCAAAATTCTCTCCTGGTAGTCATTTGCATTCATCTTAGCGTTTTCTCCACCCGACGAAGTTGTAACCATCCTTTTGAGCAGTATCCTGAAACCATCACGAAGTCTTTTGGAAAAATTAATCAGTTCTGGAGAAAAAAATGCAATGACTTTCTGAACAACCCAATACAAGGATATCGTAAATCTCGACTAAAATTTTTGTATGCATTAATTGGTTTGTATTCATTCCTGGAATAGAGTTTTAAATTCCATTGAAGTATACAACCCTACTACCAATACATGGAAGTATACAGGACAACTTGTACATGCACGAATGGGAGCAGCCGCAGCGGTATATAATGAAACTATCCTTATCTGTGGAGGAGTTGGTCTCGATTCTGCCACTGGATTGTCTTTGCTTCTACGAAATTGTGAAATATTTATTCCCGATACCTTGAAGTAAACTTAATGTAGAGATAAGTTTTTAATAGATACTATGAATACGGGCACTGTCATACTGTTGAATGCACCCTGCTACGGATGGGCCTGAACAGTCGACGCATGGTTGCTGCACCCATGTTGACCAGGGATCATCGTCGACGACGCCTAGACTTTGCACGTGAGCATCGCCATTGGACCACAGATGAGTGAGCTAAGGTCGCTTCTCCGACGAGTCAAGGTTTTTGCTCCATAAGTTTGACGGGCGATGGCGAGTGCGTCGTGAACGCCTAGAAAAGAGACTGCAGGAGGCTATTGTTGGCCGGAAACGGGCTGGTGGGGATCGTGTGCATGTGTGGTGGATCTTCTGTTGGGAGCAGTTAGGTCCATTGATTCGTCTAGCAGGCAATTTGAATGCCTGTCGCTATCTGTCAATCGTAGCGGACCAGGTGTACCCATACATGCTCACGATGTTCCCCCAATGTGATGGTGTGTTCCAGCACATCTCCCTCTAGATTGGTGCGAGGAACACTCTAATGACTTTCGAGTGCTTCCTTGGCCCGGTAATTTGCCGGACATCTATCCAATCGAACATCTGTGGGAGCACCTTGATCCCCATGTATGGCAGCTGGACCCGCCACCTATGACTCTCGAAGCTCTGTGGACAGCGCTTCAAGTGGAATGGACTGCCATACCATCGGACACATACCGGACTTCTTGCGTCCATGCCACGACGCCTAGCAGCAGTTATAACGGCGAAGGGTGGCTACTCCCATTACTAAGAGGGTGGTCATAATTCAGTGATATGACAGTGTACACCTAGAAGGAAGGGGTCGATTTTCTTGAAGTTTTGCACACATATAGCATTGATGTCATACAAGAAATGATTCAAATTGCAAGACAGTGCATCCAGAAAAACGTTGTACAGGGTGGCTCTCGTGCCCCTCCTGGAGAAGAATTGTTCCAACCAGATTTTGCACTGGCCGCCGTGTTCCTGTACAAGAGCTCATGGAGTTTGACAGAGGTTGGATTGTGGGACTTCGAGAGGCTGGATGGTGTCATCAGTGTATCGCGGTGCAGATCAGTCGTTATGTTTCTGTGGAAACTCGATGTTTTTAGCAGTACTTTATAGAAGGAACGTACTCACGTAGACCAGATTCTGGAAGCTCACGCACTACTGACCCACGCCAAGACTGTCGAATCAAACGAGAAGCTTTTAAACAACCGCACGGCACTTGCTAGCTGCAGGACTTCAGGCACGATCCCTCTAGCCAGACTCCCACCTCTGCAAGAACATCGTGCTGCGCAGTTGCAGTGGTGCCACGAAAGAACCGACTCGGAGAACAGAATGGAGGTCTGTGGTCTTTAGTGATGAGAGCAGATTCTGCCTATACACCTGTGATGGACATGTATGTGTGCAGCGAAGAGGATGAGAGCACCATCTTCTACAGTGCATCCGTCAACGACACAGGTCCAATCCCTGGCGTAACTGTGCGGGGTGCGATCAGATACAAATCGCGGTCACTCTTAGCATATTGGACAGCATTTGGTATGTACAGCATATTGTAGAACCTGTTCTTTTGCCCTCTTTGCTTGGAACAACCTACCCCAAGACAACATCCAGCATCTTTATGAGCACATGCATGCTAGAGTCGAGGCCTGCATTGAATCTTGCAGCAGTTATACAACCTACTCATGTGGTCTATTGTGGCATGGGAGCCACCCTATACAACGTTCTTGGACTTATTGTCTTGCAATTTGAATCATTTCTTGAATGCCACCAAGTGCTATATGTGTGCAGTCATTTTGCTGTCTAATGTGTAAATGTAAGACTAACGTTATTGATTGAAACAGGATTTTAAGAATGAAACCTTTGAGGATTCCACGATGTTTTGCCAGCTTAGCTATTTGCGATGACACGCTCTACATTGTTGGCGGCGCTACCAATAAAGATGATAAAACTATTTATAGCACCAGAGACATTGATATATGGGATACAACTACACAATCCTGGTTCTTATGGTCAGCATTACCAGTTCCTCGTCAAAACATGGTCACGGTCATATCAGGTTAGAAACCTAAAATAAATCGTATGCAAAGTACACTGCTGACCATGGAAATCACTGCACCGTCTCTCCTTTTTGCTATTAGTGGGGGGAAACGTGTCTGTCTGTCTGTAACTCAATCTTCTCGAAGCATATGAAAGATTTTCAAAATCTTTTTTCGCCATTCGATAAATAGGATTCATCACACAAACCCTTTCGAAGTTGGTCGAAATTGGTACATTAGCACGTGCTCTTATGGTAACATTGTGACATCCCCTAAAATTTGCAAGATGAAGATATAGGAAGAAATTTCGAAATTGATTCAGTGGTACCTATGCTAATGATACCATTATGGTACCATTGGGAATTTTCAATGATATGTAATGTAATATCAGGTCGTTGCATATCAAATGTAGGATTTCGAGGTGGGTTCCACACTTCAGCATGGTTTCCACGTTTAGTAGCAACTATGCATAACTAAGTGGTACATTTCCAGGGATAAATTTGCATGTCTGCGATGATATTTAATAGTGTTTGAACCCAAGCGAAGATAGTCATGACGTGTGATAATGCATTACACTGCATCCAACGCCTCTCGAAACATCAATAAGGTATTTGGTGTACGGACCATATACGAACGTACTGTTCAACGTTGGTTCCGAAAATTCCGGGCGGGAGTGACGGACCTGGCAAACGTGTGGAATGACACTGATCTGAAGCGATCTGTGGAAGAGGACTCGTCAAAAACTGTTTGGGACCTTGCAGGGGATCATGCTATATCAGTAGCCACCTTAAGACCATCGGCAAGGTGAAAAAGCAGGACAAATGGGTCCCACATGAACTTACGGAAAACCAAAAAGAGCGTCGGTTGGAGGTGTGTACGGAATTGCGTTTGCGCCATGAAGAAATGGGGATTCTTGATCGCATTGTCACCTGCGACGAGAGGTGGCTCCTATACGATGATAGTAGGAAACGGTCAGCACAGCGGCTGGATGCTGATGAACCGCGCGACAGTTCCGTAAACCCCCGTTGCACCCCAGGAAGCTCATGGTTACAGTTTGGTGGAACATCCGTGGTGTAGTGCATTACAGCTTCCTGCGACCTACTGTCGTTAATTGCATCATATGCACACAAAACTGTCAGCAACAACCTGCACTTGTGCAGGCGCTACAGGCTCTGGGCTAACGGGGTGCTTCCACACCCTTTGTACTCTCCGGACCTCTCCCCTACCGACTACCATCTTTTCCAGAGCCTGGACAATTTTCTCCGGAGGAAAACATTCCTAACCCAAGCAGACGTCGAAAACGCATTCCGGGAGTTCATTGCGTCCCGTGACTATGGATTTTGTCGGAGAGGGCTCGAGAAGCTGCTAAATCGTTGGTAACGATGTTTGGATTGCAATGGGGGTTATTTCAAATAGCATGTGTGAAGGTGTCCTTTCTAGAGGGCCATTAAAGATGACTTCTGCAATCCGACATTTGATATGCAACGACCTGATATATCAAACAAAGCCCTCTTTTTGTGGAGATGTGAAAGAGAGATTCATGTGAACGCGTGAATTCTTTCCCGACTGCAGATGGCATTATACTCCATTCACACTACAGAACTCGATCAAGTTAATCTAAATACAACCGGAATTCATTAAGAAACTGGATGCTGGATTCTTTTCGGATACGGAGAGTGTTTGCATTTTGGCAGTGCTAGCGAACTCGTACTTAAATCTCGACCCAGTTTTACAACTTCATTCTATTCATTATAGTCAACAGATCCAATGGATTGTATATGGATGCTCAATCCATCCAAGTTTTTAAGCTACACCTGATTAAAAGTTTGGTTTCTTCTTTGGACCATGTATCGACCAATTTCTTGGATGCCGTATCTTAAAAACTGCCATACATCAGCACCATTGAGCTAGTTTTCCAAATAGGATTCAACAAATCGAGTTTGGAGACCGTCGATTTAGTTCGAGTCCAGATTGCCAGCGTTTGCACTTCAAAATTTGAATCTAGATCAAGTTACCAGTAATCGGTGTATGAGTGAGGATTGTGAATTGTCATGAAATGATCCAACAGGTTTTTGGGGACGATGTCACGAGCCCATTCTTCGCATCTGATTCAGACTTTTTTGCTCAAACACTGCATTCCTGCATTTTCTCAGCTCCCTATTCGCCTGACTTGACTCGGTGTGATTATTGGCTATTCCCCAAGTTGAAAATTCCGCTGAAAAGGACCCGATTTGAATCAAGAGAGGATACTATGTGAAACGCGATGGCCCAGCTGAACACCATTCCGACACATGCGTTTCAGAAGTGCTTGCATTACCATGGAGACTCCTACAGGGTGCGCAAGGTATTTGAGGACAGATTCACGTCAAGAAAGAAAACAGAGATATAAGTCGAGATAATAACTTTATTATCGAAACATATCATGAGCATACACAAGAAACCTTCTTGTTAGATGGCTATTCAATGAATTTGCCTTCAGCTTCTATAACTGCTTCGATGCGAGATCGAAACCGTCGACATGCGCGAATCAAATGGTCACGGTTCATATTGGTCATTACTCGGACAATGGCAGCTTTCAATTCATCTTTTGTGTTATGGGGGCGTTCATTGACCTCTCTCTCCACAACGCTCCATACGTAGTGTCCAACGGATTCAGGTCAGGGGAGTTCGGAGGCCACAGTAAATCAGCTTCACACGAGCTTTTTAGATTGTTTACGTAAGAGCCTTCTCGATCTGAGTAGGCGATTTCCCGTCTTTTTTCTGACAAAAACCGAACAATTTCATGGACAACATTCCTGATTATTCCTTCCGTCACATGGAGATATTTGGCAAGTGACCTCGTGGATGTTCTAGGATTGTCATCGATGGCCTGCTGCACTTGCCGAATAAATTCAGGTGCTCTGATGATGTCAGAGCGTGAGGCATGCTTTTTACGCTTTGCTACTGGTGCAACATTGCCATCTTCGGTCTCCAACTCCTTCCACACAAAAATGCAGTACTTGGTGCCAAAGAGCCTCATTGATGTATCACTGTGCTGTCTCAGTGCTTCAAGAACCAAGAGACACGACTGGGACGTTGTGACATACGGATCTGCATCTGACTTTCCAGCCTGTTGCATGAACTTTCCATATCATATGTTGCACTGATATTTGCAACCATTTTCATTGCATGTGGTTTAAATTTTGTTGGAAATGGAGACTCCTGGGTGTAGTGATTTCCATGGCCAGCAGTGTAGGTGTTTATAAATAAATTGTAATGCTTGATATCATTATAAGAAGTTCATCTCAATATCGTAAAGTTGTCCCGGTGTCGCCTACAAACATGTTGAGATCAGTGTAGCCACCCAATGAAAAGCCAGTCCATAGGAATGGTGCTCAACAATATTGAGAGGGCTGGTATATGGTTTCAGGTTCTCTCCAAAGTCGCAGACATCTGTTGTCTAGTTTCATCGAGAATCTGGACTCATCTGTAACGAGGGAAAAAAAAGGGTTTTTCAAAACATGCTTTTATTACAGGGTCGGGGCACATTATGACCACCTCTCCTCGAACATGTTGGAACGTCCCATGGTATGCAGATGAAAAATCATTGCATATCATTAAAAGCTGACAACAGCACACGTGTAATAGCATCTGTTAACACAGCAATTGTCGCCATCATGGGCAGAGCAAGTGACCTGTCGGACCTCCAAAAGGGGATGATCATTGGATATCGAGCCAAGGGGGGGGGGGGCAGCATTTCAGAAACAGCCACCTTTGTGAATTGCTCTAGGGCTGCCATTGTGAAGGTGTAATGCGACTGGACGAACCAGACAGTTTCGAGCGACCAAAGAAGTAACTGTGGGGCCCCACGGGCCATCGATCTTAGAGGCGAGCGTCGGTTACGACGCCTGGCCAAGACCAATCGCCGTGCCACTGTCGAGCAACTGAAACAGCAAATGATCAGTGGGGTCATTAGGCGTGTCAGCACCGAGACATTGCAACGATCCCTCTTGAGGTTGGGGCTCCAGAGCAGGCGTATGGTAACAGCACCCATGTTGACGCCGGTGCATCGCCGAAGACACCTCCAATTCGCAATGGCCATTGGACCTCGGCCGAGTGGCAAACGGTTGCTTTCTCTGATGAGTCGCGGTTTCTGGTGAACAGAGTGGACGGACGATGGAGAATTCTGGTGAACAGGCAGACGACAGGCTGGTGGGGGAGGTGTGACTCTTTGGGGGATGTTTTCGTGGTATGGTCTGAATCCACTGATACCACTGGAGGGTACACTGAATGCTGCTCGTTACCTGACGATCGTTGCAGACCAGGTACACTCCTTCGTGTCGACAGTGTTTCCTCAGGGTGATGCCACCTTTCAACAGGACAATGCTCCCTGCCATACTGCCAAAGTTGTCCACAACTGGTTCGAGGAGCATGAGGATGAATTCAAGCTACTCCCATGGCCACCAAACACCCCGGACCTCAACCTCATTGAACATTTGTGGGACCATCTCGACCGCCATGTCCTCAAGCTGTACCCTCCACCACGCACGGTGATGGAAAATTACGGGATGCACTGATCGCCGAATGGTCCCAGATACCTGCAACCACCTTCCGAGGACTTATTGACTCTGCCACCTCGACTAGCTACTGTGCTTGCCGCCAATGGTGGATATTCCGGATACTAGCAGGTGGTCATATTAATGTGTCCCGACCATGTATGTTTTATTATTATATCTCTTCAAGCCGGCATCAACAATTTGTAAAACTAATTGCTTGGTCGAAACAATTAAGCAATTCGTATAACAATCGTTCCTCCGACTTATGGAGAGACGACTGAAATGAATTTCTGCCCTAGAATACGAACCAGTGAACCGATTTGAAAAACGTTTCCTTTTAACGTGCATTGTCACCGGTCCTGTGTATGTGTATCAATCAAGTTTTAGCTCCACAGCGTGTCGGGAAGTTGGTTTAATATTGCTTACAAGATTTGAGGATATAAAAGCGTATAATAAAAAGGTCGTTACTCCACTGATCTCTGGTCCAGCTGACTTGGATTTCACTCTAGCATAATAGAGCATGTTTGTATGCAATCTGCAATGGTACACATCTTGCTGGTCGTCGTGCATATGCACACTATGACGTGCAGCCCTTATTGATATCTGCCATCCTATGGTTGCAGTATGTACTATTGATTGCTGTTTACATCTAGCCAGTATGCCTATGTAGCAGTTATCATGTCTTATCAGAACTGTAGCTAAGAAAATGCCGTAAATTTCAGTATATAATACGCGTATTATACAAGAAAAAGTTAAATTATACGCTTTCAGTATGGTATGCGAGGCTCTAATCTAATGTGCACTTATTCGTTTACAATAACCTGGGTGCGGATTATACATGGGTACACATTATATACCAAAAATCACGGTAGATTCCTGACTTTTCTAGAGATGAAATGGTATCTTTAGGATTAGCTATTCACATTTTTGAATGCAATCCTGAAATCTTTGGTCACATTAGGGAACTTAAGTAGATCATAGCCTGAAAAGTAGCATGCTATGGCATCTAAAGTAAACAGAACCATTCATTATACAGGGTGCATCAAACATACGTTTACAAACTTTGATGGTGGGTTCCTCACACCAAAACAAGAAACATAGTTCATATAAACATATGTCCGAAAATCTTTAGATTTTGAGGTATCAATGAAAGTTTACTTTCAACGTGGTTTGAGGTACAGTCCCCCAACCAAACTTTACAACCAAATCGATAGTGCTGTGTTGCCTTGGATACTTGTTTACGAGGTGTGTATAAAAAGTATCGGGCTTTTATTTTGCCTGCCTAAACAAATGAACTGCGGGTTTTCTCATCTGGCGACAACGTGTAGGTGACCATCATACGCAGAGCTCTCGAGTTGCTGCCTGGCATCGTCAGAGTGAGTGAGTGTAATAAACGCCTGTCGGTTTTCAATTTCATCAAAAGGTCAACCCATCAACAAAGAATACTATCTGATGGTCCTTCGTCACCTTATGAATTCAGAAACTTTCATTAATACCTCAAAATCTACGGATTTTCAGATACACAGGTCTATATGGACTCCGTTTCTTGTTTTGGTGTGAGGAAGCGGCCCTCAAAGATTGGAAACTTATTTTTGGGATGGCGAGGCAAAATTTGATAGCCCAAAGAAGCAGCACGTGTGAATCTGTCAGGTGCAGAATGAGCTGGGGGGTTATCGTGGAGCAAAAGGACCTTCTTGGATAGAAGCAAGATGCTGAAAACTGATCCACGACCGATTTTCATTTTTTACACTATTGTCTCGATTGTGAAACGCCGGTCTTCGAGCACCAGGGCCTCCACTTCTCTTGCTTTCTCCTGGAGAGATGGTCTGCCACTTCTTTCTTCATCATTCAGACTTGTTTGTCCACAATGGAAGCATCTGGGCCACCTAATGCAGAAAACAAATCGCCTCACAATACTCCAGTTTATCAGTGGGCTATGCCATTGTGTTTTGGTCCTTCTAACAGCGGGGATTTCAATATGCACCAGGACTACAGACAAGAAAAACAAATTATGTAGCTTTATTTTTTCGAGATAATTAAAACTTTATGATACCCCTCGTATTTCGAACAGTCCAGATGTCTTTTTGTGCATTTTTTAAAATCTTCAACGAGATGATATCAGACATAATTAAAATTGCATACTCTACAGAGTATAGCGCTCATAGAGAAAGCCTATAGAACAATGTAAAATGTATGTGGCGACAATAAACTGGCTATGCCCAGATTTCCTCCGGTTAATCCTAGAGTTAGGTGCTGGCGAATAGTTACTCATTCGAACTCTAAGGCCCGGCGCAAATTGAGAAAGTCGCCTCTACGAATGTAGAGAGATGCTTAGTGCGCATGCGCACAACGCGAACGAAACGCGTCACTTCCTCCTCTCTACGTCGAAAAGTAGAAGTAGAGAGCAGTAGAAAAATTTCTACTTTCGTTCTACAGTTTCCTCCTTCCACTCTACATTTTCAACCAAATGTCATACAACCTGTGACAATAAAGTTCGGCGAATGACGTCAAATTGCGAACGGTCGTAAGAGTGCACCATCGTCGTATCCTGCCCCAGACAGGTCGAGACATGTTTAAACAAATTTGAGTGAATCAGCGCTGCGAGTGTGTTTATTGTGTTTAAACAGGACATTGAAGAGAGAAGGCGTAGTACGCGCGGTCGAAACCCAAAATGGGTCAGCGAACGAAACAGACTTATGAAATGATGACAACAGTTTACAAACAAAGTGCTATTACTTTGAAGTGTGTTTATGAGTGGTTTAAACGGTTCACCGTAGAAGACGCCCCCCGAAGTGGCCAGACATCCAACGTAATGTTACGACCCAACTGAAGGCTATCCCTAAAAACGACTACGCCAGGAGTTTCCAGGACTTGTACAGGCGTTCCCAGAAGTGCAATACCATCGACGGGGATTACTTTGAAGGATAGTAACTGCTGTTTCAGGTAAGCGAGCAATCCACTCTCAATATGCCATCATTCACCGAACTTTATTGTCACAGGTTGTATAACAATCGATGTGTCAAGAAGGAATACATTGTTACTTTTAAGCATTACCGACATCGGCGCGCACGCATGAAATCGAATGTACTTGCAAGCGCAATGTAGCACACTTTCCTGAGGAGCATGCGCGATTGCCGCAGAACGGTTGCCTGTAGAGACTCCAATTTGCAGCGTGCAAACTCGCTTGCTAGCAACTTATGACGTCACGCAGATGCTCTCAATTTGCGCTGGGCCTAAGATTAATGAGAAGTGGTGAATTTGCCCGTTACGACTATTGCCTATAGCAGTTCCCAAGGTCCGCTCACATGCAGGCAATATCCCAGTTCAGTGTCATTTTTTTCGTTTTTGGCAGTTAAAAACCAATTAATGCCAATGATTTTTTCCCATTAGTTTATCAAAAATATTTTTTTCTCTCTTTTTAATATAGAAAACCGAATGTATATAATTGGTGGCCAAACATCTGAATTTAGCGAGACCATAAAGAAAGTTGAATGCTACGACTTTACAACCAAATCCTGGCAGAAAGGAATAGCTGCCCTTCCTGTTGGCATTAGTGGAGCTGCTCACGTTACACTCGAATCGGTTTCAGCGATTGAGGTAAAGATTGTGTGTGAACAATTTGAACAGTGGTAAAGAAATAAAATGGCTTCATGAAATAAAAACAGTTTAATGCGAATATCCATTGGTCTTCAATAACGTTTCAACATTTAACACACATTTATTTAATATTAGAATAATAATAATACTTTACGTAAGAATGGAAATAATCAAGTCATCGTATCTAAAAATCTAACTCAGAGCCAGCAGCCTTCTCCCGAGATTCTGTCCATGCTTTTGCAATAGTCCGTTTCATGTCGTCATCTCCATCGTCGTACATTTGTTTTAAAAGATCCATAAGCCCCCGAGATGGATCGGTTGATTCTTCTAAATTCGGCATTCTAAAAACAAACAAAATAGTTGATATGCTTATTTGCTTGGGATAAATTAATAAGCTTACAACATCCAAGACAAACAATACGGCAGAGCATTGCTTATCCTGGATATTGTAGTAAGTTTATTATTGATCTATTTAGCAATATCGAACAGGACAGGTATCAAGAACAATTTTTTTATTAAACAAAGGAACACAAATAATTTTATGAAACACTGAAGAATCAAGGTAAAACTACACAGACCGGCCAATGAAACCTCCGTTCAATATGGTATTGACCCTCCTTTGGCTGTAATTACAGAACATACGCGGTTTGGCACAGACTATACAAGGTGATGCAATGCAGGTAAGGTAATCGCAGACCATGCATTCGTCAGAAAGGCCTTCAGGTCCTGCAGAGTAGACGGAAGTGGATGCCTTTGACAAATGTCTCTTTCCAAAGAGCCCCAAACATTCTCGTTCGGATTCAGATCCGGACTTTACGCTGGCCACGGCAGATGTTGCAACTCTGTGTCATATTCAGAAAACCACTCCTGAACAATTCTTGCTCGACGGACAGTAGCATTGTCGTCCATGAAGAACCCGTCACCATTGCAGGATTGACTTGATCTACAACTGTGTTCACGATACATGAGGGGTCCATTGCTTCGTGGGGCTGCTGCCAAATTCTCTGCTGGCCATCGGTGCAAAACAGTGTGTAACGTGACTCGTCCGACCACGTCACCTTTTTACAGTCGTCTACTGTCTAGCCACACAGTTCTTTACACCTTTGCAGGCGAACTTTCCGGTTTGTTGCCGACGCCAGGGGCTTTCTCACTGGCATGCGACTTCCCATCCCTATTTGCTTCAACTCTCGGCGCATTGTTCTGGAGGACATGGGTTGCGATGATCCTTAATTGACTTCTGCCGTCAGTTGCTCCGTCCACCCTTCAGTTTTATGGCACAATCCGTCTCAGATTGTTTGTGTCAATTGTTTTTGATCCACAATTCTGCCATTTCGACAAGTCTTGTTCAACAGGCGTTGAAAACCTTGGAGACCTGATCTTTTGAGATAGCGATCAGTTGCACTGTCCTGGAAATGGTAGCTCCAGCTAGACGGGCTCCCACAATAACTCCTTTTTGGAACTCAAGACAGGTCTGCTGTTTTCCCCATTTTGCTCCACTTGAGCAGCTGCAGCTTGGAATGAGCATGTACCTCACAGGATTGCATTCATTTGCATATCACAATTGTTTCTGACCTGTGACCTCTCTTTACATATCAGTACAGTAATTCATCACTGGTTTCTAATTCAATGGCTAGAGTGTGTATGAGGGGCAGTCATAAAGTCATTATAATCAACAAGAAAGAACGATAGCTTTTGAAAATATCTGGTGCTACTGGAAAGTGACATTCCTCAAGTGCCGGAGGACACAAACTGGCGTTTGGTGCACTACTGCTGTTAAACCACCACCAATGTCGTAAAACTGGACCTCCGAACCGTGAAAGATTCCTGCAGCTTTTGAACCTGTGTCAGGCTGATCCGGACGATTTTATCATGCAGCTTGTCACTATGGACGAATTTGTTGTTCCCCTTATTATGGCTCGCACCTCCAACTTTCTGACAGGCTGCACCATGTTGCTTTCGACGCTCTAGTGGCGTTTAGCGGTACCGCACCAAGGAAATCGTTTCCCAGTGTGGTGCCACACTGATTCAAAAGCGATTGTTCTTTCATGTTAATTGTAATGGCTTTTACGACCGCCCCTTGTATGTTACACTAATAAGCTTTGCGAGAATAAAAGAAAACGCATCAGTGGTTAAGTTCTCTATCTAAAATGAATGCAATTTTAATTGTGATACAGCAGAACTCATCAGCAGGCCACCATTATTGCTGTGCAGTGCATCACCGATAGTTTGGTGTGATAACGTTCTCGAGAGCTCTAATTTTGCTGATAAAATAAGCCTAATGTCACAGCCGCAGCCGACTGGACAGAGCTTGTGACGTAAAAACTTGTTTTTAACTTTGCTTGTTGGCCGTTTGCGATAATTTCATTCGTTGGCTGTCGGGTCATGCTAAGTGCGGAACCAAATTTCGTAATAAAGAGATGAAATACAGGGCGAGCCAAACTTATCCAGCATAACTGTTTAGGACCATTGTATGGTTCAAATGGAACAAAAAATCTGTGTGAGATATCGACGTTTGTCTATTTTCTTGTAGAGTTGTTAAAGCAATTAAATAAAACACTTGAGAGTGCAGGTCACTTTTATTCTGCATACTGACAGAACATCACAATGAACTACAAAACCAAACTGGAATGACATAAGGAATAAGAATAAGAAGAAAGCCCCTCAAAACGGTTGCCCCCAGCTCCAGGGCACTGGTTACATCTTCGGACAACTGAGCTGGTAGCTGCCACAATCTGGTCAGGAGTAATTGCTCGACTACAAGCTTGAATGGATGCAATGAGCTCATCTCTGGTGGTGGGTGGATTGCTGCAGACCTCCACCTTCAGTGTCCCCCACAGAAAAAAAAAACTAATGGGGTGAAGTCCGGTGATCTAGGAGGCCAAGCCACAGGACCACCTCTACCGATCCATCTGTCCAGATAATTGACATTCAACCAGCCTCACACTCACTCCTCTACCAAAGTGGGCCGGGCATTTGTCTAATTGCAATCGGAGGTTTCTTCGTACATGCAATAGCACGTCCTCCAAAAGAAAATAAAAATAAGGGATAATAGACAAATGTCAATATCTCACACACGATCGAAACTAGGACATTTTTTGTTCCTTTTGAACCATACAATGTTCCTAAACAGTTGGATAAGTTGGGTCACCCTGTATACCATAAAATTATTGTCTGGGCCGAAAAATCCTTACCTTATAGAGCTATAAAGATTTCGCTATACGGAGATTGATAAAGTATTTTGCCAGGACTACAGAAAAATTTCGTTATAGAGAATTTCACTATATCGACGCGCAGTTTACGGAGGTTCTACTGTATCTCAAAATATTTTTATTTTCCTACATACTACTGTATTTACCTGAATCTAAGACGACCCCTCAAGAAAAAAAAAAAATTTTAAGTCAAAAACTGAACTATATGTACTCCCACAGTACTGAAATTCTTCAAGAGTGTGTCTAAAATGTCCGACCGGTCGTGAAATTTTGGAGCCAACAGTTCAGTCACTGTTGAGCCCATCACAACGCTCATTTTGGAGCTACCAGTGACTGACTCGAAATTTTGACTATGTCCGATCGATGTGGGAACGATGCAGACATACCTGCATTTTAAATTTTCTCCCGATTCGGATGACCCTTGATTCATAATGCGACCGGTCGCGCTAATCGCGATCGGCTTTGAATTACCAGTCGCAATTAGCGCGACAGGTTGCGTTATGAATCGAGGGTCGTCCGAATCGGGAGAAAATTTAAAATGAATGAAGCCAGCTACGTATGCCTGCATCGTTCCCGTGTTGATTGAACATAGTCAAAATTTCGAGTCAGTCACTGGTGGCTCTAAAATGAGCTTTGTGACGGGCTTAGACTGGTCGGACTTTTTAGACACACCCTATGTTTTTAAGTTGTTGTGCAATCTGTTATTCTTACGAAGCACGTGGGAAACAAGCAATTTCATTGGATAACTCCCTCGGTCTCGTTTTCCTCTAATGGCCGAACGCTAAGACTAATGGGATAGTAATGGCGACTTAAATCAGTATTGCCAACTTCGCAGATTTCCCGCTAAATTTTTTCTGATTTTTTATCAAAATTATGCCAAAAGTCTGCTTAAAAAATTCATTAATACAATTGAATCAGTCAGTTTCAACGGATTTTGGCTTTGTTTTAGCGAGAAAAATTTTTGAATCGGCTACATGGGATCCGATACATGTATTCAAAGTTCGACCCGATATTTGATCCGAAGTAGAGTTTCGAACTCTATTTTATTTGTAAAGCTTCTCTCCCCACCCAAAATGAAGTTAATTATTTATTAGAGGATGAAATGTAATGTTTGATGAAAACGGCATAGTTGTACTACTGCCTATAAAGATCGAAAATAGCAATGGACTCTTGCAGTGAAGCATCCCCCCCCCATCGCACGCGGTCGCAGGGGTAAAGATCCAATTCTAAGAGGACCTCCCATTTTTTGCCCTCTAAATTTGGAAAAAAAACCTCGTCTTAAGATTCAGGTAAATACGGTAATTCAATATAATTTTCCCTCGTTACCTCAAAACATTTTCTCACAAAACCTCGCTATGTCAAATTTTGACTTTGTGTCCGAAGAGATTTAAGATTTGTTCATTATGAGAAATTTTCTTGCGAAAACTAAGAAATTTGATGTCATTTCCATTAATCTTTATTACCTAAAAATCTTGATATTAGAGACTGCTGTAGCGAATTTTCCGTTATAACATTTCGAATTATGACGATAAGTCATATTGGAAAACTCTAACTCTAAGGTTGGTTTGGTTTGGTTTGTTTGGTATTAACGTCCTTTTCAACTGCCATGGTCATTTCAGGACGGCGTTATAGGCGCTGCAACTAACTCTAAAGAAAAACTCTGAATTAGACTTATGTCTTTGGCATAAGTTAGCCAATCAAAAATCAGTTCTTATACTTGACGCATGCGCACTGTGCGATCAGAATTCTTCCCTTCCTACTCAGGAGCACATTTGACAAGGGTCAACCATTCCAATTTACCATAGAGGAAAATCTACAGGCAATTGACTGTATTTTCAGTTTTGTCTGCGAAGACATATCAACTTCGAACTGGAAATTAGATTGGAGACTGGTCATGCACACAAGGCGCTAGAGCCTCCTGGCTGTAAGTCCAGCTTAAGTTATAAAGTGAAACGGACAGCCCGCCGCAAAGTAGTTTTCCTTTATAATTTTATGTTATACACAACATACCGGAAAACTCATAATTATAACAGAAAAGTCGCTACCGAAAACTCCATAATATCTCAAAACTTCTTTATCCCGAATATTTTTGCGTTGGCTATCATGAAAATAGCAGTGGTAGCCAACTGTCTATTAAGAATTTTGGAATTTGTTCAGCCTGCAAGACCCATGTAAAACAAAATCTACCAACCTGGAGTCTTTTGCTTTCTTTTCCTGCACAGTAATCTGTGACCATGTTTGGGGAGTTCCTTTTTTAACGATAATGACTACGGTATCGGTTTTGACCTACGTACAACAAAAGCAGAATAAAATTAGCATTTATTTATTTATTTACACTGAATGAACGTTGCTATGTATTCCATTCCTTCAGCTTTACCTTAAAATAGCTATCGCTTGCCACGATTGGGTGCAACAGATTCTTTATGAGGAGGCTATGGTTGTATCCATCTAATCCATTAACCGTCAATTCCAGCGACCTACAAAGACGTCAAACAAGTGTGTAAATTAATAACTTCTCAAGTAAAGCAATAGAAAACAGTTCTTCACGCAAGTTAACTATTTACCTTTCCGTGAAATTGCAGACTATATTTTCTTTTGGGATTGCATGAACATTCTTCAATGTTATATAAAATTTCAAGGACTTGTCACTTTGATCCCATGCTGAAAGGACGAAATAAAATATCATTTTTAGATCTTTAATCTTATCCAAACAAAACAATTAACAAAATAACAGTTTCAAAAATTAGCTACAGAGACCAGAATAGTTTCTTGTGATTGTGATTATATTGCAGTCCGTTAGGGTTTCGTCCTCTGTCCACTTAGTTCCTTTATCTTGAACTCTTCAATAACGTAAGGAGAATTCAAAACAGGAATGCACCACTGTTTATGTCCACAACATGAACTATGCTATGCAGCTGAAATTTTGAGGAGTCCCAGTTTCAACTTCCACCTCCATTGTGCTTGCTGCTCCGTCGCCAGGTGGATGCCAATAATGCATGTTACAGACAGCATGCTGTGATCGAGTTCTCATTTCTGAGGGAGAAAGTGTCGAGAGTATCCATAATCAGTTGTGCAACGTAATAGACTGACGCTATTAACTGAATCGCCATTACTAGTGCCCAGCATGAAAGGAAAAGGAAACTGACTCACGGACATTTATGGAAACTTATTCCCAGCATCCCTTAATGAAAACACCGCTGAAACGAAACCGAAACCACTCTGCCAATCGGCGACAGATAGATTGAATACGATATTCTCATTGCCTTACTGGTTCTTTCATGCCGGCCACTATAGACGGATGAAACGAGTGAAGTCTGCAGCTGAGACAGCCGATATCACCAACTTGGCACGGAGCAGTCAACCCTCGCATTAACAAACCAATTTGGAAAAATCGAAGCAATGAATAAAAACTTGTTCGTCAGTGGTATTTCAAAGTGTGTGCAAAACGAATCTCCAAGAGCTCATGGGTGACCAAAAAAAGAAGCAAGGAAAAACATTTCATTTAAACATTTGCTACGATACGAGTGTGAAGGGGATGATTTCTTATCCTGTGTCATCACCATCGATGAAACGAAGGTTCACCACTTCAAGCTTGAATCAAAGCCACAGTCAATGGAAGGACACCATACCCATTCGCCATATTAGAAAAAGGTCAAAACTGGTTGCATTCGCAAGGCAAGATCGTGATCAATGTGTTTTGGAACATGCAAGGTGCCCTTTTTTTGGATGTGATAGCCATCAAGGCAAAAGAGAGCAAGTTGGAGTATTGCCCCCACAACATTCCCTACTTGTAGCATGTAGAGTATTGCTCCGCACATGCCTAGTTACATCCCAATATTGGTCATTGGTCACAGAAATAACTGCCAGAAAGTTGTGGACCTCACTTTATGGGTTAGCCTAACCAAACATGAGAACACACGCTAAAAATAATGGTATACCTTTAAAATATGGCTCTTTTCGATAATGACGATTATCCACAAAACAGGAAAATAAAAATCGCATGATTTTGTGACGTCTCAGTAAAGGTTAGTCACTTGTGTCCGACGGGAGGATAGGAGGGGGGTGAGCTAGTGAAATTTAGTTTTCGTTTATTAGGGAATTATGTGGTTTTTAATTTTCGTTTTAATAAGTGATTATTGTTCGTTGTAAGGGTGTTATTTCGTTACAAGGATACAAGTGCGTTGCGTTTTGTGTCGTCGTTAAAAAGTGAATTGTTGTTATTTCGTGAGCGATCGTAGCTAGTCCTCTGTTGGGGAGGCAATTGTTACGAGTTTTTCTGAGAAGATTTCTCAGCCTCCGGCAGAGGATTGTTGCGATTGTTTTCGTGGAAATCAGGATGCGTGACTTTTGTGTCAGTTTGTTTAAAAATATTCGTTTTTTTCTTGTTAAAAAAAACTTGAGTGGTGCGGGCGTACCTTTTTCGCTGAGTCGTTCTGATGCCTCGCATTCGAAATGAGGCCTTGTAAAATAAGTCAATGTTTGTTTTATAGTTTCTTAATTAATGTTATTTCGTTCGATGACGAGTGCCCGTGAATAGTCATCGTAGCTGAGATATTTACATGAGTGAATCGGTCTACAATTTTGAATGCTGGTCGATGCGTAGTCCTCAGACTCGTAAGAGAGCCGTCAGCCATGGACGATGCGGTTACGATTGGACGTGGAAACCTGGGCATGAAATGCAAGGCTGAATGCTGATACAGCGACAGTAACTTCAGAAAAATAGCGTACAATTGGTGAGTGACACTTTATTATACCGTATTTCTCAGCGCGGTGAACAGAACTTCGAACTATAAACTCCTCGCGGAGCCCGATAGTGCCATTCGTCCTCCCGCCCTTGGCATTAACGAAGATAATCCGTTTTACAGCTCTGTTCCTACGCGATGAACTTTAGCGCCGCTCCCAATGAACTATTTTACTTTTCAAAAAGAGGCTTTGTAACTGTTAAATAAGATTACTGTTCTAGTTTAGAGTTTTAGTCTAGTTAAGCACCCTGCTGTGAAAGTCATAACCATGCAGCGATTAAAAAGGATTTTCCTATAATGAGGAACGTGTTGTGGAGTCATCTGGTTAGCGTAAGCATACGGGCGAATTAAATACGACTACGAACACGACCAGAACTCGGGCTCGTCAGTGGCTGGCGTGACAGGGAGCACTGTACTGCCCAAGAGGGGTTTCAGCACCTCCCTCCTTCACGTCAGTGGGCTATGAGCGTGACCGTTATCGGAGTATTTGATTCGGGAGTACGTAAGTGCTCGTAGCTGTCACCCCAGCGAAGCCTATACGTTAATACTTTCATGTTTGATAGTTGCAATTTCCAACCTGCAGGGTTAATCGTATATCACGGCCAGGAGTGCCAGTAATTGTGTGCAGAAGCACTGCTTTGATGTAGAAGGTTACATTACGTTATGTTGAGATATTATAAGACTATAGTTGGCGCCCCGAATTAAGCTAGCATATAGAGAATTTAGTAAATGGTGTGTTTGAATAAGTCATTAAATGTACTTTAAATGTCATTGAGCTAAATACCGCAATTTCAGTCTGACTTTTCATTTTATTTCGGTCTCGAACCCTAGCTTCCACCACCCCGACACTCATTGCAGAACGCAAGGGTAACACTATTTATTTTTGTGGGATGGTGGGGCGCTGCAATTTAAACCCTCTATGTCATGCTAATTATTAATAGTTGCGACAGCAACAGTTAACGTGCACAACAGGAAGAAACAGTAAAAACTGTCTGATCCAGAAATAGGCAGACACCTTACAATCTAAAACGATGAAAGTCTGCCATGAGAAACAGTGAAACGACACACTGTAGCAGTGTACGAGAATTTTTCAGATGGTATGCGAATTTTACAAGTTTCGTCCGAGAATTTAAATCTACTGGTCTATCAACCTTGGACTGAACTGGCCAATCAGAAGTCAGTGCCGGGATCCAGCAAAAATTCTGTTTGTTTCTGGTACCGAGACAGGAGACATTTCGTAAAATTTAAAGAGGATCACTGTTGAGGGGGGAAAAAAAAAAAAAAAAAAAAAAGTCCCCACCAAAAATAAACGCTAAATTTTTCGTCCACCCTCCCCCAATAAAAAAAAAAACACAAAGCAACCCAAGATTTATGTTAAAAAAACAATGCAAGATAGGAAAAAATGCAAATTGGGGTGGAGGCATTATGTACGTAATTACCAAAGGTGCACTCCAGCAGCCTGGCCTCCAGCACTATAACCTTAAAAAATGCTGTGCATTAATAGTTGCCGCCATGCAAGTTGAACGATCTTTTTGACATGCGCAGTAAGTCTTCTCATTAATTTGCTTTGTCTGGGTTTTACCCATGATGCACTTGTTCTACTATAGTAAAGGCGGAGATATCGTTGAAACGTGGAAAGCCTATTAAACAAACTGCCTTCGAATCGTCTATTCTGCATCATTTTTTAATTTATTAATTTATTAATTTCATTTATCCATTTTAAAAAAAAAATGAAAATGGAAACTAAATATAAATACGAAAACAATGCTTCGAAAATGAAAGCGGATGCTTTCATGGAGTAACTAAGCGATTTACTTCCCGTTAACGTCTATTGGCTGGCGTTAGAAATGACGTCATCCTGTCGTTCAACTTATGTGGCGGCTGCTATAGGGTGTGTCTAAAAAGTCCGATCGGTCGCCAACAGATTACGTGGTACGATCAGCAGTCGTTTGCTTCAAGTTTGTTCATTCATGACAGCGCAGTCGTGAGCATTTTGCTTCAAAATGGCGTCGCAGCAAGGTTCCTCATCCTATTTCGCCATCTCCTTTCTCCAAAATGTATTTTTTACATATCGGGCACTTGAACACTCGAATTTTCTACTTTCGTCCGCCATTTTGATTCTACCCACTGAGGCAGCTGACCGCGACCGGTGTTGGACTACAGTCGCGATTAGTGCGACCGGTCGTGTTATGAAAACGCTCATCGCGACCGGTCGTTACTTTATGAATCGAGGGTCGTCCGAATACGAAAAAATTTAAAATGAATAAAGCCTGCTACGTATGCCTGCATCGTTCCTGCGTCGATCGGACATAGTCAAAATTTCGAGTCAGTCACTGACGGCTCCAAAACGAGCTTTGCAACGGGCTTTGACAGGTCACAACCGGACTTTTCAGACATACCCTTACTTCTGATGGTTAATGTTAACTATCTGCACATTGTGCAATGACTGATCATGCGACCATGGTACATGTAAGTGAAATTTTTACTAATTTAGCCATCGACTGTGACTAAATAGAAAAGGGGGTATATATCAGTTCGTTAGGGGGGGGGGGGGGGCCTGGGGGGCACAGCCCCCCAGTTTTTAAATAACAAATTCATGGGATATACATAATAAAAATTTTTTGCAGGATTATATAAACCCAAGTTACCATAGTTCGTAATCTTTACATCATAACAGGTGTTTTTGGGCTTGGATTTGGCGTCTGAGGCCTCTTTGGCAGTTTCGTCTGACTTTTCACTCTCCGCTTTTAAGGCGACCAATTCAAAGGTAATCTTCTTGATCTGGACGGACAGAAGGTCTTTCACACGTGGTCGCTCAGCTTGCGTCACTAATTTGTTCAACTCTTCTAAATCTTGGTTCAACTACAACAACAACAACAAAAATAATGAACATTGATCTACATCCAACAGAAATAGGGATAAGAAAAAAAATAAGAAAAAAAAGAAAGGAGAAAAAAAAGAAGCTCTAAATGAATGTGTTAGCCATGATAATGAATCAAAACATGCAACTATTTGTTATTGTTACTTCTTCAATTTTAGAATTGGCCATGATGATAAATCGTTATTGCAATCGATACGCTTCAAATCCTCTTCTACGCAAGTCACTTTGATTTGCCTTCCACTAACGATCCCTGCTTGTTAGTGAGCTTGTTGTAATAATTAAAATTAAACAATGCCCCGATCAACTCTTCAGTAGTTTCAGTGGAAAGTACCATAAACTTCTAGATCTTTCACTCATTGGCTTGCTTTAGCATGTGCAGTAGCAGCAGCAGCATTCGTTACTGCGGAATCATCTGCGGAGCTTCTCACTTCCGGTATCTCTTTGTGAGTTTCGAACTTTATTCTTCACAAAACGCTTAGTCAAAGGAAATTTTATTGAGAAGGCAAGTGAGTGCTTATTACCCATTGAGATAACGAAATAGTTACTATTCGTAGGATATATCTGTTTAAATAGAAATATAAATGGAAAACATAAGAATTTTGAGAACTTCCGGTTGGAATAGATGACGTCACAAAATGCTCACTTTACACTTCGAATCCTGTTCCGAAAGGCGGAGATACAAAAGAATGTTTTGTTGGAAAAAAGAAATCTAAGAAAGAGAAACACTTTGCTTTATGAAAAAGAAGCGGATCATAATACTTGTAAATTGTTAAGACACTTTTTAATTTTCTTTCATGAATTTTCATTAATTTTAAAAACGTATATAAACCTCGATGTAGGCTATTCTTCGTTCATTCGTGCATCAAAACTGAAAACATTTACAATTTTACAAATCTTTTAGTCAAAAGAAAAATTTAATGGAAAATTAGTGTATGGTTTAAATTTAAACTATTTAAATTTTTTTCAAAATTAATTTGCTTTTTAAAAATTCATTCTAAAAAAAAAAAAAAAAAATCCAATTTACCAAGGCACTCTAAAGGTGTATTTCGATTAACTCATGGACCCCGCGCTAGTAGGGTTTGCTCTCTATGAATCATTTCGAAACGTTTTTGTGAGGTGGTCTCGCCCGTTTCGATAGAGCCGAGAACCTCACGAGAAGGGAGTCCCACGAAACGGTCTTAGCTTTCAAGGTTGTGCAGCTTCGTGAGAACCGATCCTGCTTGTTTAAAGATGGCCGCAGTCGTAGAGGATTTGTATGGATAGATCGGGCATCGTGGTATTCGCAGAGCTATGACAAGATAATTCAACAAAGATTATCTCCCCGTAGCATTTCAATAGCATGTTCGTTGCGATTCTTACCCTAGTTCACTGGCCACAGTTACACGAGTTTTGCTCTCGCAAGGTCCGTGAGTCTATTGAAACATGCCCTAACCTAATGTCTGTTATACAGAAGGAAGGGTAAATCTTCAGTTTCTCCACAACCGCAAATTGAATTGTCGCCCAACAAACACTATTGTTGCTATTGTGCTTTTTCTCTTTTGCAAA
This sequence comes from Rhysida immarginata, assembly GCA_023313115.1. Taxonomy (NCBI): domain Eukaryota; kingdom Metazoa; phylum Arthropoda; class Chilopoda; order Scolopendromorpha; family Scolopendridae; genus Rhysida; species Rhysida immarginata. The sequence goes on from JAHWFO010094427.1 coordinate 285,582, forward strand.
CATCATTGTTGGTCGATTTTCACTGTCCAAACACTGCAATGATCATTTCCTGTGGAGAGAGGTTCTTTTAGGAAAATTTTAACTACAAGTAGATCCCTTGATACATATGTTCTGCAAAATTGCCGTGCATACCGAATAAGGGATCGTTTGAACTGGCAGGATGTCTCGTTAAAAATTGCTTGATGGTCGGCTGTAATGTTTTCTTCATCTTCATCGAGGACCTCCAACTCAGTTTCTAACGAGTAGAATTTTCGGGCCCGCTTTCTTCCTTCATAAATAATACTTTTTTTATGTTTCGGCAGCATTTTAAATCCTACAACAATAAATCTTTTCGCAAACAGATTAGAAACTCAGCTGATCTTGTCCAAACTGATGTATAGCAACCTTATCATTCATAGATAGCCAGTGATGTGCTAAATGTGCACAAACACAGGGATAGGAATAAAACAAAACTCAAAAACGAATTCAACTCCTAACAAACATAGAAGAGCTTCGCATGTTGGCGATCGATGGTGCTACTAAATGAAAACCGTCTATATCCGAAATCGCGGATACTGTAATCGTGTATAACGGGATCTACCTGTACCTTTAAATTTATCAAACTTTTACCACTCTCAGCTCTTTGTGCCTCACTGGTCACTGTTTTTTCGTGGTCACAACGTCCACCTCCGGGAGCAAGATAAATATACATACCCCAACCTTTTTGGTTAAAGGGGGCATTTGGTTAACCTCAGTTAACCCAAACCAACACCAGAATGCGCAAAAAAATGCTGGCTTACCTTCAAGATATGGTTCCTTTCGAAAATCACTGATTATCCATAAAGGTGGAAAAAGAAAATCAGAAACCTATAAACGCATCAGACCAACAACAATATGCTAATTATTTGTGGTTGCGATGACAACAGCTAGCGCATGATGGGGGAAAAACAAAGAGTAACAGTAGTTTGTTGCACGACAATTCAATTTGCGGATGTGCAGATACCGAAGATTAGCCGAAGGAAGATTACGATATGTCGTAACGATCATGTTCTGTTTGGTGACTCTGGTTGTGGACTATTGACCTGCACCGTATCGTCCACTGTAGAAGTGACGTCTGCAGAACAGCAAGGCTGATGTTGTTCCATTCCTGTTTGCAGGCTTTCCAGAGACCATCAATGGTTGTTGGACGGCGTCGAGCAAAGGCTCGTTTCAATAATCCAAGTCCACAGAAATCCATCGGGGTGCTTCTGGTGACTTGACAGGGATATTGTAAAGGGTAGAACGTGAATTTCAGTTTCGTCTTCCAAATCCAACACAAATTGAATGGTCGAGTTAGATGTATGGTTGGAGGCTTTGTCTTTGATGTAGCCAAACTTTGCTTTTGTCCTCTCCATACAATGCGGGGTTTCCTCATGGAAAATTGGATTGAGAACATCCTATCCACTCTTCTGATTGTGAGCTTGCTGTTGTACGAGTACCCTGCAATCATCATAAATCCTTTGGGAAAACTTTCCTTATATTCCTTGCACAACTTTGGATAAGACTTCTCTCCATGCAGACGGTTAAAATTACACAGGGTCCGTTGCAGTCGTTGAGTTAGACAACTTCCTGGTTCTGCTGCGAAATAACCCTCGTAAAGCCTCCAACAGTTCCTCTTCCTTTCTGCGACGTGTTATGCTGGCCTGTGAAGTCCTACATTGTTTGTGATCCCTCTTTGGTTTGCTGATTTTCACACGAGACAAGCTGCTTGTGGAATACTTTATGGCCATTTTGAAAAGAAGGCATTGACTGGAAGGATTGACGGCTGATTCAGAGAGCAAAGCGTAATGCTAAAAGTTCATCATCTGGAAATACAGGATATCAAGACAGGAAGAGGAGTGAGGCAATGAAATTTCACACACGTTTAATTTTTTATTATGTGCATTCATCAAACTTTCTGATGGTTGGTTAGGAGAAATTTTCGATCTGTGAGCCAGGTGCCTGTCTCCCATTGGGCTTTCCACCTTGACAACTTGGTTGTCTTTAAGACACATAGTGACAGCTTGGCTATACGTGTGTCTGCAATAGCCCTATTGGTAGAGGCATTGAGCATATGACACTCGAGGTTCCTGGTTCGAATCCTGGTCGCAGAATTTTTTTTCCATTTTATCAAGTAATATCATTTCTGATGCTTGGAGTATCAGCTCCAGTTTCTATTCATTATTCACGGTGGTGGTTCTGTTATGATATGGGGAGGCTTTGAATTTTGTGGAACAAGTCACGGTGGACGGGCAATTACTGGTTGCTATCATGTCTCTGTACGAAAGCTCTGAGATGTGTGTCCGGATAAATGGCATTAAGTCAAGACCGTTCACTGTGGGTGTTTTCTGACTCCATTGCACTTGTGAAGAGCGATTACTGGACATAAAAATTTTTCCTTCCCTTTTTTGATTTGTTATTGTGATATGCTTGAAGAAGTTTCTTCACTTTATTTATTATCTTCTGTTTGAATCTACGAAGTAAACATGATGGATTGTGTAGCTAGCAACTAAGTTAAAATCAATTTTTATATCATTTTCTATATTAGTTTAATATTTGTTTCTTTTAAGGCAATTATCTACTCAATGAAGTACCATTGAAGTCAAACATGGCTTACGTACACTTCACCCTTGCTGAAAGAAAAACCCTGTTTCTACCACTGTTTAGTGCCATCGTAGTCACTAGCTCCAACAGCAAGCACTTTCATTTCTCCTGGCAAATGTTGACGAGTATCTGCATCTTCTGTCTGTGTTTGTGTGGCTTCAGAACAAGAGCTAACCTTGATAAACCGTTTGAGGACAAGATACACTTGGCATTTGAGGTTTCCTGCTACCATTTCAGATGTTTCCGAACTAGCAGGTTTGTATAGAATTAATCATTTAATTTGTTATTTATTGATATCTAGTGAAACCTTATTACATCCCTAGCGTCAATAAACTTCGGACACCAAGTAATTTGGCTAAAAACACAGTGAAAAGTGCATACAGAGGATTGCAGGCTAATGAAAATAGATTTAGTCAGTGTACATGGAACAATATCAACATCGATTTAGAATCGATTTAATGGTGTGAAATAATTTATTCAAATTTATGTAAAATTGCGTTATCAACAGGTTTCAAAGAACTTCGTACACAAGGGGTCGCCAGCATATAGAACTTTCCTGAAGGCTGTAGAAACTCCCAAAATGCTTAAAAAGCACAGTCTACGCGACAGAGCACAGTATTCGTGTTGTTTTGAACCATGCAACGTGGTAAGCCAGTAGAAACGTGTATACGGCAAAAAATTATACGGCAGTTCCAGAATAACAAATCCCAGCGAGCTATTGCTCATGAATTATCAGTTCCACTCTCTCTCTACTGTTAATGGGATCATCAAGCGTTTCAGAGAAATCGGGAAAGCAGAACCAGGGACTGCACCAGGCAAGCAACGATTATTGAATGTTAGGGATCTACGAGTATTTCGACGTTACATTGTGAAAAACAGGCATGCGCCCATAAGTATAATGACTGTTTGGGCTCGAGAATATTTTCATATACCCATATCCGAAAGCACAGTTCGCCGTTACATCAGAAGATGCAACTATTACTTATACGCTACAAAGAGTAAGCCATTTATGAGCACTGTCGCTAAGCGTCGCCGGATAGCATGGGCCAGAACCCATCTAAAGTGGACCCTTGCTCAGTGGAATAGTGTTCTGTGGTCCGACGAGTCCACCTTTGCAGTGATGTATAACAACAACAGTTGCAAGGTACTAAGGCTTCATGATTAACGGTTGAAAGTAATCATACCGACTGTTACCAGAGGAAAGTTCAGAAGCCTGCATCGCTGATGGTGTGGGGCTGCATGAGTGCAGCCGGGACAGGATCGCTTCACTTTTGCGAGGGCACTATTAACTCTGCTGCCTATATAAACATTCTTCAACAGCATCTGCATCCATCCCGCCAAAAGTTGTTCAGTAGAAGACCAAGCATCTTTCAGCAGGACAATGCGAAGCCTCATGCTGCTCGGAACACCAAGGCTTGGCTACAACAGCAGCGTTTCAGGATGCTTGAATGGCCTGCCTGCAGCCCAGATCTGTCACCCATTGAAAATGTATGGCGCATTTTAAAGCAAAAAGTCAGACAGCGGAAGCCTCGAACACTGCAGCAGTTGCGGGCGTGTATTTCCGAAGAGTGGGACAAAATTCGAGTAGAAACAGCGCAGAAGTTAGTGTCCAGCATGCCTCAACGACTTTGGAGCGTCATTCGTGGGAAAGGTGACGCCACTACAGTGGTAATGTGCAATAAACGGTACGGTGTACGAAGTTCATTGCAACGTGTTGAAAACAGAACATTACAAAAAGTCACTTATTTAATTTTCTCGTTTATTTTTTATGTTAAAATGCTATATGACAGTTGTAGTAAAGCTCTATGCACTCAATAAAGTAATGTTCATTTGTTTACAATTAGTTTCGTTGTACTTATCCAAAATTCTGTAGGTGTCCGAAGTTCATTGACGCTAGGGTTGTATTTGTAATTTACTATTTAAGAGATCTACATTGACATCTATGCATGTGTGTGCTTTTAATGTCCCACTGTCCGATTATTCAAATCTCTTTATTGGTGAGATGGTTCATGTGAAATGCATTTGGTAGAAGAGGTATTTGTTGTTTCCTTTACATGGAATTTTTATATGCAAAAGGTTTTCTTTAATATTTTGACTTGTCGTATGCAAAAGGTTTTCTAATTGAATCTCATAAATATAAAATTATAAGAGAGTGCAAGAATATTCGAGCATACAAACCTATTTTTCATCCCCCCCCCCCTCCCATCTGTTAGAGTTGCAGAGGCACCATTGCTCACAATCTTTCGCCATCAGACACAAGTCATTAATGGTAATACCCAAGTGACTCGAGCCCAGATCCTCCAAATAGTCTAGCCATCTGGTTCTACGAGGTGCGATGATTAAATAAGGAGACTGTCGTTACTGAAAGAAGACTGCAAATAGTATTTACAGAAAATTGTTATGTATTTTCAAAATAATCTCCATTTGACTGAATACAATGCTCACAACGACCGATTAAGTCTTGGAACCACTGTTTAAAGTGTTCAGTAGGAATGTTGTGCAGCAGAATCGTCGTCTTTTGATGTTTGGAAAAAGAAAAAAGTTTGCTAGAGCCAAATCAGGTTACGGAGGATGATCCAATGTTGGAATCTGTTTCTGAGCAACAGTGCGAAGGTGCGTTGTCATGCAGCAGCACCCAATTCTTGTTCTGGAACAACTGGCACTTTTTTCTGCATGATGTGGTAGATGCATGCCACTCCATGCTCTTCAAAAGCTTCTGTCGCAGTTTTACTCAATTTAACGCTGCTCCGTTTTGAGTTTTTTGACGACACCGCTAGACAAAGATTTGTTGCCGTTTCGTTATAAGAAAAACTGGTTTCCCATTCACGTTGAAATTGGCATCATGTGATGAACACGTTCCAAAGTAGAGGTACATACACTTATTTGAATTTTCTTGTTTGATATCTTCCCTAAACAAAAAAAAACGGTCTCGTTATTTAATTGTTGCACCTTGTAGGCCTACACCTTAGTCTCTTACCCACCAGCTTGGAAAATAGTAACTGCCTAGGAAGAACAGTTTTCAGCATTTGTCCATGTGGCCATATCATTGCAACTGAAACCCTCTCAATGCAGAGAAGTAGAGGCTCAACACCTAAAGACTCCTTTGTTGTGCTTCTGGTGCAATCTATCTAATAAGGTAACTTCTGCCACAATCACACCTTCAATCATTACCCGATACTCATGACTATACACTCTTATGCAAATTAATTGAAACAAATTAAGGTCTTACAGGATTAGTTTTCACTTTGTCAAAGCAAGTAAACGTCATCTCTAGGAGTTGTTTTCTTCTTACGTTTATGTTTAGGATAAACTGATCTGGTTTCCTGCTTCAACTTTATGACACCTCTGACAGTTGCTAAACTCCCCAACCACTGAAGCAATCTCTGCAGTTCTTGCTGTTGTACTTTCGTCCAATCACGTCTCGCTTTCTGTGATATCATGACCTCAAGTGAAATGTCGGAAATAATGGTGAAGCGAAACGAAGAACTAGAAATGTTTTATAAACAACTGCAAGAGACTGCTGGAATCTACAAAACTCTCCCGGATTTCTGCGGTAGTGGAAACAAAATAGAGCAGAAGACAGACAACAGCAGATCGCTCTGTTTGCTGTTTCTTCTTATCTGCTTTCGTGTGCTCATTAAAGTTTTTCCTGATTTTTGGACCACCCTGTACTTTCAAAATCAAACCTTGAAGTAGATGTTCACGTGCAACGTTTTGCCAGAAAATCATCAATTTGTGTCCTCATCTAAGTTAATTGTGAACATTATTTGTGACGTGGACAAAACTGGGATTCATCGACCCCATGATAAAGGTTACGTCCCTTATAAACAAAGACAAAACCCTACTTTAAAAATCAAGATTATCTTTCGAAAAGGTGGAAAACTCCTTTCGCCACTATCGAGTGTGTTCAATATCTTGTAGCCATGCATCACAGTTTCCACTGCAGAAGGCTGGAACGCAGAACACCAAGATCAATTCATAACCACTCTCGTTGATATGCTTTCCAAAAACCCTCCACTGTTCATGGTCTCTCTTTCTGAGGGCCCACTTACGTAAGCCAAAACCACAAAAATCCATAGCGATGCGTCTAGAGACTTGATGGGTATGTCGCTGAATGGAATGGAGCGGATTCCGGTATCTTCCTGCATGCGTTCCAGGAACAGGTGAGTTGGCATGGTGGTGTGACTCGACCATGCCTTGGTGCACCCATACCTTGCTTATCATACAAACACGGGATGTCACGCATAAATATGGAGGTTAGAACGCTCGTCTGATAATACATGGCATTGACTTTGACTTTTGACTCAACGCTGTGTAAGTTATCTTGCCGTTACAGCTGTATCCCTTTTGAAAATGTTTCCTTTCATTCAGAGTATCATTTTCTGAAGTCCTTAGAACCGTTAGGCGTTAAAAAATGGCCTGGCTCTTGTTGCAGTCGCTTAAATAAACATATGCCTCATCTTGGGTGATAACGTATTTCCACTTTCATCCGCCAGGTATCGTTCATCCAATTTACAGCAGTTGGCCTGTCGCTCTTGAACATGGTGTGGCAACAACTTATGAATGTGGCTCGTGTCGCTTCTCCAGATGTAAATGACTGTTGATAATTGTGTTTAATATGCACACAGATGTCCCTAACTTCTGTACAATGGCCCAGATAATGCAGATAATTGTGTTGGTGGGTTACATCTGTTTAAGAGAGTCCAAATTTTCCGTAAGACGTTAGGAGTACGGCTAGCGGATGGTCTCTGATTGGCCTGCTTTTTTACTTCCAGGAATGGCGCCATTTCTGGTTTTGCCATTTGTTATTTAGTACACATGATATCCCTTTCTTGGAAACTGCGAAGCCTCACTTCTTGCTTGCTTTCGTAATTTTAGAACAACTTACCTGTCAATTTTCTGTTGCATAATTCAAGATTTTTAGCTCACTGTTCGAATACTACCTGTTTTAATACCTGCCCTAACAATACTCGATATTTATATATGCTAATAGTTATCATAGATCCCTAACCCCCCCCTCCCCCTCTGTTATATGAAATTACAAAAATAGCAATAACATGTTTAATTTACTGGGCGTTTCATAGGTATGACCAACTTCTTAGTTGAATAACTCGTCAACAGGTGGAGCTAGTGGTGTGAAAGTTTATACACTTTTGCAGGGAGTAGAAAGAAATGGATTAGGCTTATTTTGGACGAATATAGTACTGCAGGTGTTTACGCTGAAATGTCTCGATATTCAGTCAAAGAACATGTTTGTTTGGTCAAGACTTTTATCGTTTTGACCAGAGCCCTGCCGAAACACTCAGGAAGTGGTCTAGTGTCTTTAATTCCCTTTATTATTATTATTATTATTATTATTATTATTATTATTATTATTATTATTATTGATTAGCATTCCAATGGAGTAAAGAAATACAATGTACAATGATTTTTCAATTGAAAAATGGAAGGAAAAATTCTGCGAACCGGATTTGAACCAGGAACCTCGACTATCATGGCCGATGCCTCTACTTTCTGATGGTTTGGAGTGGAGAAATTCTTGATCTGCGGGCCAGGTTCCCGTTTCCCATTGGGCTTTCAACCGTGACAACTTGGTTGTCTTTAAGACACCTTGAGACAGCTTGGCTGTCCGTGGTGTCTGCGATAGCCCAATTGGTAGAGGCATCGGCCATGATAGTCGAGGTTCCTGGTTCGAATCCGGGTCGCAGAATTTTTCCTTCCATTTTTCAATTAAAAAATCATTACCTATGCTTGGAGATGATTCTCCAGTTAATAATTAATATTATTTACAATGCATACAAGTTAAAACGGTATAAAAAAAAAATACCCGGGCACGCCTGTCATGTGGCGAGTCAAACTTTCAAAGAACCATAGAAACCAAAAAAGGGAAAAGAAGAGACAAGGAACGCTAAAGAACCACTAATTTTCCAAAGAAAAGTAATACTTTTTAAGCCGCAAACTCAGATGTTTACAAGTAGTTAGGCACTTGGGTGATCTACAAGTTATCGGTATGTTACATATTTCTGATGGTAACGCATTCCAAATGGCTTTAGCATTATACAGAAAATGTTTGGAGAGGAATGATGAAATCTTTTGAGGGATTGCAATCCTCCCTCTTCTGACAGATTGATATCTGTCGGTGCTCTGATACCACTTTTGAATAAAAGAGCTAGGATGGGAGGTGTTACGTATAGCCCCTGTCTATTCGTGGAGTAAACCTATGGATCTTATCATATCAAAGGTTGGTATATTATAAGAGACTTTAGTCTCAAGTGTTGATCCTGAAAGTTTGAAATAAAGATCTTTTGCCGTTCAAATGTTATTCGCCTTTTTCTTTGATCTATACCCTGTGAAACACCCGGTGTAAACAACTGCATTACTGTATTCGTCGAAAATAAGCCTAATCAATTTCCTTTGACTCCCTGCATATGTGTACAAACTTTCGCTGCACTTGTTCCACCTGTTGACGAGTTATTCAACTAACAAGTTGGTCATAGCGTATGAAACACCTGGTAAATTTCTTCATTGATGGCGCCAGATAAGTAGTTGATTTGCAAATTAGTCTGGTTGTTTATTAATTTGTTTTATAAATTTCAACATTTTCCAGTAATGGCAGATCTTTGTTTTCAACATGGGGTTTGATTTTCATTACATTATTTATGGTTCCGAATTGATATTTATTTTTCTAGATAAATGATCTTCGTAAAACAGAACTTAAATATCAAAAAGTTACCAAAAAGTTTGGTTTACTTATTAAGCAACAAAAACCAAGAAGAAAAATTATCAGTCACGATTACGTGATCAACCAAGCCAATATCCAACTAAATGGGAATGAGTTAAATATTTTGTCCAAAGGTTTGAAATTTGCTGTAAGTAATAACGTTAAAGCAAACAGTCGCAGAAATAGAAGGGGGGATAAAGTTTTATCCAGTTAAAGTTAAAAACAACATTAGAGAACAATGTAAACTCCAACTATCAAAGAATATAAGTGAAATCCCTTCCGTTTATCACAATTGCAAACATAAACTACCCCCACTTAAAAAATATGCGGAATCTATTAAGTCTCTTGAAAACAAAAATTGTTTCTTTATAAAATCTGATAAGGGAAATTGTACAGTAATTATGGAAAAACAAGATTACTATGATCGGGTAAGTAATATTCTGGAAGAAGGTCCGTTTGATATTATTAAAAAGGATCCACTACCCAAATTAATACGAAAAGTCAAAACCACTATTAAGAATTGTTCTAATGTCATTCCACGCAAGGTTGTTTCCTCTCTCACTATATCAAACCCTATGCCTAGGCTTTATGCTCTGCCTAAAGTGCACAAACCGGGAAACAAAATGAGACCTATTGTGTCAAACATAAATACCCCATTGTATTATGTTTCCAAATATTTAGCAAAATATTTTAAAACCTTAAAGTTATCTTCGTTTGACAGTTCGATTACGAATAGTTTGGATTTGGCTAATAAACTTAAAGGTGTCCAATTAAAAAATATTCAAATACTGGTGTCTTTTGATGTAGAGTCCTTATTCCCTAATGTACCAATACCTGAAACGTTACAATTTTTACGTGAGATATTGATCAACAATGGAGTCCAACCACATTTGATAGAAGAGTGGTTGACTTTAACTAGACTTTGCGTCAACAATAATATCTTTCAATTTAAAAACCAATTTTACAAAATGAAAGGAGGTACCCCGATGGGATCATGCCTCAGTCCTATTTTATCAGAGAATTTTCTTAAAAACTTCGAGGACATTCTCAAAAACTCTAATTATTATTTTCCTACTGTCTGGTATCGATATGTCGATGTAATTTTCGCCATATTCGATACCGATTTGTGCCATCTCCAAGGTTTCATTGATCATATTAATAGTTTTTACCCCACTATTAAATTCACTTTTGAGGTTGAAAATGAACAAAAATTGCCTTTTTTGTATGTATTAATAGAAAGAAAAAACAATTCACTAGTGTTCGACGTATATAGAAAGCCGTCAAACAAATTAAATTATATTCCAGCAGATTCCAATCATTCTTGGAATCAAAAAGTCTCTACTTTCGTGTTCATGATAGATCATGCCATCAATCTACCTCTTGATGATATTACTTTCAAAAAAGAAATTTCTAAGATTAAGGCTATCTCTGCTAAAAATGGTTATAACCCTAATAACATTGATGTTCTCGTTAGAAAGAGAAAATTTAGGAAAATGGTTTCCGATCTAACAACCTTAGTTAGAATCGGGGAAAAAAACTTCAAAACTATCACCCTACCTTATAATAAGTTCCTAGTTAAAGATTTGCAAAAAAATTTTAAATCGCACAGCATTTCTCTTAATTTCAGCAACCCAAATCAATTAAAAAATTTACTTGGAAACCCCAAGGACCAAATATCAGACCATTTAAAATCAGGAATCTACGATATCAGTTGCTCGAATTGTGAAAAACGTTATAAAGGACAAACTTTCAGGAAAATTTTGACTAGATACAAGGAACATATAGCACATTTGGAAGAGCCAGCCTGGCGGCCATTGCCAAACATTCTTTGGACACTGATCACGATTTCAAATTAGGAAACCTCACTCTTGTACAATCTGTTAATAAAAAGCATCTTCTGGATGCATACGAAAGCATGGCTATGATCCAAACGAATCAGAATAATTTATTTAATTCTGATAAGGGACCGAATGGTGATTCATCACTAATCTACTGGACGACTTTAACCAATCAGGGCTCCTGCATCTCTTTCCGTTAATGTATCTTTACTTACTCTTCTCGGAATGGTTTGTTTATCGTTAATTTTCACTATAAATTCCGTTTTTCCGTCGTTTGACTTCAGTTCACTTTCATCTGAGTGGATTCACGGAGTCAAGGATTCCTGCCGAAGATGAAAGCAGTGTATTTTTCTGTTATTCGTTGTGGTTAAAGAGTTTTCTTTCATTTATTATAATCTTCTGTGCTCTATAACATGTGTTTAGCAGATGTTCTAAGTATTGCCCTGTGCGTGTATTTTAAAAGTTAAGTTTGCATCATTAAACAAGTGTAGGATGAAAGAAAATGCCTGCTGGATGATAATCACTTGGCTTTTGAAGTATCTGTATAGGTCTTGTTGTGGTTAAAGAACTTTCTCATTTAGGTTCAGTTATGATCGTAATTATCCAGACACATATTATTTAGGATTAAATTGTTCCTTTGTAATTTGAAAAGTGTTTGTTTACATTTTGCTTTATTTTGCACCCATTTCTAATTTAATTTTTTACACACCGGCCATTGAATTAGAAACGTTCATTCAATATGGTATTGACCCTACTTTGGCTGTAATTACAGAACATTTGCACTTTGGCAAGGACTCTACAAGGTGTTGCAATGCAGGTAAGGCAATCGCAGACCATGCATTTGTCAGAACACATGAGGGGTCCATCGCTTCATGGGGCTGCCACCAAATTCTCTGCTGGCCATCGATGCAAAACAATGTGTAACGTGACTCGTCCGACCACATCACCTTTTTCCAGTCGTCTACTGTCCAGTCACACCGTTCTTTACATCACTGCAAGCGAACTTTCCGGTTTGTTGCTGACACCAGGGGCTTCCTCACTGGCATGCGACTTCCCATCCCTATTCGCTTCAACTCTCGGCGCATTGTTCTGGAGGAGATGGGTTGCAACGATCCTTCATTGAAGTCTGCCGTCAGTTGCTCCACCTCCGACCTTCGCTTTTGCCGCACAATCCGTCTCAGGCGACGTCAGTCCCTGTCTGTGTTGATTGTTTTTGATCCACAATTCTGCCGTTTCGACAACTCTTTTGGATTCCGTTTCCAGCATTGAACACCTTGGAGACCTGACCTTTTGAGGTACCGGTCAGTTGTACTGTCCTGGAATTCATAGCTCCAGCTAGATGGGCTTCCACAATAACTCCTTTTTGGAACTCAGACAGGTCTGCTGTTTTCCCCATTTTGCTCAACTTGAGCAGCTGCAGCTTGGAATGAGCATGCACCTCACATGATTGCATTCATTTGCATATCACAATCGTTTCTGACCTGTGACCCCGCTTTACATATCCGTACAGGAATTCATCACAGCTTTCTAATTCATTGGCCAGTGTGTGTATCTCAAACGTTTATTTTAAATAAAGTTGTATATTAGAGTGGAGTTGTCCTTTAAATAGATTCTAAAGGCCTTTGCCAAAAATGGTGAATGTTTTTCATTTCTTTCGTGCGAGTTTTCAGGATTAAGTACAGAAAAATTGAAAGCCGGTATTTTTGATGGACCACAAATTAGACAACTTGTAAAAGACTGAAGCCTTGTGAATTCAATGAATGAACTAGAGTCTAAAGCTTGGAAATCATTTGTTTTGGTGATTAAAAATTTTCTCGGAAACAATAAGTCAGACAACTAATATGAGTTAGTTGAGTGTTAGTAAATAACAGGTCCAGAAAGAGCCATATGGTAGCATTTAATTTGTATAGTCAACGCATTTCGATTATAATCTCATCATCAGGACTAAGAAACGCCTTGACTGGTGATAAGATTATACCTTGAAACACCTTAACTTCTACAAATAAATGCTGCCGTATTGCTATTTCTGGATCCGTTATTTACTACTATGTCTACAGCAGTATCGACCAACATGCAACCACTAGTTGAGTGTATGCCATCTAATTTGAAAGATCTGGACTGCAACACAAGTAGCAAGCTTCATTATTTGCACTCTCATTTAGATCGATTTCCTGAAAATCTTGGCGATTTCAGTGAAGAGCAGGGTGAAGGATTTCATCAAGATATATGTACAATGGAAGAGCGTTATCATATGATGTCCGATTGCTGTTGGAGTTTGCAAAGAGATCAATCTGAAGCCGTTCATTCAAGAAAATTGTATAGCACTTATTTTCATAGGCCTACAATTATCATGAGTAAATGACAATGTGCTCTTCCAATAATGGGATGTTCCTTCCATTGTTGCAAGGCTGTCGCAATTACATAGGCAGGAATTTGAAACTTGAAAGCGAAAAAAATCTATGCCTTTTGCATCAAAATATGTGCATGCCGTCATCGCATCATAACCAATCAAATCGAGTCTTACAAAGAAACATGTATTAATCCGAGAATCATTCAATCCGTAATTGGCGAGTGTGAAATGTAATCTTGAATGAAATACCACATTTTCACGAACATGCCTCGTGGGTATACACTTTTTTACATCTCCAGGAGGAGGTTGCGGGATATACAGAGGTTGAGTCAAAAGTTGTGGCCGATCACCACGCAAACTTTTTAATGGGCACCAGACAGGGGGAAACCACTTATTGCTAATCTTCAAAGTTGAGTCCATCATGTTCGATGGTCTTCATCCAACGATCAGCCAGTTGGCAGATGCCCTCACGAAACCACTCCTTCGGTTTCTGGGCAAAAAAGTCACGCACGGCGTCTTCAACATCACTGATATTGGCGAAGCGCCGTCCACGCAGAAGGTGCGCCATGGACTGGAAGAGACGGTAGTCGGAAGATGCCAGATCGGGGCTGTATGCTGGATGTGGCAGAACCTCGATTTTTTCCAGCAGTTGACGACACACCTTCACCGAGTGTTGTGCTTGTGTGGGCGTCAGCTCGTGGGGCACCTCCTGTTGACCTTTCCCATGGCATGCAGATGTCGAACTACACTCGATTGTGATGTCCCGATGTCCGCCGCTAGTCCACGGATTGGTTGGTGATGCTGCCTGGGTTGGATTCCACTTGTTGCCGTAGCGCTGTGCCATCCACTTCTTTGGGTCTTCCACTCCTTGGCATATCTTCCAGGCCCATGTCTCCAGACGAAAAGCAGGAGAACCACCGTCGTGGTGTCCGTTCATTGGTCACACCCTGACCTTCCACCCTGCAAATTTCGGCGGCTGCTGTTCGCACACTGGTTCCGTTTTTCCAGTAATGACGAAGGAGCCCGCGTATCACCAATTTTTTTGTCATATTTTTACGCTGGCTGACGCAGGTGGCACAATGTCTATGGCATTCAAATTTGTACTGACATTTCTTCCCACTCTTTTCTCTTAATAAACTGCGATATAACCTTGTGGTAAATGGTCTTCACCCAGAATTCGTCAAACTCTAACTCCCCCAATAGCTTATGATAATTGGACCCCTTTTTATCCCCTTGAGATATAATAACTTATTCCCCGTTAACTCTCTTATTGCTTTAACCTTTCAATTAGGGTGATAGGAAACAAATTAAACATTAAACCCATTTAAAATATTATAATAATAATTGATGGCCGTGAGAGATAGAGAGAATTGCCACAGGATTATTACCCCTTGGACCTCGTTAAAGCTGATTGTGCAACCCGCGTCGTGTGTGCATCGGTAGATGATGGCTAAGCAAGTGGCAGCGGCTCTTGTCTGGCTCTCGGCGTCGATCTAGGTACGGCCTTCGGAATGGCTTTCGTTGATGGCGCCTGATTCTGATTGCGCTCGGTTCTTCTCCTTGTTCATGGAACAACAAATGCGGCTCATCAGCCACTCGGACTCATGCGGCTTCAAAACTAGCAATGCGTAGAACTGGCATTCTGCTCCTTTTCATCTGAACACTGTTCAGGCACATCTTATTCGGCATTAAGTTTCTAACTGTTTAGTAATAAGTCTGTCATCATCAATTGAACGGGTAACTCTTCCGTTTATCTCCACGTCTAACGGGCCAATTTGACTGTTCACTTCTACATCTGGCGGGCAACTAACTATTTCTTCTGATAAAAGTTTCTCACTTCAGAACGTCCCATATTGCTATTCTTAATTGTGTATTGATGACGTACGGGTTTTTTGGATTAATTTTAATATTATGATTGGTTGAGACAAGAGTAAAACGTTCCCTCACGGATGTCAATCATTTCAGGTGACAGCCAAAATCAGTTTGTGCACTTTGGACTCTGAGGAGAGAAGCGAATCTGCTCCCAACATTGTCTCAAGTTGCTCCCTCAGCGTCTGTCTCTTCTTACAAGAAGGGAAAAACCACTCCTACACTGACAATTGATTTTATTATAATAAATTCTCTAAATGCTTCTTATGTTTATTAAAGTCTTTTATCTTCATTTATAACTGATAGCTCAGGAATGTAATTGATTTAAACGTAGAAAACTGATGAAACGTAACGAAAATAACTTCTAATGATACATAAAAATATAATAAATGTTCCAATTGTTCGTTAAAATAATTCTATCTTCTTCTTCCAAATAGACAATCAACCTGCACATGAATGTACGAGGGTGGGCTGAAGAGTAATGCCTCCATGGCTGTAACTTTTTTATTTGTTAACCGATTTTCAAAATTCTTTTTGTATCTTATACTCACATTTGTCTTCTATGTAATGGACTATTCACTTTTTGACATAGTCCCCATCCCTTTCTACGCATTGTACCAACGCGTGACTAGTCGGGTGAACCCATCGGAGAGGAATTCCGGGGTTGTCGTCGACACGAGGATTGAATGGCAGCTTTGGATGTTCTTCTGCAGCACGATAATGCCCGTCCGCACACAATCTCCACACATCAGAGGGGGTTGCAGCGCCTACAGTTCAAAGATGAAAAACTGCAGTTCAAAAATGAAAGACTTTGCACTTTGCGACTTTCACCACTTCCCGAAGAGGAAAGAGCACCTTAGGGGCATGAGTTGCATTCTGACGACAAGGTGAAACCTGCCGTTCGGTCTTGGTATCGACAACAACCCCGGAATTCCCCTCCGACGGGTTCACCCGACTAGTCACGCGTTGGTACAATGCGTGGAAAGGGATGGGGACTATGTCGAAAAGTGAATAGTGCATTACATAGAGGAGAAATGTCAGTATCAGATATAAAAAGAATTTTGAAAATCTGTTAAAAAAATAAAGTTACAGCCATGGAGGCCTTACTACCACCCTCGTTGCTTCTCAGATAAAAGCTGGACTAAACTCATTATTATTGTTACAGTCAAGTCTAAGACTCAGTTCGCTGCCTGAGTGAGAATAGCAAAACAGTTAAAAAGCATGTTCAATGTATAGTTATATTTAATGAGGCAATGCTAATTTTGAATACAGTAGAACCTTGATAAATCAAATTCCTCCTTTCAGTCTTTTCCCTTCTGCTCTGGGGGAAAATTGGAAGTAATAGAACCTCCATGAGTCAAATTTTTTTGAGGGAAGTTATCCTCTGAAATCGAAGTTAACCACGAATTCACCTGTTAATTGAATTTTTTCAAAAATGTCAAAAGAAATACAGTAGAGAACCTGATAATTTGAGGTAATTGGGGCTGACTGTACCTCAAATTTGGAAAAACTCGGACGACATAGAAAGATTTACATTTAGTTGCTTTAATTTACAATACAAAGTGGAATTTTCATTGTTTTCTCTTCCAGAAGACAAAATATTTGAGCATTTAATAGAAGAAAACTTTTCGCAAATGGTTAGCGGGAAATGTTGGCCTCAGGCAATCTGCAGTTATTCCGGAAAATGTTGCAATGGGTTCTGCAGTTATTCTGCATAATCTGAGGAAATCCATCTAAAAAATGGCAACAAAATCCAGATTAAAGCAATCAAGCAACATATGTTGGCAACATAACAGAGGTTGAGTCAAAAGTAGTGGCCGATCACTGCGCAAACTTTTAAATGGGCACCAGACTTCAATGTAGAGTCCATCATGCTCGATAATCTTCATCCAATGATCAACTAGTTGGCAGATACCCTCGCGAAACCATCCTCGGTTTCTGGGCGAAAAAGTCACGCACGGCGTCTTCAACCAAGAGCAGCCGTCCACGCAGGAAATGCGCCATGCACCGGAAGAGATGGTAGTCGGAAAGTGCCAGGTCGGGTCTGTATGCTGGATGTGGCAGGAAATCGATTTTTTCCAGCAGTTGAGACACACCTTCAACCGTTGTTATGCTTGTGCAGGCGTCAGCTCATGAGGCACAACTCGGCAGCTCCTGTTGACCTTTCGCATGGCGTGCAGCGGTCGAACCACACTAGATTGTGATTTGCCGATGTCCACCACTAGTCCACGGGTGGTGCTGCCTGGGTTGGCTTCCACTTGTTGCCGTAGGGCTGTGTCATCCACTTCTTTGGGTCTTCCGCTCCTTGGCGCATCTTCCAGGCCCATGTCTCCAGACGAAAAGCAGGAGAACCACCGTCGTGGTGTCCGTTCATTGGTCACACTTTGACCTTCCACCCTGCAGATTTCGGTGGTTGCTGCTCGCACACTGGTCCCCTTTTTCCAATAGTGACGAAGGAGCCCGCGTATCACCAGTTTTTTTGCCGTATTTTTATACTGGCTGACGTAGGTGGCACAATGTCTGTGGCATTCAAATTCGTACTGACTATTCTTCTCACTCTTTTCTCTTAATAAACTGGGATATACCCTTGTGGTAAATGGTCTTCGTCCAGAATTCGTCAAACTCTAATCCCCTCCTCCTGAATCAGCCCCTACTTTTTATTCTACCTCTGTAAATACTGTAGTACATACAGGGTGTCCCACAAAAGACTTTGATTTTAAGAGTAAATTTCTCGAAAACTGAGATCGATACAAAAATGAAACAAGTGGTATGATTTTTTTGAAAGCTGTAAAATTGTGATAGAGTTTCAAATTAGTTAAGAGTAAATATCAAAAGGTGGCGCTGCACGCTGTAATCACAGTATAGTATCTGAGAAATATGTATAAACTGTCCTTTGCAAGCAAGCAGCCATTGCAATCACACATCACAGCGCTACCTGTTGGCAATATTTGTTAATAATTTGTAACTAATTTTGAAATTTCCCTATCAGGTTTTATGGCTTTCAAAATAAATATACCACTTGATTCCTTCTTCTATCGCTCTTCGTTTCCGAGATATTTAATATTAAAATTGGGGAGTCCTTTGTGGTACAGCCTGTACATGCTATCAATAATCAACTGAGTCTTAATATAGCCTGGTTTTGTGCATGTTGTTTAAGTTGAATTCTGGATAAGTCAAACAATTTATATGGTCCCCTGACATCTACGGGTTGAAGCATTTTGCTCTTCCCTTGATATTTGATTTATTGAGGTTCTACTGTATTTGAAAGATATAGTAGAACCTCGATATTTCGAATTTCACGGGAACAGAAAAAAAAATTCATGATAAAGAGATTTCTCATCATGATCGAGATATGGAGGGTTATTTTAAATCTAGATTTTTAGGTTACTTAAGGTACTGTGAAAATATAGACATAAAATGGCACCTGTATAAAGAGTTACTCCTGTGGCGGGAGAGGCCTATGTCCTGCACTGGACTGAGACAGGCCGAATATTTATTCTTTTTAAGAAGTCGTTTATTATCTTAAATGTAAACGATAATAGTTTCTGGATATATATTTGATGGATTGTTAATATTCTAAAATTTTTAAAATACTGAGTTACCGAATTTGAGTTTGGGAGTTTTAAAAATATTCTGAGAAATCTTTTTTGAAGGTGGAAGATTCTGGTTAAATTGGAGTTAGATGTTAAGCCCAGAATTGAATTCCATAGCATAGCGATGAGGAATTAGCATTATTATAGAGTAGTAATAATATTTCGGAGGGGAGATATTAATGTTGGGAAATTAGTCCTATTTTTTTACTGAGTGTTTTAGATAGTTTGTTTATATGATTGTTCCAAGAAAGGTCGGGTGATATGTATAATCCTAATTATTTGAAAGTATTTATGCTAGATATAGGGTTTGAGTTAAAGTGAATAAGCAATTCATGTGGGTCGAATTGTTTGTTTCTTTGTGTAAAGTTCATGTATTTGGTTTTATTAATGTTAAGGGATAACTGAATAATGAACAGTTATAGTATTTTGGAGATTTTTAATCGAGACGTCTAAGTAAGAAAAGGTTACATTGTCGGCATAAAGGATTGTAAAAGTGGGTTTGAGTGTGAGTGCCAGGTCGTTTATAGAAAGGTTAAAAAGTAGCGGGGATAATATGGAGCCTTGAGGTACTCTGTGGTTGCAGGTTAGAGTTGAGGAAGTTATACAACCTGTGACAATAAAGTTTGGTGAATGACGTCAAATTGCTAACAGTCGTAAGAGTGCACCATCGTCGTATCCTGCCCCAGACAGGTCGAGACATGTTTAAATAAAGTTCAGAGAATCAGCGCTGCGAGGTGTTTATTGTGTTTAAACAGGACATTGAAGAGAGAAGGCATAGTACGCGCGGTCGAAACCCAAAATGGATCAGCAAACGAAAGAGATTCATGAAATGATGACAACAGTTTACAAAGAAAGTGCTATTACTTTGAAGTGTGTTTATGAGTGTTTTAAACGGTTCCGAGGAGGCCGGAACACCGTAGAAGACGCCCCCCCGAAGTGGCTAGACATCCAACGTAATGTTAAAACCCAACTGAAGACTATCCCGAAAAACGACTACGCCAGGAGTTTCCAGGACTTGTACAGGCGTTCCCAGAAGTGCATTACCATCGACGGGGATAGCTTTGAAGGATAGTAACTGCTATTTCATGTAAGCGAGCAATCCACTCTCAATATGCCATCATTCACCGAACTTTATTGTCACAGGTTGTATTACCAATGCTTAATGTATATTTTTGATCGGATAGAAAATCTATTAACCAATTTAAAGGTGGTCCTCGGGATGTTGTAGAAATTGGTAAGTTTGTACAGTAAAAACCCATTACAAATTTCAAATTCCCGTCCCAAACGTAGGTATTTTAATGCTAAAAAGTTTCAGAATAATGTACCTCACTTTAACGTACATTTCAGAATAATGTACTAATTTTACATTCCCTTGGTTAAATTATCCCTTCAGTACGGTGTACATCGTTCTCATGTCTTGATCTGATTGGTCAATGCAGCCCATGCGAAAGTTGCAACTGGGCCATTGGGCTAATTAAGCCGAGTTCACATTTCATTGGTTGGTCAGTGTAGCATATATAAAACCCGGAAATCTCTGCATGCTACTCAGTCGGGATCCAATTTGTGCTGCAATTAGATTAGAGACCTTCACTTGACGGACGATTGCCCATCTTCAATACGGTAAGATTATGTGTTTGTTGATTTTAATTTATGTGCATGTAACCGGGTGACTAGCGATCGGAATAGGTAAGGGAATGTAACCGGGAAAAGTCAGGGAATTTTTTTGTAACCGTGTAAGTCTGAACATCATTTCAACATTTCACAGAAAGATTTCACAAATCGTAATGGCAGAAAAAAGGAAAAGGAAACAGTTTTCATAAAGGAAAAGCTGGATATTTTAAAAGAGGTGGAAAAAAGCACAAAACAGGTAGACATTGTGAAACATTTCGGAATTCCGAAGACTACACTATCGACCATAATCAAGGATTGTAACAAAGTTCTAACTCTAGCGAAAAAGTCTCACCCCATCCCCCCCCAGTTTCAGAATAACTTACACCTCAGAATAACGTACAAATTTCCAGGTCCCTTGAAGTATGTTGTAATGGGATTTTACTGTATGTTAAAAGATGTAGCGGAATAGAATCAAAGGCCTTTGAGAATTTCAAAAATATAGAAACTACTAATTTGTTATCAGCCATGTTCATCAAACAAGCAGTATCTATGCAGTGTTTTGGCGAGAATCTGTGATGAAAATGTAGGAAAATTTTTCGAGATATCGAAGTTCGACTGTATTTGAAGAGTTCTTTAAAACATGCACTTTGAAAATATCAAATCAGAGCTCTGATATTTATTAATTTTTTATTCTGTTCATATTTTTTTTTTTTTGTTAGAAAAATCACTTGCTGGTGGTTTCCTTATCAGATTAGCATCCACGACGACGTTAAAAACAAATTCCTCTTGAATACACGAATGACAAAATATATAAGCAACCAGAAAATTCTGTATTTAAAGCACTTTTTCTGAGATGTTAAGCATGTAAGCAGTAAAGCAGCAATTAGAATCCATCTCTTAGTCTTTAATTCATTGAAATATTTGCAGAGTTAGGCAATTATCACATCTGCCTGTGAGCGAGTGTTTCATGTTAGCAGCATTTCCAAAAATCTATTTTAAGCTTCGCTTTTAATTGAATCATCTGCAACGTAATAAATTTTAATGGATTAGGCACAATTTAATAACTTTTTTTTCGTAAGAGAATTTTTGTAAAATTTTAATTTTTTTTTTAGGAAGAGAACACAAGAAGATAATCATTACAAATGCAACCTCATACATTGTTGCATAAACATTAATTTATAATTCTGACAGTTAGTTTCATCTTTTACATCCTTTTTAATTATTTTTCTTGAAATTATAAAAGGTAAATGCTGCTTGATAGAAAAATTATAATCTTGTAAGTGTCAATGAATAAACTCTTAAAAAAAAAAAGTTCCTTTTTTGAGGGAAATGACAAAGCATTTATTTTGGTCATGAAATTTCACCTAGGATATGACTGATTAAATAATAGTTTGGCAATGTAATCTATAGGAACTGCGTAATGCATTACATCAGGGGTAAATAAATATCTTCGAAAATTCCTGATTCCATATTATTCAGGATGTATACAGGTTGTGTATTACATAATATTTAAGTTTATTGACGAAAGTTATGGCAAAATTATGTGTACATTATTGAATTACAATTTCAGTTTTTATCGATTCAACTGCTGTTTTTTATTATTAGCATTGTAAAGGTGTTGATTATTAACAAATCTTAATTTTATGATAATTCATATTTCTGATGAACTTGAAAAATAAATTTTTTATTAGATGCGAACTTTTTTTTATGTTTCCCATTAAAGTCAAATTGCGATATTTTAAGTCTAGTGGATGAAATTATAAAAAAGGTTCCCTTGTTTTTATTTTATTTTTAATGCGTCAATAATGTTTAGACATGTTATAAAAGTTCAGTCATTTTGATGATATTCAGAATTTATTTTTTTTTCTATTCAGTTAAAATTGAATTATATCAAATATCAAATAACGGAAAGAAATCTTTTTTTTTTTAAATTTTACATTTAAATTCTGCTTGCATTGTTTTATTTTTTAATTTTGTGACAAATAAAAAGAAATGAGTAACACATTAAGCTTCTTATTTCATTAAATTGATGCCAATAATTCTCTAATGTGCAGGATGTGATTGTCCGCTTTGTGCATTCAATGCTACCGCCACTTGCTGGCTGGCTGCATTCTCATAAATCAAACAAGGATTGCGACAAGTTCATGAGAAGAGCTCTTTTGCATAAATTTGATTTTAACATGCGGTTTAAAAAAGCAGGAATATGTATTATTTATTAAATATTTTGCAAGAGCTCCGCTGCTCCTTTCATTCGTTTTAATGTTATAGCTCTTCCTTAATGAAAATGAATAGTTCAAACACCAGTTCTCTTCTCTATTGGAATGCATGAAAGGTTTTAATGAGTGGTAATGCTGAAAAAAAAATTCATAGTTTAGGTTTTTTAGGTTAAATTCAACCTTTGTATTATTTAGCTAAAGAGATTAGATAAAGTGATTAGATAAAAAAGCTTCTTTCCAAAGTTTATGCTTTTAAATGTCATTTTATTTTTTCATGAGTTGTTTAAAATTTTAAATTTTTATTTTAATGTCAGAAGATGTTAGAAATTAATAAGATAAGCTTCTTAAGAATTTACTTTTTAAATAGGTGATAAATAAAAAAAAAAGTTTAAAATAGCTTCTTTTCTGCGTTAACATTAAAAAATATATCACTTGTTCCTTATCGGAAATTTAATAGAACGAAGCACCTCCCTCCAAAAGCAATGGACACATCCTCTCCAATGGAGGAAAAGTAGGAAGCCCATCACCAGTCGCTCTATACTGAAGCCTCTCAGCTCAGAAGAGTGGTGATTGGAGACATGGGCCTTGAGACTACCACGGTGATCGTTGTTGGTGCTGGAATCAGTGGTAAGGAGATGACCACATGGTCAAAGTTTTCATTCCTGCGTGTATTTTTTATTGCATGCTTTGCTTTTTTGCAAATTTAGATGATTTATAACGTAATGATAATTTAATTTATTTATTTGGTGCTTAGTTATTGTCTCGTTTTATATTTTGTTTTTATGTCGAGCAAGGAAGAAAAAAAAATTAAAACAAGTTTTTCCAAAGTCAAATTAAACTTTTAACATTGAGTTCTTTTAATTTTTTTTTTTCCTCACTTTTTTTTTTTTATTTTTTATTTTTATTCTTTTTCTTTACTTTTCTTCATTAAATTTATTTCTTGTTTTGAATTCATCAATGTCAATTATTTTTGAATATTTTTATTTTATAAATAAAGCATTTTGTGGGAACTCATCAATGTCAGTGATAAACATAAAAAACTCTTGACTTTTATTTTTCTTTGATTTTTTTTTTTCTTCTTTGATAACAGAAAATGAAAAGTTTAAAATTTTTCTTAATGGGTATAATGACGTAAGTTTTTAATTATTGTAAAAAAGAATGATAAGTATATAATTAAGAACATGTCTATTTAATTCGTAAACTATTTTTGTTTATGTGCAAGTTAATTTGACTGAAATGCAAAGCATGCTAGAGAAATTTTCTCAGGGAATTTAATTAAGGCACTTAATCGTTCATTAACAAATAAGACATGATCGTTAGCATAGAGATGATCTTTTTTAAAATTTATTTCCGTTATTAATAAAAATTTTAAAAAAATAGGTTAATTTTTTTCGAAAAGAGACATAGGCTTTGTGATTTTTTGATAAGAAAATGTGTACCTGTAGGGAAAATTCTCAAGTGTAATGAAGTTCTGGGAATCATTTTGAGTACATCTAATAGAGATAAGATGTCACATATCTTGATAAGTTTATCAAAAAGTGAAACAGGTTGCTGATTTCACAGAAGAATTTGTTAATATAAAAAATAAAATAAAATAAAATATTAAAACTTTTAAGATAAGTGAAAAGAAAAGCAGCTTTCTAAAGAAATGAAATAAAGTTTCAAGATAGGCTATTAACACGTACTTGAGAAGTGTTTTCACTCTACAGTAATAATGCTTTCTTTGTAAATAGATAAATGTTCCTTTTCAAAAGACCTTGAAAGCAGAGCACCTGTTTTTTTTTTTTTTTGTTTTGTTTTTTTATTATTTTTTTTATGAAATCAAATCATTGTTGATTTGTAACTTTTCATTTTTCTTATATTTAAAAAAAAAAAAAATAAAAAATAAGTGGAAAGGATAAGTCAATTTTAGAATGTATCTAGGCCACAGAACTGAATTGTGTATGTATCTTAAAATATAGAGCAAAATCTGTATGGTGAAGTTTTACTTTTTGAATTTGTAATAATAATTAAAATGTAATTAACTTTAAAAAAAGGTATTTTTTTTTTTAAATTTTTATCCAAGTGTTCGAGAATCTAATTGAGATCAATATATCGTTTCCTGTAAAAATAAATAACATTGCGTTAATATCGTTAAAGTTTTAAAAGATTTGTGTAGAAAATAGAATTTCCATTAAAAATTGCGAATGTAGGAAGAGGATTGCATATTCAATAACAGAGGCGGGGGATGGGAGATAACAAATTTAGTAGAAAATTCCCTGTGTGATCCTCGGGTGCTGAGTAGCATTTGGCAATTGGTTGCCATAGGAACATATTTGTGCAATTTGTAAACCCGTTTCCTTTATTGACATCCTTTTCATTGCAAAGCCAAGAGTATGTAAACAAAATTTCAAAGTTAAAATTTGAAAATTTTTTTACTGGTTTAGATTTCTTTAAATAAAATTTTGCTAAAAAAAAATATGCTGAAACATTTAAAAAAACAAACAAACATATTATTGATCAGAAAACTTTAAAAAAAGATTGATTTATTATAAAGGAAGCAAATATTCAATTTGTTTGGCATTTTTCTTAAAGGGGAGATAGGATGAAAAAGTTAAATTTATTAGAATTTTAATAAAAGTTTCATAAATGCATCATAAATTTTGAACACGTGCCCTGCTTTTATCTTTGCCACCGTTTTAATTCATCTTTTCATTAGACAGCTGTAGATAAAAGGAAAAAAAAAATAAACTACATGAGAGGAAAAGATATTTAAAATATGATGTATACCAGGGAGGTGAATTTATATTAGAAAAATATTTCTAGTACCGTGGGTTAAAAAGAAGGGGGGGGATATCTAGGCTATCATTCTTCGTTTTTTTAAAAAAAATACCTTCTAACTTTAATTGATTCTTAGTTAAATAGATATCGTAAAAATAAAATTGCTGATAAATCATCATTACTAATGAACTCGGAACTCCCTCCTTTCTCTCGTTATAATTTAATTTAAAGTGTTAAAAAAATTGTATCTCGTTTCCAACAAATATATTGAATGTTAAAAAAAAAAGTGTTGTATTTCAAATTATATAACAGTATCGGTTTTCAAATTTATTCATTTTGAAGTTTCAAGATATTCATCTAGTTAGAATCAACTTGAGTAGAAACAAAACATGCTTTGTAATTCTCCTTCCTTTAAAGTTTCTTCGCTTTTCTTTAATGCTAATAAACAAATATCATTAAAGATGCAGAGAAGCAAGGGACAACTGTTGCTGAGTTCTTGATCAAACAAAGTGAAAAGTGAATGCGTAATATTTTTTTTTTCCTCCCAATCATCTCTTTAGATTCAGTTATCCAAACATGTTTTTTCAACTTTGAAAAAAAAATATCGTATAACAAAATTTGCATTTTTAACCGTAATTTGAAGTTACTGGTACTATTTTTTCATTATTTTTTTTTAATCTTTAATACATACGTTAATAATCAAAATATTACATACTCAATAGAAATGTATGAGGAGAAAGGAATCTGTAAATTAGGATTTTGAGAAGCGTTAATATATTCCTTGTAAATAGATATTATTCTTTATTTATTTTATTATAAATTGTTATTGTTTCTCATTTATAATTATTCTATTCAAAATAGCGACTGGAAAAATGATATGATGTATATTCATAGAGATTCTACATAAATTAAATTGGAAATAAAAAACCCTCATTAAATCATCCAAAGAATTTTATTTAATTTATCATACATGATGTTGTTGAGGTCAAATTTACTTAACTGAACCATTATTTCCTTGATTTAGTTATTATAACTATCGTTTTTATTGTTGTCGCAATAGTTATTAGTTTATTAAAAGTGTAAAATTGTTTGCTTGTTAATTTTAAGAATCTAGTTCGGAATTTTAAATTACAGATTTTTTATTTGGGCATGTTTTATGCTTGTTTCATTCCAAGCAACTCCCAGGCTTTTATGTACTATTGATATGGTCTATTTATTTTTTACTTATATACAGTTTAACCTCTTTAATGTATATTTTAAGAGACCAAGCAAAAAATATACATAAAGTGGGATTATACATTATCCGAGATTGAAATATGATTCGCTGAAAATCCCAATCAAGTTGACTCCACTGATAAGAACTCTATATAAAAGAGCACTCTGATTATAAGGATGACTTTTCATTTCCCCCAATAATTGTCTTGTGTTTTATGTTATGTATAATTTTCACAAGTTTATTTATTTATTTTGGGGAAAGAACTTTGTTATCGACTTACGGTACTTGCAGTATCCAGGATGTATAATTTCTTGTCTAGCGTGAGATCATTACACTTCCTCTTCTGTGATTTAATAATGAATGAACATCTCAAATGACTCGCTTTATTGGAATGAACTTTGTAGTTTTTGAGGCAAAAATATATATATTATCCGGAATTTGAGAGAAAAGCAATATACAGGGTGTATCAGGTTCAATGGTCATAAAGTACCTAGCGTTGTTCTCTGCAAAATTCTAAGCATAATTTTCCTTATCCATTTTTCAAAATTCTCAAAAAAAAAAAAATGCTTGAAATCGTTATCCAAAGTTTGGCTATTATGACGTAATTCTAAGCCTTCTGACGTAATTAGTCCTAATTATTCTTGACTATTTATGATATTTCCTATCAGCATTGAGTCAGTTTAGCAGCTATGATGAATTTTAGCTTGCTACCATACCTTGATATTTCAAATTTCACGGGAACAGAAAAAAAATGAGACAAATTGGTTTTGAGATATTGAAGGTTAATTTTAAACCAAGATTTTTAAAAGTTGCACGATGGTCTATATAGCTGTATAAATAAATAAATCAATAGGTCCAGGAATAGCGACATTTTATGAGCAGTAATAAACTCCTACCATATCGCTATTCCTGGGCCTATTGATTTATTCAAGATTTTTAGATTATTGAAGGTACCGTGAGAGTATGGAGAACAATAGGAGATAAAATGGCAGTTGTATTAAGTATCAAGGAGATAAAATGGCAAGTAGAACCACTAGCATCAGAAATGCACAAATTGCGCATGCTCACTCATCTCGTACACAACCGAAACTTGCAACAAGATCGAAAAATTTGTTCATGAATTTTTTCCGTAACACATGAGACTCGTCTACTTTAACAGAAGTGATATTGAAATTATTCATTTTCTTATGAAAAATACCTTAACTCTAATGTTTTTAAACGCCTTGTATTTCAAAGTCAAAATTTGACATGGTGAGATTTTCTGAGAAAATGTTTAGAGATACGTACTAGTAAAAATGTAGGGAAAATAAAATTTTTTTCAAGATATCAAGGCTCAAGATAAGAAGGTTCGACTGTTTATATAGAAAACAATAAATTTACAAACTTTTAATTAACTCGCCAGCAAGTTTTCTGTATGATACAAACTTGCAATCAATATTACATCAACTTCCTGATAAGCTAGGGAGCTGAAACTTGGTAAACATACACGGTTCTGATGACTATGCACTTTAATGGAAAAATTTTTCAAATTGTGAAAAATCACCTGACCAATGTTGTCTGAGCAACAATTTATTTCTGTCTAATATTTTTTTTATCCATTCATAATAACCTAATAGGTAGTTTAATAATAATAAACGCATGAAGTTTGCTTCTTATGGATGATTAAATAAAGCTGCTAACTTTAAATTATAATCTGCAGATTGTATCTTGAGCCGTAACCTATTTCACTGCACATTCAGGAAACTCAAGTGACACTTAGACAGTGATGGTCGGCGTTGGAATATTTTTTAGGAAGTTTTTTCTTATTTGCTGTCATTTTGAGAGATTTTGTATTTAATCACTTATTTATCCCATGAACTGATTTATTACAACATTATTCACGGTGTATCTAAACCCCTTCACAAACTTCTGGTGGCGATACAAACGAAGAGTAGTAAAACCAGCTGCTGAAACTTCACTTTTAACTGCGGAAATCTCATAAACAGTCCGCTATCCAAACCATGTTTATATGAACTTTTGTTTTCATCTCGTGCGTAGAATTACCACCAGAAGTTTGTGAACGGGGTTTAGATACACCCTGCATTATTAGTAACTTTTATATAATTAATAAAATAATAATAATTCTTCCGAGGAGCTTCTGCAAAAAGAGCTTCCGTGAAATACACCAAGAAGCGAAGCTCCTAGTGACTTTACAGTGCTGTCATCTAGATACTGGCATTGGAACTAATCTTAGAGATGTCACTTATGTAAATATTTCGTTATTTTTCATCTTAACATCATAGAGACCAGTCAACCACAAGCTGACTGGCTCAAGAATATTTCCGATTCCATGTGGACATTTTCTAATCATGGCACGTTAAAAACTTCAAGAATTTAAATTAAGAAAACTAACCACAGAATTCCGTGTTCACTGTGTCACGTCCCACAATGTGGAAGTAAATACACAAATTCGAATAATATATCCTTCTTCAGGATATTGCTTAATTCCAAAGGTAAGCAGCCAATAGCTTTTGATACCATTGGCCAGATGGCGTCTGCTTAAAAAATTAAATGTATTAAATCGATACGAGTTTTACTTCCTGGTCTACTTTTTCCATGGAAAATTCGTGGTCTGCTTTGAACGAATGAATGCCAAGCATGGCAAGAGGCGTGGGAAAGAGCATGGTTGCTATAAACAATCGCCCTAGAAAGACATATTCTATGACTTAAGATCTGATCTGCAGATTATAGTTTACACTATTCAGGGTTTGCTTTAGGGAGATTACTTATTGAGTCCCCCAGACCCCATGTATTTCAGTTATTGGGCCCCCTCTTATTTATTTAGCGTACTCTTTCAAAAGAGGTCATGTTCATTACTAATATTGTCTTCTATCTTTCAATGGCGGTTGAATTATTACCAGTAATCGAAGGTGAATCGAATGAAACTTTTCCTTGACTAAAAAGTCCGTCATTACTCTAGGCCTCTTACAAGTCTTGCTGTCAGGAATTTCACTTTCACTCTGCTTTTATGTCGAAAAACCTTGGTTATCGGTGATCACATGTTATATCCTAGCCAATTAACAATTAAAAATCGCACCAATCATAGGGAATTTTACAAGTTAACTTGACCACACAAGAAATCCGTGATATAAATTTAGCGTCTTCCCGGACGCTTAAAAATTTCAAAATAGCGTCCAACAGATAAGTATTAGCGTAATTTACGCTAAATTTAGCGTTAACGTAAATCCTGACTATTATCTTATTAGTCATATCTATAATGTTGATGCAAAATTAATGG
Source organism: Rhysida immarginata (assembly GCA_023313115.1). Lineage (NCBI taxonomy): Eukaryota > Metazoa > Arthropoda > Chilopoda > Scolopendromorpha > Scolopendridae > Rhysida > Rhysida immarginata. Next base: position 315,634 of record JAHWFO010094427.1, read on the forward strand.
CCAATGTGTAGTGACTACTTTAAAATGCAATAACTCGATTCAAACAACACTTTATTAATCAAAGTAACATCAGCAGAATCAATACACTTTTGCCAATGAGACACAAGCTTATTTATTCCGGTGGCATAGAATTCTGGGCTTCTGGAGGTGATGAACTTGTTGAAGGCACTTTTCACACCGTTGTAGTTGTTCAAGCATCTCCGGCACGTGAAATTGTCGAGATGCTTGAAAAAGTGGTAGTCGGTTGGCGAAAGATGAGAAGGTGAGTATGCTGGATGTCAAGAGTTTCATTGCCAAGATCATTTAACTTCTGTCAGGTGACCATAGCTATGTGCGGCTGAGCATTGTCATGAAGCAAGATGGGACCTTACAAATTGACTGATGCTGGTCATTGTTGTTGCAATTTCTAGAGCATGTCATAGATTTGTTGAATGCATGACCGGGCAGTAATGGTTTCACTCTTATTCAGGAAGTTGTGATGAATGAATGTGGTTGCAGACAAACAAATAGTCACCATAACCTTCTCTTGGTGCAACTTGGGCACCTACTTATTGAACTTGTTCACCTTTCCAATTTGCTTCAAGTGGTAAAACGACTTTCAAATGGTCTACCTCGAACTATTTACGCAACTTCTCGTGTGGATTTACACAGATAGTCTTTGTATAATGTCTTCAATTGTTTGTCGTCAACTTTCGATGGATGCCCATGACCATCCTCATTTTCAAAGGTGGTATTGCGGCAACGGAATTTTTTCAAGCCATCTGCCTATTGTACGTTGGGAAGTTGTCCCGTCACTCGATGCTTTGATGACATTTCGAGTTGCTTTAGCAGCATTATGGACAAGTTTGAACTCGTGCAATAAAGTGATGTGTATCGCTTGTGTCAACAGCATTTGCATAATTGATCTACTTTCACAAAGTAAGGCGTTTGAACAAATTTTTAGCATCAGCTTAAAGAGAAGAACCACAACTTAAAATGTCGTCTTACATGGCTATAGTAGTCGAGAAATAATTTGCATACTGACTCGCCTACATCTTCAAAATGCTATCAGCCATTAATTTTGCACCGACCTTAAACTATACATAACAATTGAAACTGAACATTTAAATTGGACATGCCCTCCACTTCTTACATTGAAAAAGATACAGAAAACGACTTTCCTTGTCATTGTTATAAATAAACTGAGTGGTCAAAAATCATGGGAAGGGACTGGATGTGACGTTAATATCGAGTTGTTCCTCCATGATCCCTCAAAACTGCAGTAACACACCGAGGCATGAATTCTATGAGGTGTTGGAATCGTTCCGGAGAGATATTGACCCACACATGACTAAACACAGCCCATAACTGATCATAACTGATAAGGGGAGGACACAACCTCTGTTACACCGATTTCGATGGGTTTAAACATACAGGATGGGAGCCATCTAAAAGTAACTCGCAAAAAAAGGGTTTAGGTCAACATGCCTTCGTTTCTTAAAAAAGCGACGTCAAAGAATCAAAGAATACATATCACAGGCTGCATCAAAAATATGTTTACAAACTTTGAGGGTAGTTCCTCGCATCAAACCAAAAAACATAGTCCGCATAAACATACGTCTGAAATTCTTAGATTTTCTAATGGTAGTGGTGATGCTGGGATGCATGCAAATTTTGCACCCCATAAAACCTGGACGTTATTCCTACGAAGTTCGATACCCATACTATAAACAGTTTCCTGTCTAGATCATGTTATATGGAGTGTTTCTAAATGGAAGGATACTAAGTACATAGCGTGATTCCATGCATCAATCGAGGCAAAAAGTTCCTTATTGAAAATGTCGAAAACTCAAAATTGGAGGTGTAAAAAATCGCATTATGTCATTTATAAATTTTATGTACCAGCAGTTCAATAGCGGAGAAGTCTTATAAAACAATCTTTGAGGATGTTGTTCTCTGTACTGTGTTTAATAACAAAATTAAAAGAGACCTTGCAGTACAACATTGTAGTTTAAAACCAACTAGTTTTGTCATTTAATCCCGTCTTCATCAAGGTACAAGAGAAATGGGCTAGCAGCCCTTACATAATGAGACAGTAAATGATATCTGGGATTAAATGCCGAAACTAGTTGGTTTTAAACTACAATGTTGTACTGCAAGGTCTCTTTTAATTTTATTAAAAAACAATGCGTTGTTAATAAGTAGTACTGTATGAAGTCACAATGATGCAGCACGTTTAGTCAAAACAAAAAGCACATTATTGCTGTAGAGTTGCGTGTTTTCAGATGTGGAAAATTTTCTTTACGTATTAGGGTTCATGTCCTTTCGAAGTGCTTGCGAAGTTTTACTGTGCTTTACAGGTCAGGTGATGGAAATGTGCACATCGATAAGGTTACCAGTTTTGAAAACGTGCATATTGTGCTTTGTATTTTAAAGCAATGTCCTAATCAAGGAGCATTACAGTCTATTTCACTTATCAAAATAACGAACTGCTCCACTTGTTGAGATTAAATCCGTTTTCAGCAAACTTTGCGTGATGTTTAGAGCCTTAACATTTGAGTTTTGAACATTTTGCTTAAGTTTGTCATCATGCAAAGGATCATCCTAGATACTTGTCCTTCCATTTAGAAGCCCCCTGTATGGGGAAAGTTCAACTATAATCACCTTGTATAACTGATCAGGATTGCCCATTTATGGGCTAATAAGATTATTAGATACCTGGTTATATCCTTCATTAATAAGGTTATTAGCCATTCATAAAATGGAAGGAATCACATCATGAAATCATTCCTTAGTATCGTCTCCCAATTACAATTTCTGATTACAAATTTAGATGATACTACAAGACGATAATTTCATTTCATCATTTTTTTCCTTTATTATTATTTTTTTCTCCATTTTGATATCGATGTTGAAATTACAGTACATGTATTAGAAATATCAAAAAAACGGCATCGGTTTTTACAACTTTTGAAAGAATATTAGCATTTCATGAAAATTGACTGGCAATAGCAGATGCCAAAGGTGGCAATATTCCAAAAATAGCCTTTTTTTTAAATTCAGCCTTTAATTTAAGTGGAAACCTTATTTTGAACTTTGAATTGCTGAAACCCTTTGATTACGTAAGGGATTATTTTGACTTGTTTAAATTTTTGTATTTTTTTTTTTTTTATTTACTTTAATATCGTGCTAATTAAATTCTAACGAACTAAACTTGGTTAATTTGCAATCATATCCTAAATGTTGTAATAGATTTTCATTTAGAAATGCACCTTGTGACTTATAATAATTTTCGAGATTTAAGTAAATTTATATTGAAAAAAGATTGCTACAATGTAATAGCAAATGAGCAGAGTAAGAAAAAATGAAAGAATATGTGTGCAATGAGATGGTTGATATGCTTAATCATCAATGACTCACTTTTGCAGTGAACATGTGCTAAGCCTGGACTTTTTATAATTCACAATTAATCTACGTTTAATGAATCATAATATTAATTTGAAATTTAAATACTCTATTACATATTGCGTTGTTAATGTTAAAGAGATTCAAAACTTCATAAAATCAGATGATAAAAACACTTTAGATTTTTGTATTTTTTTTAATTCCGAGTCTTATAAGAATGTTATTAGTAGAGCTATTCATGTTTCTCTTAGGCTTTCCATTGAATTTTTGAATCAGGGTTCTGGAACAATAATGATATAAAATGTGGAAAGAAAAATAAACAAATTAAAAACGATATACAGGTTAACCCAAATAACTTGAACTCTGATAAGTCGAACTCACACTTAAGTCGAACTAAACTCTTGATCCCATACCTCTGAAGCATTCATTAATTAGTGGAAATTTCACCCATTAACTCTAACTAAATTTTTAAAATTTTTGAATGTACCATAATCCATATAACAACAAAGGAAGAAAAGAAACCACTACCGTATTTTCGCGACAAAACCCGCAAACAAGAAAAACCTGCACCTCTGAATAACCCATGAAAAATTAGTTTTTATTTAAAAACAAATTTATAAGCCCACGAATTAAACTCAAAAGAATATACAGAAAAAACGGCATTTCCTTTTCCATCAACTAATACGGAAGTAACTTCAAAATGGCATGCGTTGTCATGAAGAAATCGAACATCGTTTCCTCTTTCTGGTTGCTTATCCCGAATAGCATACTGCATTTTAATCAACATTTCACAATAGGTAGCGGCATCGACAGTTGAACCAGGAGGCAGGAATTCTGCGAGTGGGATTTCTTACATATCCCAAAAAACTGTAAGCATGATCTTCCGAGCTGAAGGGAAAACGTTGAATTTTTGGTGAACTGGAGAATTTGGATGTTTCCACACCATGCTTGCAGTTTTAGGCTCAGGTATGAAGTGTGAGATCCAGGACTCATCTCTTGTGACAATGCCATTCAGAAATGCATTTTCCTCCCGCTAGTACCGCTGCAGATGTTGCAGATTGCATGCCAGTCTGTTCTGGTGGCAGACTTTTTGGAATCCACGAAAATGGCTGGTGCTGCTACTGATGCAGGCTGTTTATCAGCAAGGCTAACTCTTCCTTCCCGAACCATTTTACAGCAATTGGACATTGGAAGAATCCAGACAGTCAGCACTGTAAACTTCTACCATTTTCCCATGAATTTCCGCGGGTCTCTTACCTTCTGTGTAAAGAAACCTTATGATAGCTCGCTGTTCTTCCACTATGATAGTGGCGGCCATTTTCTAAACTACTGGTAGCACCTAGTGCACGTGAGCAGGAACAGTGTTTGTTAAGCATTGTCTATGCATGTACTCAGGAAGCCCAAGTGGAAACATAAAATTAGATAATAAAAATAATGAAATAAAATGAAATTAAAAACAAAAAGTAAAAACCCATTAAATAATTGTAACTTAAACATTAATAAACTAAAAAAATAAAAATAAATAAAAAAATGAAATAAATAATAATAATAATAAAATTAATAAAATAAGTTAATAAAACTAAAGTGACCAAAAAGGAAAAAGAAAAAATCAAGTAAAAAAAGAAATATATGATAAATGGCCAAATAGTAAACAAAAAACAAAAAAGGAAAAGAGAACAAGAAGATACAGAATCAATTCTTGGCAATTGCCCTCCCCCCCCCTCCTCCTCTAATCTTTACATTCTCTAGCATTATCGCTTAACTTTCATCTTTCTTTTCACTTAATATACAAAGCACTCAATAACCACATTTTAACCTCCCTCCCCCAACCTTTGTTCATAACACCTACTTCCCCACCTTACAACACACGTCACACAAACTTTCTACAAATCCCACGCATTAAGCGCAACTACCAACTAAAAAGTATGTCAAATTCTGGCAAAAAACTTTGGTCCATGTTACCCCTGTTCTTCACCGTGCACCCAACATCTCTACCTTTAAAAGCCTCATTAAGAGATACTACTACACATCCCCAACCTGCTGGCTTACCCAGTTCTCCCACCCCTCAACGTCATAATTTATTACCAATTCTATAATATTCTTTCTTTGTTTCATTCTGAGACCTACCTAACCGGTATCACCCATACTGGCCCTGGATAAACAATTGTACCCGCTTAGATAAATAGGTTAAATAAATAAATAAATAAATATAATAATGTTCAAATAAAATTCAATTCTCTTATACAATTATCTATGTCGATGATTCAATGATTGAAGATTCAAATTTATAAAAGACAGTTCCAAAGTATGTAGTTTACAGAGTGGCTGAAAAATGTAAATTTTATTCTTATTCATTTAATGACATTTCCAAAATTTTATCCTTTTTTACTAATTATATGATTTATTGTTAATCACAATGTATATTATATTACTTTGTCCTGTAACAATTTGTCTGCACCTCCTGTGGTCCAGACTCCTCAGTCGTTTGGCCATACTGGCACCGGGTAGATGCTGTTGTATTTACTTACCAAATAAATAAACAAACAAACTTGTGTATTTTCTGCTGAAGATGGGTATCTGGTACCCAAAATACGTGTCTGGTATTTCATTTTTATTCTCTGTGGATTAGAGGTTTTCCCTTTTTTTTGGTTGTTCCATTCTCTGTAATTGCTTATTTTTTTGTATTACCAATTGAATTTAAAAGGAAATTTTTTTCAAGGGATGAGACCAATGAAAAACCCATATTAAGCAGTCGCATATTAAGAGGTGACCAGACATCCCCAATTTCCAGGGACAGCCCCCTGCCTTGTCCCAGGTGTATAAGTATCCCTGGAGAGAGAGAGAGAGAGAGAGAGCCCCCCCCCCCCAGAAATATATCTCCAGAAAATCCCTGAAAATGAATTGTTCGAATGTGAAGCAATACATTCAGAAGCGATTTGGTTCTTAGAAGAAGGGGGGAGGGCGACTGTGATAAAAAGTACTTCTGTAAACAGTGCTGCCAATTCAAAAAAATTTTTCCACTAAAACTGAACTAAGGTCCATTAAATTCAACTTTTCTAATCTAATTTTTAGCAGAATTTTAGTGGATTTTTGCAAATATTTTGTGTAAATCCACTAAATCTAATGAGAAATCCACTAAATTCTAGTGGAAATGATGTTTGTAAAATGAGTTTAGAGTCCCCTTAGTAAATGGGTAAGGTAGTTTGTTAATATCTCACTCGTAGTAGATGGTGTTAGCGTGCAACGTAACTATATAGACAACCTAGTTATAACCATCTTATGCAGTTCTTCCTGCATTTATCTTATAAATGAAACATTCTTAGTTGGGGATTTTGCAGTAATTTCATTAATGGCGTGATGTTAGCAGCTTCTAATGTCACGTGACTTTCGGTATTCACCTGACTTCCAGTTCATGTCCCTGGTTGCATAAGAAAATTCTGGTCACCTTAATATTAATAGGGTTCGACTGTACATTAAAAGTGCATCTGCAGAAGATTTTCATGTTTAATAAAGAACTTAGGTTTTTCGGATACATCAAATGCTCATGTGATTCTGAAACAAATACTCTAGATTCAAACTGTTCACCTTATTGAATTTACTTAAAGTTAGCAGTTCCATTTCAGATAAAGAGTATTTATAAGCGTATTTTAATGAAATCTTTTTTAAAATTATTACCGTAACGTTTTTTTTTTTTATTAGAAAACCCTTATTTCTGGAAAAGATGTTAAACGTGAACTTTGCAATGTTAATCTGGTTGCCTTTAGATAGCAGTGCTGATAATCTGGCTGTTCTAACTCCATTTCATCAATTTATTGACTTTATTGGAGGAGGGAGGGACATTAGATATATTAAGGAATATTATTTTCTTGGAAATGAGCTATGGATCTATGGAGATATTGATCTTCAGTTTATCATATTTATTTCGAAAGCATTTTTCATTATCATTGCTATACCAAGAAATTGTGTGCTAATTATTTTTCAGAAGAAAATTTCCAAGTTAATAAAACCCACATTTTGCAAAGAATTATATAACACTGTAGACTTGGCCATTGCTGTTTCTTTTATATTAAATTAGTTGCCTGAATTAATGAAAGAAAGGTTATGTTCCCGCTTCCGTTTTAAAAGCAGTTGCTTACAAAGTGTTGTCATAGGTATCATTTTTGGAACAAACTTCTCAGCATTTGCATCTGAAGTTTTTATAGAAACTTTTTTTTTTGAATGAAATAAAGTGAATTTGAATTACGGGGAAGAAGTTTGAATATATAAACAGCAAACTCTAAATTCACTTTTAAAGTTATTCTAAATAAATATTTTTAAATCTTTTTTTTTAAATTTTTTTTTTAAAATTTTTAAGAAAGATTTAAAAAAAAAAAAAAACAACTTAAATTGGGTTTAGCTATTGTAGTTGTAGTGTGAAACTAGTACTAATTCACACGCACTGGAAAATTGTGTGGTGGGTCACTCACTTCATATGATAATGATAAAATAAGCATATGTCAGATGCACAAAAAGCGTTTATAACCCAGCTCATCATCTGGTTTTCTTCACAAGATCGATTCAGCCTATCGATCGTTTTCCTGTCGAGGCAGTGACAGAATAAGAGGGGATCATAAGTAGTTTGGAATGCAGACGTATGATAGCACATTCCTCAAGTGGGTTTTGACACAATTGCTATGGCAACAGCATCAAAAGGGATTTTCCTGATCCCCACATCCATATAATAAAAAAAATTTAATTAACAGGACCTGACAGGCCCTGCTTTAGAAATTCTTTTCCATGGTAACAGTCTGTGTTGTTAAGTCTCTAAATCCTTTAAAAAGTTGTTTGTTTAGCTCTTATAATAGTTTTTTATTATTATCATCATCACTTCATATTATCATATTGTGTTTAGTAATTCTTTAAATTTACTTGCGAGATGATTATAAAATTTAAAGCATTAAAGATAGATGTTTACCCATTAATGCTGGGTTTTTGTAAACATGTTCAGTGTTAATTGTTCCTCTGTAAATATAATTTCATTAAGTTTCTTTGTGTAGTTCTTTTGAATTGGAGAGTAATTATACAGTCTTTGTTATCTGATCCTTTTATTTGTTAAAGATTGTTTGCTTCTGGGATTTCAAAATCTTTAGATGAATTAAAGTTCATCAAGAAGATAAATATAATAATTTGATTGCCTGAAATCTAATTAAGTTAATATGCATAATAGCACTTAATGAATGTGAAATATTGGTATCATTTAGTAATTAAATGCATTGCTCACGACATCCAATTACTCTCACTAGGTTAGCTTTTTGAACGTTGAGATGCTTTTATTTGTAGAATAACTATAAAATAACTCAAAATTGGTTGAGAATAACAAAATTAATAGAGAAATTGGATTGAATATGTGTTTGTTGTTTAAAGAGGAAAAACGAGAAGGTGTCTTATATTTTTTTGACAAATTTAAAATTATGTCTGGGAATCAGTATGGTTTTATAAATGTGGAGGTACAGAACCACTTATTAAACTAATTAGTACTATGTAAAACTTCGTTTTAAAGTACTCCAAGGGAACTGTAATTTTTAAAACTGGGAGGGGGGGGGGGTGCATGTGGGTTAAATAAATACAGTAGAGTACTGTTTGTGTACAAAAGTATATTGAAAAACATTACAATATATATAGTGTACAAGATTTAGAATGATATGAATTTTAATTTAATCAGAAAAGATGTACAAAATAATAAAATACATTATTTTATACATTATGAATATAGACCACAAGAACACAGTTGATTGTACAATTACAAGCACTTATAAGCATCTCGATTGTGTCTTTAACGTTTATTATTTCTGTAATTCGCAGCCATTTATTAAGCCATATTCTCTGTAATAAACGTTTCCAGGATTAGTCTTTTTCATTTTTTATGATGCTTTGGTCCAGCAGTCGTAGTATAAATGCGTAATTTGTGGAACGAAGTCTAATAGGATGTTACTTAAACATACATTAAGAAAATGTGTTGAACAGTTGTCTATCATCCAAGTTATGTCTGTTGATATCTGCCAATATCTGAATCGAATTTTAGTGGCCTAAAGCCTAAAAAATCAAAATGCACGTACCAGCTTTTGCATATAATGAATTTGAGGGTTATGGTCCATTAAATTTTCATAGATGCTTGTGTCAGGACAATTGTTCAAGTGAATGTGGATATATACAGCAGACTTGTAATTTTAATTATCTGGATGTTATTATTGACTATAGATTAAGTTGGGATGTACATTGCCAATCGTTATTAAAGAAAATTTAATATATTGGATGGACTTTAATTCAGTTGGAAGTATTATGTATCCACATCACTTTTACGAAACTTGTATTTTTCTTTCTATTATTCAATAGGGAATTATCTTCTGGGGAGGCTCATATAAAAATGCATATTAAAAAAAACAAAAACTAGAGGGATATTATAATGGTATTTGAGAATTTTATTTGGTAATGATTGTCAATTACATTTCCTTATCATAAGAAAAATATTTATATTAAAAATTGCAAATGAATTAATTTTATTGAATAATTCTACTATGCTTTGTTCACACAATTATTATTATCAAGATCAGATATATGTTATCATATCCAATACAAATACCTCGAATAATCCATACCTTTGTCTCACACCAATATTATTTTCTTTCTTAAAGAATATACAATCTCATTCCTCCATATATAGACTATAAATGTTTGATTAGGAATTGGCATACTAAACTCGAGAAATGGATTTTTTTCCATTAATTAAAATTGAACAGTTTTTTTTTTTCCTTTTACAATCTAAATATTTTTTATATAAAAAAAATTGTATATTTTATTTTCATTATTCTTATCTTTTATTTATAATAATCCAATATGAGCTTCAGCATACTTGTTGTACTTATATATGCAGTATTAATATATTAGCAAATGTACCCAAGAATAACCAATAAATAAATCAATTAATAAATGAATAAATGAAATATTTCAAAAAAAATCAGAAAAACCTTAAAAAAATTATCTGCCCTTCGAAAAATTTCCATTCAAGTGTGAAATAAAGCTGTGGCTGCTGGCACAAGATAAGACTGCTCTAAAAAAGCTAACCAAAATCAACTTTCACAACATGTTAGAATTTAATACAAGTGTTGCAAAACTAAATTTCACATTATTAATTTCACAGGGAAAAAAATCCGTGTATGATTAATAGTTCACATGAAACAATTAATTAAGAAAAAATTTTAATATTACAATTTTAATTTTAATATTACTAAAAAATTATAATTTTTTTTTCTTTCCTATTTTCATCAATAATTTGAAAATCTGAGGTATGGCTTGGAATAAATCCCTGTATAATATTCTGGAGTTATTCTTTAAACAATTTTGGTACTTTAATACTGGTTGTGCTCAGAAGTAAATATCTTCAGCGAGTTGAAAGGAGATTTGTTCATATTGCTTTTTTTAGACTATTCGCCTATGTATTCTTTTACTCAGGTGGCTGGGCGTGTCCTTAAAAGAGACTTCCGAACAAATTTATTTTTGTTCCAATGTTTTCTTCCTTTTTAAACTTTCCTCTTTTATCTTGTGTGTTGTTTATTGTCCCGTTTCGGCCATTAAGTTTTTAGTGTGCCTTCGTTTTTCGATCTTCTCGTTTTGGGCATTCTGCTTTGTCTTTTATTATTAGCGATTTTTAATTCTTTTTTTTTATTTTCATCGAGATTTTGATAATTTATTTATCTGTTTAGACTTTAATAATCGAGATGCTTGATTGTTTGCTTTTGAATAATTCTTTTTGTATTTTGTATGGGGAATTGTTTAATTGACTTTTGCTGTCTGATTTTTCCTCTTTTCTGCATGGCTTTATTGACTTTGTCTTGTCTTCCTGCAGAATAAAATGATGTAAATAAATTATACATTACAATGTAACTAACCATGCAATGCAGGAAAGAATAGATAATATTGAGTGAATTACTTGTAGGAATGGATGAAAGGGGTACTAGACTATTTGATTTCCTTCTCAGTAGTTTCTTTATTGTATTTTTACTTCATTTTTTCCTTTCAAAATTTTTCAATTTCTAATCCCTCCCTTCCCTCTCCATTGCCACTTCTATGCTCTCATATCATTGGTCATGTGCCTACTTTCATCCATTCCCGATATTATATTATATTGATACTTTTGCCAATTATATTATAATGAAAATTTAGAATAGACATTTTGTCTAATTGTGTCTCAAGTATGACAACAGGAGACTCTAAAATATTATTTAAAAAAAGTGATACAGTCGAATGTCACTAATATAAAACTGCTTAATATAGAATCCTGCTTTAAATATATTTTTCCTGGGATACTAACATTTCGTTACAAGACAATTCGCAACAAGAAATTTGTTTCTGCGATAGGTCATGAGAGAGACAGTTTGTTCCAAAAATTTGTAAGATCATTTTTAATATATCAATAATCTTACAATTAGCGTACTTAAAAATCCTCGCTCGTTATTAAAAAAGGAATTCTAAAATTCCTGCTTTTTTTTTTTTTTTGGTTGAAACAATGAAAATATGATTTTTCCAATTTTAAGTATATAAGCATAAAATGATTTTTAAATGTTTTAAAAAATTTAGAACCTTACAGTTTCTCAATTCAATTAGTAATTTAAACTTAATTTATCATTTGAATCTCAAATTAAGTGAGGAATTAAACATTTTTTATAAACAAAGTATATCAAAGACTGCATAAACTGTGATAAAATTATGCCTCCCAATTTTGACAAAGGTAGAGAAATGAGTTTGGAATTTGAATTTGCACTCGATTGTAGAAAACTGTGAGGCTTGCAAATATTTTGGAACCATCTATCTTGTTAATACGACTTGTCGCAGGAATGTCTTGTAACGAAATGTCGATGTTCCATTTTTCCCCTGGTCCCAACCCCTTGAAAGCTATATCTATGAAAATCTAACTGTTTTATATACAGCGTGAGGCATTTATCTTGAGAGAACTGAACATCTCGGAAACTAAGCATTGTACGATAAAAATGTCCAAAATCAAAAGTGAATTATTTCGCGGGGGAAATTCATTAATTAAAACCCCCCCCCCCCCCTCTTGGGGGGGGGGGGGGGGGGGGGGGTAACTTTGCGTGTACAAGTAAACTTTTTAGTGCACAAGTAAACTTTTGGGGGCAGCAGTCCTATGGAGACAGAGTCTATGCATGTGTATTGAAAAATATTGGATTTTTGAAATTCTGACTTTGGATTCTTAAAGACCATTAAAAAGTAGAATAGGAATGTCTATAAGACCCACTCTCTGTCTCTTTGTCTTCATCGATAAAATTGGGTTCAAAACTTTAAATGCTCCACACTTTCAGGGCCTGTATCTCCAAAACGGTTGGATCAATTGAAAAAACATCAAGAATAAAATATTTCTCGAATATTGTGTACAATCTGAATAAACCATTACAAATAGGGGCTCCTATTTAAGATTTCAAAGTTGCCCCCCTCACAAGGGAGGGGGGGGTAATTTTTTAACTAATGAATTACCCCCGTAAAATAATTCACTTTTGATTTTGGACATTTTTTCGTACAATGCTTAGTTTCCAAGATATTCAGTTGTCTCTAGATAAATGCCTCACCCTGTATAATGTTTTTCTCTCAAATCCCAGATAATATTTTTTTTTCCTTAAAAATTACGAAATTCATTCCGAAACCGTGAATTATTTGAGATGGTTATTGAAAAAAGAATTGTGGAAAAAAATATTTTTCATTACTCATGCAAATATCTACGCATGTGTCATTGCATTAATATTGATTGATCCCATTAAACACAAAAAACGAAGCACGTGTTATTGGATATCGTGAATGCTAATTGATTCTCATGTTTATATGTAAACTTGGGCATTTAGATGCATTGATATAATTGCCAACATTCTGGATCACTTGCTCATCTGTACCTTGTCATATCCAGGATGTCAGCTCTGACAACATTCAAAAGGCCATCTTTCTGGACCACTGATTTTCTATGTTACATCTGGCTTCTTTCTTACTTCAGAGTACTTGGTTTGGTTATCTCTTGGGCAGGTTTGGCAGTGAAAGCATTACCTCCTGACCATTCATTTTGTTTTTCCCTGTGCTGATGCATTGATCAGAATTCGCAATAGCTTCCACCTGAGTTTCCACAATTGCATAGCACTGTAAGGAATGTAATTTCTTACAATTATAAACGTTCATGTAGACAAACTTTGGTAACGGAGTCGCCCCCCCCCCCCCCGGGAGGAAAGAAGGGAATGCATGAAAATATATGCAACATACAATAATGTCAAGCTTATTTCAAAATACAACACTATCGGAATTTTCAGTGACTCATATTTTAAACCCGCTTAATATACAGTCATGGTCAAAAGCTTTGAGCACCCAGAAGACATACAGCTTTTTTGGGGAGTATCAATTTTTTTTTTTTTTTCTTTTACAAATCTAACACGTCAAAATCACTACTGAGCTATATTGTATCAAAACCAATGATAGTATCATGTAAAAACACCAAAAGCGCACTGGATCACTGCATGTGTACACAACGAGCAAAATAGCGAACTGATAACAAATCGAAAACATGTTAAGAAGACTGGCTTTACTGTAACAGATATTTTATTGCTAGCCATTTGATGGATCATTGTTTTTAAACCTGTTTAGATACTGAAAAGTTAATATTTAAACACAAGGCTTTGTTTTTTGCAGCATATATTGCGCACGTGCAAAATTTGTAGGTGCTCAATATCCGCAGCTGTGTATTCTTGTTAATATATGTTTTTTTCTTGGTCCTTTGGAATACGTATTAATGAGGTTCGATTGTAATTAGAAAGTTATGTTAGGTTACGCAATGGTCTTCACATTAATCATTTTTATTTACTTCTTGAGCCTCTCGTTTCATTTATTTTGAAAATAGTGGAAGTCTTATAAAGGACATATTCTCTTTTTCATAGGCTATACAGTGAAAATGGCATAAAAGTACTATACTAAAAATTTATTAGCATGATTCTTTGTAAATTTTTTTCCATCTCAAATTACCGTACATGTATCGACTGTAGAAATTTTATAAAAACGCTTGAATTATTTACTAAAGCGTTTTTATTTTCTAGTATATGTCCAAAGTCAGTTTCCAATTCATATCAGTTTCATACTCCAGTTTAGCAGTTCATTTATTTAGATACTTGAGCAAAAATTGTTTTTTCATTTCTAGTTGATAAAAAATTTGATTTATATCTTTCCTAAGTGGCTAAACAAAATTATCTTCTTTCGAGAGTAAGAATTTCCGTCAGTGTTCATTAATATGAAATAAGCTAAACGGAAAGAGAAAGGTGGTGAGTAAGTGATGATAATGCAATTTTTTTAATCAATCAGGTCAAGAAGGATCATAAATTTTGAGCATTATTTACCTATGCCATAGTGATAAGATAAGTCAGTGGGGTTGTAAAAATTTTTTCAAGGTTATTTAATAAAAAAGGCATTGATATTATAAATTAAGTTTTCATTTGTAAGGGAAACTAGTTTTTATTTATTTATTTTACAGAAGTTTAATCAGAATCAAAAATTTCGTTACGTCGTAATTTTAAAGCGGTTCTTTTTAATACTGCATTTTCCAAAAGCTTAGAAACACTTGGAGTCTTTATCTAATACAACATCTCGTGGACTTAAAAAAGTAAACTTGCGTAGTCTTTTTTAATACTGTATTTAAAGTGGGAATTTCAAAATTTCAACATCTGTGCACGTTTTTTTAAACTTTTATGTGCGTTTTAAAATTTAATTTTTAAAATTTTATCAATCATAAAATGTTAATAATTTTAAAAATTTAGCTTCTTTAAACATTGACATTGAATTGAAAATTTAAATTATAATTTACGACTTTTTTTTTTTCATCACTTCGTTTTAATGTGTTTTTAATGATGAAGAATAAAGATAAATGTATGACTCACAAGTTATATAATATTGACATGTGTGGACTTCATCCTATATTTCATTCAGGATGATTTATTCATCCTCAATTAATTTCTTGTTCATCATAAAAGACAATGCACTAAAATCAAGAGAATAGAAATAAAATCTTCTATTTGCTTGCATTGTAATATCTTTGTAGAGTTTCTTGCAGTATGTAAGCTTTAAAATTATTTACATTAAAAAATATGAAGGGTGATAAAGGGCATTTTTCATTCTTAACTATGTGTCAGATAAAAAAATCTAATGCATCTTTGCGTTACTATAAAGGGCTGTGGCACAAACTTCCAGTGAAAGGAATTGTTCACAAACAAAAGGCTCGATGTATAAATGCTTAACAATTAATAATAACAGAAAGTTATTATGCAAAGGAATGGTCGTTTGTCTTATGTAATTGAAATAAAATTTATGAACAAACATTGGGAAAATTTTTTTCTGTATAAAGCGTTTTTGTTTGCTGTTGTTAATCTTTAATTTAAGTGTTGTTACTCCTGTTTTCAGATTTCAGATTGTCGTTATCACAAGATTTATATGGTTGTTAAAAATATTAATAATTTTAGAAACTGGATCGATCCAGCATCGATCTGTAGGGCAATTAACATTCAGAAACATTAATTTAAATTTAAATGAGTTCAGTCTCCTTTTAATGGGGAAAAT